>PVJH01001299.1:0-218524 GCA_004026705.1 Nesogale talazaci | reverse complement strand
CAAAAGAAGGACAGGAGGAAGGCAGACGGAAATAGAGGAAGGAACGAGAAGGCAAAGAGCACTTGTAGAGGTCTAAACACAGGCATCTATGTATGTAAAAATAATTATTTATGAAAAGGTGGGAATAAATTCAGGAACATATAGTTATAGCCTTAGCACTAAGACAGCAGCTGGACCTTGGGCCCCCACCCAGTCACTCTCTCAATGCAAGAACACTTTGTTCTATGAATCTGGCCACGATGCTCACCGGCCCAATATGATCAGTGAAGTCAAATAGGTGCATAAGCAAATGTGGTGAAGAAAACAGATGGCGCCCAGATATCAGAAGATAGACAGTCTGGGGGCTCAGAGCCTGAAGATAAACAGCCAACTAGCGGAGAAGTACCCAAGTCCACACAGAAGCTCACCAGCCAGTGTGGCCGAGAGGAGTCAAAGGGATCAGACCTCAGGCATCAAACAGGAAAAACCAATATTACTGTGTATGCACTTTCCTGAGATGATCACTGAGGACAAGTGGGAACAGGAGAAAGAGTGGTGAAGATGGCTAAAGATACCCTGCTAGCAAGACATAATGCCTGAGGCCTCAAACGCTTGAGTATGAGGAAACAGTGCAACAAGGCCTACCATAGCAGAAGCACACCAGCCTGTGCGACCATGAGAAGTGGAAAGAACCAGGCTATTAGGCATCAAAGAAGAAAAAGCATATCATTAAGTGCCCACCCTCCTGTCATGATCGCTGAGGACAAAAGGGTGCAGAGGCAGACAGAGTCTAGGAAACTGATGGCACCCAGCCACCAGACGATAAAGTAGCTGGGACCTTAAAGGCTAGAAGGTGAACAAGTGGCCAGTCAGCGCAGAAACAGCAAAGCCCACGTAGAAGAAGCGCACCCACCTGTGTGATCACGAGGGGCCGAAGAGAGCAGACATTAAACATCAAAGAACAAGGATTAAATTGGTAAGAATGAGGGGGAGAGCAGGGTGGGGATCCAAAGCCCACTTGTAGGCAATTGGACACCTCCTTACAGAGGAGTCATGGGGAGGAGATGGGTCAGTCAAAGGGCAGTGAGGTAGCAATGAAGCATAAAACTTCCCTCTATTTCCTGAAGGTTTCCTCCCCCCAACCACCTCTCCCCTGCAGTCCCAACTCTCCCCTGCAGTTCCAGCTGGACTGGAGGAGGTGCACTGGCAGGGATGGGAGCTGGAAACGCAGGGAACTCGGAGTGGATAAACCCTTCGGGGTCACTGTGGGAGTGGAGTTGCCGAACGGGTGGAGGGAGGATGCGGTGGAGAGAGGAAGGCAGCTGTGGGGATCTGCAGACTCTCTCCTATCTGGAGGCCGGACATAGGGAGGAGTGAGCAGGGGTAGATGTCGGGCAGTGTAAGATATGACAAAACAATAATGATTTCAGAGTCATGAGGACTGGGGGGGGGGAGGGGGGAAAGGCTGGAGGGGGAAGGAAGGGGGCTCATATCAAGGGGCCAAGTAGAAAAGCAGATGTTGAGAGAATGTTGAAGAAAGGCAAGTGGGGGTGCTTGGCACAGTATTTGTAACTATATATTGAACTATGTATGATGAAAAGCGACCTATTAGTGCCCAATAAAATGATTAAATTAAAAAAAGAATAATAAAACCAATATTTTGTCCACTCTAGGTATCAAAATCTCGAATAACATTACCCCACATCAGTAATAAATGGTTGACATTGTAGCATTTATTTTATGCTCCATCTAAGTTTATCCTCCCTACCTTCACCTTCTTGATACATTTTTGTCAATCATTCTATCTTGACTTTAGATATATGTTTCAGTTTCAAACTAGCACATACATTTTTTTTCCTTCAAAAAAGTTCCTGGGGTTCTGGCTCAAGATGACTGACTGCTCACATGGAGGGAATCTCTCTCCAACAATTAGGAGAACAACATCAAAAAAGAGCAAGTGAAGTGCAAGCCACCTTAAAGAACAGCTCAGTCATCAAGTAACCCAAGCCCCTGGAGTCCAGAGATGGTGGATTGGGCAGAAGGGCGGAAGAAAGATAAAATCTCACCCAGAAGACAGCTAGCCTTCCTTCTGCCCACCCAACAGGCCGAATGTATACAAACTTGTGTGACCACCTCTCTCCTTAGCTGGTGTGCTTGCCATAAAGCCTCATCCCCCATTCCACACTCTCCTCATCCCTTGGCCAATGCAGGAGTTACATACCCCGTGCTTGGACCACCACTGTGACCGCCTCTTCTCCAACTAATGTGCCGACTGTCTCCTGCAGGTCCCCAAGTCTCATCTCCCAGCCAACACCTGAGTTATTCCACTCCAGGCTGCCCAGAGCAACCTGCTGTCCCCTGGGACCACTTGTGCTTTGCCATTTTCCCATTGGACCATCCCAAGGGTCAACTTTCCCCCTAGTAGACCTGCCTCAGTTCCCTCCTCCCTGGGCCCCTCCCTCCCAGAGACCTCAAACTCCCACGGTGTGATCCCCATCCCCTATGGGCTTGCTGGACTTCTTTCTCACTGGGATAGCCAGCTACACACCCTCTCAATCCAGGACCCCCAGTGAGACCTCTTCACCCCCCATAGAGGAGCAACCACCACCACCCTATGTAACCACCTTGCCTCCAGGCCCATTTCCCAGTCCTAACGCTATCCCTGCTGGCTCAGACAGAAGGAAGGTGCATGACTTCAGCACTGTGTACAACTGCTCAACTGACCCTTGCCCCCTGGGTCTCCAGCACAAATCTCCAACCCACTCAGGCAGTCCACTCATAGAGGCGAACACCTGTGCAGAGTTTAGATCCCAAACAGCAATAGCTCTTCTTATACTCTGTTCCTTTTCCCGCTTCTTTAAAATACAATCTTATACTACTTTATAGTTCTTTTTCAAGGATCACTACCATTTTTGTTCTATTAGGTTTTAAAACTAATTTTTTAGGGTTTTTACATTGATTAAATTATCTCTCTCTCTCTTGTTTTCCTCTTCTTAAAAATATTGTCCTGGGCTGAGCCCCGGTGGCGTAAGTGGTAGAGTGCGGAACTGCAGTCCGCGGAATGGGTGGTTCAAATTCAGCAGTGGCTGGGTAGCGCCCACGACCTCCAAAGGCAGTGATGCCCCCCCCCCCAAAAAAAATGGTCGTATTTTTAGAATTCCTTTTATATTACTTTTGGAATATTGAAAAATTGTTTCTACTATGTTTACATTTCTCACATTCGCTTAATGTTCATCTCCCAGCCAATACCTCTTGAAGTCACCCCAAGTTATTCAAAGCCTGCCCCCTGGGCCTGCTTGTACCTTGATAATCTTACCCATCCTGAGGGCCATTTTCTGGCCCTTAAGAAGTGTTTTACTAGGACCCTTCCTCCCTAACCTCTCTCAGAGACTTCTGCCTCCTGATAGCAAGAGTCCCACCCTCTCCACATCCACTCAGCCTCAGATCACCTTGGGAAAGCTGGACAGCTCCCAAATGGTGAGAGCTTCAGGTACTCCCTGCTTCCAGGTATGTGCCCAGGCTTAGGCTACTCCAGCCATTCAAAGCACCTGAACAGAAGGTGTTACTCACTCTTAGGCTCTAATTGGTAAGTGTTGAATTGGTTCTATCCCTGTGTGCTCCCAGCATGGGGGCCTGAATTCACCTAACCATTGCATCCTTCTCACTCCAACACCCCTGTCTCTCCTCCACACCTACTACAATTCTCCAGAAAGCAGCAGTTTTTCTTATTTTTTTCCCTTTTCCTCCTCTTTAAAATACAATCTCATACTATTTTATAGTTCTTTTTCAATGATGACTACCTTTCTTTTGTTCTATTATATTTTAAACTTTTTAAAACTATATTTACATTTCTTAAGTTATTTTTTCTCTTACTTCCATTGCTTTCCTTTCTCTCTCTCCATTCTCTCTCACTCCAACTCCCTTCCCCCATAACTTGTTCTGAAGTTTCTATTATTTCTCTTCAACACCACTAAACGGTGTAGTTCACTGCCCCACACCCATCAATCTCCCTGCCACCTCTTACAGCTACACCAAGAGATTGAGGAAATAGTAGAAAATATTAACCCCACACACAAGCAAAACAGACACAAACAAGTGAGCAACATCTATACCTAATGGAAATTGCTTAAGTTGAACCGATTATGGGACTGGCGGACAAAAGAATGCAGAAAAAAGATGGTTCTGTACATTTAAAAAATGAAGAAAGAGTCTGAAAGAAAAAAGAATAGGAAAACTAGAAACCTCACTAGGACACTTACAAGGAAAAACTCCAAACAGAAATCCCAGTGGTGAATTGGAATAACAGAGTTATCCAATACCATAAAAGATCGGAGATGCGCTAGTAGCATAGAGATAACACATTCCATTCGCCTGTGACCCCAAAGGGCGACAGTCCCAAACCGCTAAGTGTTCCTCCAGAAAAAGGGCTCTCTATGTGCTTTGAGCACGACGATCTCGGAAATTCACAGGGACACGGCTGCCCTGTGCTATCGGATTCCTGAGTCTTGACATTCGCTCCGGGGCAGTGAGCTTCGTTTGGATTTGGGTTATAAATAGAATAGAATTGAAGAAATGGAAACCCACCTGAGTGAACAGAAAGCTGAATACTGTGACTTGAATGTACAAGAAAACAAGCAACCAGAAATTTAGAAGTGTCTGAAGGAGGTCTAAGAACGATGGGTGACATAATTAAGAGAAGAAAACCTACATCAGTGCACAAAGAAAGAGAAATAATCTATTCTGAGAATGGCAAAAGAACCCAGGATTAAATTTCCCCTAACTCCATAAATGATGGGGGAAATTGCATAATGTAAGGGATGGGCTGTATTGAGAAATAGATATGCACTTGAAGAGAAACTGACCAGAAGTTTAATCATTGCAACCTGGAAAACATTAACCAGCCCCAACTTCTTTTGTTAAGTGATCAATTAAATCAGAAGATACACACACACACACACACACACACACACAGAAACTACCCAGGAATCTGAGAGAACTCCAAGAAGGATAGAGCTCCCAAGAATAAAAGCACAACATATTGTAGTCAAGCTCCCCAATAACATGGAAAAGGAAAGATTTCTGGGAGCATGTGGAAGAGCCACATACAAAGGGTAACAATTAGAATAAGTTTGAATTTTTCAGAAAAAAAAACATGTGCAAGCAAGAAGACAATATAATGTCATACAGTATTTAATGAAATAAAAATTGTCATGTGTCTAACAAAATTATCACTCAAATATGAGAAAGAAATAGAAGCATTCTAAGACAAGGAGAAGTTAAACGAATTTGTAAAAGAAGACCACCGTTACAAAATATATCAGATGTAGTACGATGGTTAAATAATCAACAGCAACAGACAAACTAGAAATCAACATGCAAGGCAATTCCGCACAAAACCCAACACGTATCCAGCACTATTTGAAAAAGAACAGACTAGAGGAAGAACAAGGACACCACAAACAAAAAATCCAAAATTCAAAGTGGCAACTGCACATCCACACCTATCAATAATGTAACTGAACTTTAATGAGCTAATACACCAGTCAAAAGACAAGAGTGTAGCAGAGTGGGTAAGAAGATATGGCACATCTACTTGCAACCATGGACACATAACCACCCTCCCCACCCCCCACCCCCAGGGGGATGAACAACAGAAACCATGGGAGAAGGGAGGCAGCAGTTGGTGTAGATATGAAAATAATAATAGTTTATATTTATCAAGAGGTGATGAGGGTGGGAGTGAGGGAAAAAAAGAGAAGCTGATACCAAGGGCTCAAATAGCAAATGTTTAGAAAATAATGATGGCAGCATATATATACATATGTTTGATACAATTGGTGTGTGAGGTGTGTGAATAATTATAAGAGCTGTATGAGCCCCAAGTGAAATGATCTTTAAAACAATTTAAATAGAATTTAAAAAAAAGCAACACACCTGGGACACAAAGCCAAAAATAGACCAAAAACATCAAAAACTGGACAAATATATATTAAGTGAATTTATTTACTTAATAAATAAATAAATAAAAAGTAATGATCTGACCAAAGTTGAGGGCTATGAATTACCTTCATTGTCAGACAGTGACTACTGTAAATTCAATGATGACAAATGCAACTAGGTTGAAATGTAGTACCTGGCTGCCTGATCTTTTAACCAATTTTGGATTTATTCTACTTTTTGATATTTCTTGCTGCTTTCTTTGCAGAGGGTTTTCTCTGGTTTATCTTAATACTGTCATTAGTTCTTTCTTTTTAATATATTCACTGGTTTTTGTTTTTGCTTTTGAGTATGTTTTCCAGTACATGAATCACAGGATGGGCTGATATATAGAGATGATAACACTGATGCAATGGCTTACTTGGAATCGGGGGTAAGAAAGGATGATGGGAAATGGAGAATAAATAATGAGCACAGGAGGTCAGAGGATGTATCAAAACTGATTGTGGTGATTTCTATATATAACTCTTTTTAATACGCTGAACCATGGAAGTGTATGACTTGTGAATTATATACTAAAAAAAACTATTATGGGGGACAAGGAATAAGAAAAAACTGTATAAATTGCTGGATTGAAGACTGGTGATCTGCTCTGTCAACTTCATCTAGAACAATAAAAAGTTTTCAAAAAAAGTAGGTGTATTAATATTATTGTCTGATAAAATAGACCTTCAGAATCCTCTCCCCACAAAAAAATTCTGAGAGACCAAAAAGGAACACTGCATAATCATTAAAGGGACAAAAGAAAAGCTGACATAATCGTATGAATCATATATGCTCCCAATGAATGAACTTCAGAATATATCAATCCAGCTCTCACAGCACTGAATGGAAACAGGGAGCAGATTATACTGAGAGACATTCAACAGAAATGTGAAAGAGCTAAGCAACACAATGAACCAAGTCAACCTTGTAGACATACACAAAACACTCCATCCAACAACACAGTATAGATTCTTCTCCAGATCTATATCGATTATCAATAAGAAAGCAGGAGCAAACTTAAGGACCCTATTTAGAGGGCAGAGTCATACTCATGAACATGCAGAGGAAGAACACACAGAAGAAGACAAAATATATGACTGGGGTGTACTAAAAATAAGGTCATCTATGTTCTTCAAAAGACTTAATCCAGAATAAAAGGTGAGTCAACAGACTGGGCACACATCTTCAGCAATAACCCAGCAAATAACTAAACTCTAAAATCCATAGAATACTTTAAATCCTCAACAAGTAAAAACCAAATGATACACTCAAAAATTGGGAAAAGAACATGAACACACATTTCACTAAAAAAGATTTTCATATAGACAGGTAAGAAGCACATAAAAAAGAGTGATTAGTATCACTAGCTATCCAGAAAATGCAAACTGAAATAATGGGATACCAACCACACCAACAATGACAGGCCAATTTAATAACAAAACAAAACAGAAGGAAATCAACAATGAGGAAGCTATAGAGAGATTAGACTGTTGGTGGATCTGTAAGTAGGTACAACCATTGTGGAAAGCAATATGGCACTACCAAAACAATTGAGAATGGAAATCCTAAGTGATTTAACAATGCACCTGCTGGGTATGTAACTTAAAGAAATAAGAGATGCAACACAATAATTCTAAGATCCTGAAATTGGAAGCCAGTGGACTTCAGTTCAAACTTCTTACTGTTGAAGTTGTTCAATAGTAGGCATATTAAGACTGCCACGTATTTGACACTTTCTTAGCTTTCTAAGACACGTCTTCGTTCGGCAGACACAGTTCTGCCATAGTGTCTGAGAGTTATTGAACTTTTTTCCCTTATTGTTTGCTTGAAGAGGATACAGTCACGTAAGTTTTTTAAATGTTCAATGGAAAATTCAATGTAATTTGGTCTAAAGGGCTTTCCTATTTACCAATATTAACCACATCTCAGCAATATTCTAAATTCCACACCAGTGGCTAATTTAATGACACTACTGTTAGAATTATATAAGCTCTCATGAATGTCATTTATAATATCACCTAAAAACTGAGCATGCTGCAACTGAAATGGAAATGGTATATATATATATATATATGTGTATATATATATATATATATATATGATACATGAATGAGTTCAAGCTCCCACTCCATTGTAGAACCTAACTTAGAACAATACTTTCTTATATTGCTGCCCCTCATGACGGGATCATGGGATATAAGGGTGTAATTGCAAAGTGTGATGAAGAAATCAGATGGTGCCCAGCTATCAAAGAGAATACCACCAGGGGTTTTAAAAGCATATCTTGAACAAGCAGTCTGTGTGATACAAAGATTGTAAATATCAAAATCCAAGAGCATAGGAGGGAAATGCATTACAACTTACATTCTGATCACCCAAATTGTGGAAGGCTCTCGATGACAGTGAAAGACCAAAATCCATTTGCAGAGACTCCATGGGGGATAAGCCTCCATTGATTGTGATTAAACTTTTGACTAAAGATGGGGAAAGTCTTACCCACAGCCAGAGCACAACAGAAAGTGGATAATTGCAGATATAATTAAGTTAACATTTAACATCTATCATTTCTTTTTCCTTGTATCCTATTCTTAATTTATTATATCTTTAAAATCATTTTATGCTTTCTTTGGCTTGGGGAAGAAAGTTTAATGTCATTGAACATGTTATATAAAAATTATTAAATCAAAACCCAACCTGCTATGCAAACTTGTACTGTAAACACATGTCTTAGTCCAGTAGACAAAAGAAGCAAATTCATAGACCCTCAAATGTGTATAAAAAAGAGTTTTAGATATGAGAGCAATTGAACATTAAGAAAACATTCCATTCCAGTCAAGATAAAGTCCTTATGTCCAATATTAGCCTATATGTTGACACCAATCTATAAAGTCTCCTTCAGACTCATGAAACACTGAATCTGCACTCACAAGCCAGTGGGTGGAAATCTTGTGGATTCAGTGGTGGTGGAAGCATCTCAGCACTGGCAAGGGTCTCCATGTGGTTCCTTCAGCTCATAGGGCATGAGCTCTATCAGTGTAGTGCCATGTGTCTTGTCAGTAGAGCATCTCTAAAGGAGTGAGAGAATGTCTCCCACCTCCAAGGAGAAAATACAGGAGTTCCCAAAATCCTCAGGAGAAGGCCATGACCACACAGAGGTCTCATTGATTATGACCTGATTGACAGACTAGACTCCACCCCTTCCCTCTTAATCCTCTCAAGTCCCAAATTGACATCCAATTATGCAACTACCACAATACAATAAAAATTTATAGAAAATGGAATTCAAAAATAATATTTGTGATAAACTTTATACATATGCACATTCACACATACTTTGTGTACATATGTGTGTGTGTTAGGGAAGCATCAGATTTAGAGGAAGCACCATTTGGGGACAGGAATCCTGTATGTACGAGGTGGTGCCATTAAGTGAAGTTCAGGGGAGCTAGGTTTGCTGATTTCAGAGCTGAAAACCTTTGGCCAGAAGCTTGTGAAGGGATGAGATGCCCTGTGGCCATGAATCAATGGCACTACATGAGCTTTGTAACATTTACTTGATTTGGACAGAGGCCAGGGGTCCATATGACTGAGAGCCCTAGGACCAGAGAGAGATGTGCCTGAAGGCATGGCTGAGAAAAGGTTGTCCTAGGTGTATCCCGAGTATTTCTGATCCCAATTTTGTAATCTGCTTACTTCTCTAAATGCACCCTGTAGTAATGACTGTCCTTTGTAAGTTCTTCGTGGTCAAGACAATAAATTATTGTTTTAAATAATAACTAAAATAATAATTATGAATGAATCCAGCAAAGAAGTATTTCTGTGTGAGGAGTAGCTGTTGGCAGAATTGGTAGTAAGAAGGTGGGTAGGTGGAGGCATCTCTGATCTGCACTTCATTGGAAATGGCCTTGGACTAATACTGAGCTTGATTTCCTTTCCTCCTTGTGAAATCCCAGGAGGTCAGATGCTAGTTCCTCATCTCTATCTTTATTTGACAGATGGTGAAAGTAACTACAGCACATGAAGCTGTAGACATGGAATTCAAACAGAGTTTTTAAAATCCAGGTCGATGCTATGAGGTTTCAAAGCAATGAAATGTCATGTCATACTGTTATTGAATGTTTTCTCCAACTTCTCAAAACTTCCAAGTCTATCACAAGTCAGTCATACTTTATAAGCCAGAAAATAAGAAATAAACTTGGTCTATATGAACACTGTAGATCTGTCTTGAGAAATTAGTTTTCTCAGAATAAATATGTGTGAAGCGTCTTGAGGCCAGTTGTACTGAGTGTCAGTCAATTTGGAGAAAAGCTGATAATTGTCTTCTTGCGAAGAAGCTGCATGTGAGTGTGTGGAGTTTATGTTAGCTTGCGTCTGCTCCATGTTTCTGACTCGAGCTACCGTCTCCAAGCATCTGATTTATACATTTATAGTTCCGCAGATTCCATGGGTTTGGGTGAGCTTTTCTAGACAGGTTAGTGATTTTAGATTTGGCCAGCATGTTGGATCTGCAGTCTGTGTTGAGCGAAAATCAATTTACACCCTTTGCAAACATGTGACAGCACAAATTAGGCAATAGAGTTATCTCATAAAACACAATGGGGGCTTGTTTCATTTTGCCGAGGAGATGGACCGAACACTCTGTGCAAGTGTTAAACATATCCCTCTCATACCACGGCAATTTGACAAGCCTGCAATTCCATCATTCTTAATTCACTAGATGAAGAAAACAGAAGCAAGAAAGGTTAGATTATCTGTTCTGGGCAGCACACAGGAAACTAGAAATGGAGTCCGGTTTAGAATTCACAGGTCTTAAATGTACTGACCATTCTGGGCTGCTTAATGTTTCTTTGTAGCACCCTTGATATTTGAGGCTTCCATTTGGCAGGATCCATTGTCCTGACTAACCTATTCAGAAAGTCTTTCCATTCAGATATCTTTTAATTAAAAATGGTTTGAAGAAAGTGGAGCTTTCAGTCAAAAAACCCCAAACAGTTGGGTGGTATAAAGCTAATTTAAAATAGAATAAAGTACAAAATAAAAGAACTGGCTACAATTACACCATTTAGCCTTTAAATAGCAAGTAAATCTAGCGATTAAGAGCTAATGATATAACATGGTTTAAAAAACACATATGGTAAAATGGAGGTGAACTTAGGAAGGGGTCATTTTTCATGTCGCTCCTGGGAACACTGATAGTCAATTCTAAGAGGTCAGCTTCACATTTTTAATGGGATTTTTTTTGTGTGTATTTGTGGCAGTCATGTGCTTATGTTAATTTCAAGATTGAAATGTAGGGGTGGAGTCTAGCCTGTTAATCTGGAGATAGCCATTGAGTAGCCAAAGAGGCCTCTGTGTTGGCATGGCTTTCTCCTGAGACTTCTGGGAAATCTCACGATATTTCCCTCATGAAGATGAGAAGCTATCTTCACCAGTTGTTGGCAGTTAGTTTCAGAGACGATTAATCACGGACAAGACAAGATGGCAGCGTCTGGGGAGCTGGAGGAGAAGCCACACGGCTTTGCCCTGATAGAGCCACATCTCTGAAGCTGTAGAGGCCATGTGGAGACCCCTGCCAGTGATGAGTTGCTTCTGCCACCACTGATACTGTTGATGGACCCTGAGTCCTGGAAGCGAGGAGCCATGGGGAGACCCCTGTCAGCGTCGGGATTCTGCACCTACTGATCTGTGACTTCGTGAATCGGAAGGAGACATTATAGACTTGTATCGAGGATATGGGCTAATATCGGACTTATGACTTTGAATTAGAGTGGGTGGGGTGCTTTCTTAATGTCCTATTCCTCTTATATATAAACTTTTTTCCTTATATCCATATGCATGCCTATGAATTTCTTCCTCTAGTCTACTTGAACTAACACAGTATTCTTCATTTTTTTTGTGTGGCATCACTGCCCTGATGGGAGTAGGAAGCCCAGCCTTGCTCCTGGAGAGCTGTTGCTGGATTTGAATGTCAACCGTGTGGGTTGCAGTCCTGCACACAACCACTACACCACCAGGGCTCAGCCTTATTCTTCATTTTTACATTGAACTTCTAACTTTCCTTTTAATAAATGTGTATATCTGGAAATGTTCAACTCTTAGCTTCTCAGTACTTTGAAAAGGAATTATCATTTTGAATGTCTTTCCTCAGTTGGTTGGTTTGATTTAATCCAAAGCAGGCCATGGTGGTTTACATTACTGTTGTGTAAATTTGTAATAAAAACTCAAACTTACTGCCATTGAGTCTATTCCAACTCATTAGAACCTACACTCTAAGCTGGTAACCACCAGGTCAGCAATTCAAATCCACTAATCACTCAGATAGAGAGAGATGAGGCTGTGTACACCTGTTCAGATTTAATGTCTTGGTAACCTGTAAGGGCTGTTCTGTGTTGTCCTATAGGATTGCTGTGAGTGAACTTTTCCTAGCTTTAAATAATTTTTTCTTCCCTAACAACTGGAAAAGCCTGTATACTTTGTAAATCATGTTTTCTTTTTGTACTTTGTGTTTCCAATTGTCACCATCCTAAAATGAAGGTGTTTGATGTGCTTTTCTGTTGGAAAAAGACTTCTGTTGATGTAAGCTAAAAGACAATTTTGTCCCGAAATAGGATCCTTAACTAATTTTGGTCACTTATCTATGAGAGGGATCCAAAAAGTTTATGAAAACATGAAGTAAGAAGATAGTGGGAATTTTGAGGGACTAGCATATTTCTAGTTTGATATTGAATTACTACAACATCTCATTTGTAATGAAAGCCATTGACTTAAAAGGGAATGAGGCACATCTTGGGCCTTCCTCCCTGACCGGTACTGATCCTATTGTCATTTTAAAACATTTCACAAACTGTCACTGAATTCACGTTACATCCAAATCAGTCAGCTTGAGGGTAGACATGTTGTGGAGACCTTTAGTAATAACTTAGCAGAAATCAAATAAATTTTTATTTGATTTTTAAAAACTTTATGATAGATGAGACTTACTAAAGAATAATGACATTAGATTTGAATAATGTTTTACTTTAGCAACTCATAATGAGTAAGGTGCTACTCCACTTCCATACCTACATCCATCTCGAGAACTTGATTGTAGAAGTCAGTGACACTGACAGAGAAGATAAAGTACCTCAGACGAACTCTCTGGTGACCAACTGTAAAAAAAGGCCCCAAAGCCTAGTAACCGAAAACCCTGTGTAGTTGAAGCTCTATGGTGATACATGAGAAGTTACCGTGAGTCAAAGTCAACTCAAGCAACAAATGGTAGGATATTCTGATATACCATTTTCAAGGTTGGAAAAATGGCCTGGAGCCACTTCTAACCTCTTCTAGTTTCAGGAAAGGGAAGGCGAATTCAGCTTTACATTAAATCAAGGATTATTCCCACAAGGCAGGTGCCAGGCAGGCCTCCACTCTCTACACTTCTTTGTTTTCTCTGACACCCAAAGTCCCTCCTATGGTACTCTACTACCCTGCTGGGATCAATTGCCCTTTGAATTCAGGGGCCACACAGAAGGAACAGAGACAATTCACAATCATGGAGTTTATTAAAGATGTTAACAGGCTATTAGTCAGGATTAGAAGCATTAAGGATGCAGGAACTCTTCACCATGTTTGTCAGTCTGGTCCTTGACCCCTGAGTCAGATGATCTCTTGCCATGCTCAGCCAAATATTACAAAGCTAATGTAGCACTGATACATGCCCTGCTCTGCCAGCCAGTCCTACCCCAAAGAATTTAGCTTTAATCATCCCATGGAAAAGGAAGCCTGCTATTCTGTCACATGTTCTTTGCTCTTGTCAACACTTCTCTCTACACAGTGATTTGAGGGTAAAAAAAGACATGCTTCACTCTTGGCTCTTCCTTTTCGAGGGTCATGGAATTCGCTCTTCCTGATTCTGAAATGGTTTACTTTATTCCCAACAGAAAGGCAAAACAGACCAATCCTTAAATTAGGCTCATCTTCACTTCATTTGCATGTTTCCAACCTGCTGTGTATTAGTAGGAACAAAGACTATGGACCAAAGGGCCATCCCAAGTAATTTCACTTCATCGCAAAGGCGATGAGGAATCCTAAGGTTGTAGACTCTAATAAATAAAAAAAGAGAGAGTGAATAAAGTATAAAATACAAGGCTCTATATAGAATCAAATAAAATGAATACTCCTTAAATTCTTTTGACTAATATAATACATTAGGAAAATGTCATCCTTTTCTGAATGACCTTTTTATTTCTCTTAAGTACAAAAAAAATCAATGTTCATTCGTAGTCTCATATATAAACTAGTTTATACCCATAATATTGTCCACTCAAAGTGAAAGTTTTACAGAAAAGGAATACTTTTTCTGTCTCAAGGAGCCCTAGTCACTCAGTGGGCCAAATGCTCAGCTGTTGATGAAAAAAGCATGGATTCAAACCCATCAGTTATTCTGTGGGAAAATGATGAGAAATATTATTGTAAAGTTTGCCTTACAGCCAGCCCCCACTGCTTGTCCAAATTGCATCCAGGTAGGTAAGTATTTATTTGTACAAGTGAAAATTTCAGGTAAGGTGATATGCACTTAGTCTGCACTTGTTCACTCTTTCTCTCTCAACAGTGCTTTAAAAATTAGTACCATGGGCTAATTAATGACACTAGTAACAGAAGATCTTAATACTCCAGGCAGATGAGTGATAAGATTCTTGATGGTAAATTAATAAGGAGGGCTCTAAGGGAAGTCAGAGGCAGATATAAATAATAGATTCAGGAATGGACTTGGGGCTCACATGTAATCCTAGTTTCTAGCTAAGAAAAATTAGTTCTTTAACATGGCCTTGCCCAATACTCATCCTTATGAAGGAAGTGCAGAAGATATGGGTGCAATGGCAAAATGTGTTGAGAAAACCAGATGGGGCCTGGCTACTAGGCAGAATAGCATCTGGGGTCTTAAGGCTTGTTTCTGAACAAAAAGTCATTTAACTGAGGTGTCCACTAAATCTACACAGAAGAAGCACACCAACATCTGTGACTGAAGGCTTATATATTATGTAATCCAAAGCTAGAGGCCTGAATAATATCAGAACTTAAATTGTGATGTTCTGGCTTTCAGAAAGTGAAAGCCCAAAATATGTCTGTGAGAGTCACACTAGAAAAAAAGAAAAAATCCTCTGGTGATTTCCGTCTAACCGTAATTGAGGGATAGAAATAAATTGGTTACCAGAGTACTGTAGAGAGGTTTATAGTAGATCACAATGAAAGACCTGCCTAGAATAGTTAAAACACTGCCATTTGATCTTCCTTGTGCTTGATCTGGTTTGAATATTTTCTGGTTTTTTTTTTTTTTTCAATTGGGACTTACCTTTGGTATATTCTGCCATTGCAAGCAGCCTTCTTGAGTGTGTGTTATGTGTTTGTTGTTTTGCCTATGAAACCCAGGGTTGATGAACCTAAAGAGAAGAAACTTTATACTTCCTGGGGTATAAGGTGGGAGAGCTGGTGGTGGGGGTGGCAAGCTGATATCAAGGAGTTAAGGGAGGAAGAAAATATTTTGAAACGCATTGTGGTAGCAAAATTGTACAATGCTGTTTGTTGAGATTGTACTATGGAATGATATGATGTCTGAATTAGCTCCTAATGAAATGGTGTGTGTGTGTGTGTGTGTGTGTGTGTGTGTGTGTGTTTGGAGGAATTTTTTTTCATGATAATCCTATGAAGCAGTTCTGCTCTGACTGACAGGGTCGCTATAAATCAGGATCGACCTGGTGGCAGTGGGTTGAATTTGGACTTCCTTCATGCTTATGGTCTCCTGCTTCCTTTCTTTTCTTTTACTTTTGTTCTCTGACTTTTAAAAACACTTTCTTATGCACACATTTGTCTTCAGTGATTGTGTTGGGAAGGTGTGCATCATGGAATGCCAATTTAATAGAATAAAATGTTCTTGCACTGAGGAAGTACTTGAGTGGAGCTCCAATGTTCATCTGCTGTCCTAATACTGACCTATAAGTATATGCACGTTGGTCTATTTCCCCATCATCATATATAAATATATTCATCATATATAAATATATAAATGTATATGTCTGTATTTAGACCTCTCTTAATGCCCTTTATCCTCAGTTCTTTCCTCTATTTCCTTGTACTTTCCTCTTGTCCCACTGTCATGCTCTGCCTCCATTTGGGTTTCAGTATTTTCTCTGTGTTGCATTACTATTGATCAATCCCTGCGTTTCAGTATTTTCTCTATGTTACATTACTCTTGATCAATCCCTATCAGACCTGTTATACCCACCTTGTCACTGATTTTGAATCCCTGTTGTTCCCTTAATCTTGGACCAGTTAACACCACCTCTTTTCCCCCTCCTCCCCAACTTTTATGCCCCCCCCCGGAAACATTAGTCCCATCCTTTTCACTTCCAGACTATTCATCCAGCCTATCTTATCTAGCTATACCTGCAGAGATAACAATGTGAACCCCCCCCCAAAAAAAAGGACAACCAAAGAAAATAAAACAATGATTACACCAAAACCCCTTAATGTCACATATACAATAAAGATAAAACCTGTAAATAGTTCAAGTTATTTTTGCTGACCTCCAGGAGTGTCCCCTGTTTGAGTTGGATGGGGTGCCACACCCTGGTCCCAAAGTATATCCTTGGCACTCCATTGGGAACTCCATGCTCTGTTGCACACCGTTAGTGTTTTGCCATGGTGTGGTTGGGTCAGACTGGTTATAATCCTGACATGTTTCTCCATTGTTGTCCCTAAAGGCCCTTGGGCCAGTGAAGGAAACTGTATTTCATAGTGGGGTCGGTCATGTGATCCTCTCTGTGCATCAGCTGTTCCATGTGGGAATATAGTCTTGAAGGCTCGGTGGGCCAGGATGCACTTCATTCTCTCTTCCTCCCCCTCCATTTGTTCTGGTGTGCTCCAGTCAGCCATATCTCATTCCCCAAGCTGCAGCTTTAGTGCTGAGCTCCAAAGCAAACTCCCCTGGGGGAAGAGGCCCCCATAGTTGGGATTGGGGTTGGGTGCTCAAACTCCTTCCCTGGTTCCCCACTCCATGCCATCATGCTGCATTCACATCCTGGTGAAGAAAGCTGATGGTGCCCAGCTATCAAAAGATGTAGCGTCTGGGTTCTTAAAGACTTGAGAGTAACAAGAAGCCATCTAGCTCAGAAGCAACAAAGCCCACATGGAAGAGGCACACCAGTTTATGGGACCACAAGGCATCAAAGTGATCAGTTATCAGATTTTAAGAACTAAAAATCATAACATTGCGTGCTCACCTTCCTGATATGATGCAAATGTGTGCATAAGCAAATGTGGTGATGAAAGCTAATGGTGCCTGGCTATCAAAAGATATAGTGTCTGGAGTCCTAAAGGCAACATAGCCCATATGGAAGAAGCACACCAGCCTGTGTGACCATGAGGGGTTGAAGGGATCCGATATCGGGCATCAAAGAACTAAAAATTGTATTATTATAAATGAGGGGGAGTATAGATTGGGGACCCAAAGCCCATCAATTGGTGAAGGGACATCCCCATACAGAGGGGTTGCAGGGAGGAGGTGAGCCAGTCAAGGTACAATGTAGTAGCAATGAAATATGCAACTTTTCTCTAGTTCTCAAATGCTTCCGCCCACCCTCTATCATAATCTCAATTATACCTGACAAATCCAGATAGACCAGTGGATACACACTGGAGCCAGAAACATGGGGAATTTAGAATAGATGATCCATTCAGGGACAGTGGTGGGAGTGATGATACCAGGAGGGTGGAGTGATGGTGGAATAGAAAGGGCGAACCAATTTCAAGGATCTACATATAACCACTTGTTGGGGGTATGGACAACAGGGAAGCAAGTGAAGGGACACATTGGACAGTGTACAATATGAAAAATTAATACAATTTGTAAATTATTAAGGGTTCCTGGGGGAGTGAGGAGGGTGAGGAAATATGGGGGCTAGTACAGGGGGCCTAAGTGAAGAGAGGATGTTTTGAGAGTGATGATGGCAAAAAATGTGCAAATGTGGTCTGCATACAATTGACATGTATTGATCGTGATGGGAGTTGTATGAGCCCCCGATAAAATGATTTATATAAAAAAAGGGAAAGGGAAAAATCATAGGTCATTAATAGATCATAGACACTTTTTTATCTTTTAGCATCTTTCCTGTTGAATCTTAGAAAATGATATTATTTTATTAGGAATATAAGTCTATCCCCCTTAAGTATACATGCAAGGCACAAGGCAGAGATACAAAATGATAAAACATATTTAGAGCTTAGAAAAAAATCACTATTGGAAAAGTTGGAAAAATAGGTGTGCATATATGCACCAGAGCAAAGTCAATTTTCTTCAATTCAGGCTAACAGTTAATGACAATATTTGTTAAAGAAAGGAGTAAGCTTAACCTTTTGGCACTGACCAAAGTAGATGCCTATTTAATTGAAACATTTGGCTTATAGCAAGGGCTCAAGTTGAAAATATTTGGAAATGAAGATGGCAACATGTGTACAAATGTTCTTTATGCTGATGATGTATGGAATGTTATACTATTTGTAAAAGGCCCCCAATAAAATCATTAAAAAATGAACAAAAAATCATTTTGGGGGGGCTTGTGCAACTCATCACAATCTATCTATCTATCCATTGTGTCAAGAACATTTATATATTTTTTGCCCCCATCATTCTGAAAACATTTGCTTTCTACTTGAACCCTTGGTATAAGCTTCTCATTTCCCCCCTCCCTCGCCACCAACCCCATGAAACCTTGATAACTTATAAATTATTATTTTGTCATATCTTACACTGCTGCTTTTTTTCCCCTCAAAACCGGTTTTTGTGGCATTGTAATAGTCTCAGTATAATATAAAAAGTATTGTTTTTCTTTAACTCAAAATTTATAACCCATAAACAACAGCAACAACAAAAGCCAAACTTTTCAATTAAATAGGCATCTACTTTGTTCAGTCCCAAATGGTTAAGTTGACTCCTTTCTTTAACAAGTACTGCCGTGAACTGTTAGTCTGAATAAAAAAAATTGACTAGGCATTGACTTTGCTCTGGAGTGTATACACAGTTATTTTTCCAACTCTTCCAATAATGTTTTTTGTTTGTTTGTTTGTTTGTTTGGGCATCACTGCCCATGGTGGTCATGGGCACTACCCAATGCTGCTCCTGAGAGCTGCCGCTGGATTTGAACTGCCAAGCCTGCAGGCCGCAGTCCCACCTTCAACTGCTTATGCCACCGGGGCTCAACCCCAATAATGATTTTTTCTAAGCACTAAATATGCTTTATCCTTTTGTATCTCTGCCTTGTGCCTTGCCTGTATGTAGTTAAGGGGGTTAGGTTTATATCCCTAATACAATTGTATCATCATTTCCTAAGATTCAAATGGAAAGATGCTAAAAGATAAAAAAGTGTCTGATCTATTAATCCAAACTGAGGCCTTGTAGAAGTCTTAAGTTCTGTACTATTTTACAACAGAAATTCATGTACATGATGTAATTTTGCATTCTACTTGTATCATTATTCTTTATATAATATAAACACAAAACTCTATGATGTTATGACATGTCATAACTGTCATCATAATTTGTCTTTACACATCATAAATATCTTAGTTTGTGACATTATTACACCTCCGGGTGTCTCCATATTTATGATAATTACATCAAAGTATTTACTATAATTATGTCATTTGATGAAATTACAGTAATTACTTCAAAAGATGATAGTCCATGACTAATGAATTAAAATAGCATGGAAATTCACATTAAGAGTGACATTAAAATAATGTTAAAGATCTGAGATATCACTCATGAGCAAAAACATTCATTACTGAATTTTTAACCTCCAATCTTGGTTATACAGGTCCTCCCTTGTTGTAGATTTTATCTTTATCAAGAACTGGGAAATATTTTTTAATGGTTCATCAAACCAACAAGTCATTATATTTTAAATGGAAGCCCAATGACAGCATTGTTTTCAGTATTTTGGCAATATAAAAATGTAATGGAAAATTAATTTGCTATTGAGAAAAATAATTTGAATCATCTTCAGTATATATGCTCACTCATCCCTCTCATCCAATTATTCACAGTTTGCCAAAAACAGGTTTTTAGAGTCTATACTATGTGTTTTGAGGAGCAAACTGGATACATACCATATTTTTCAGAAGCTAAGATGCTCCTGACCATAGTATTTAGAGCAGGAAAACAAGAAAAAAATTCTGAACCAAATAGTACACACATACTAAAATATTCTGGGGTGTCACACGTTTGGAAGATAAGACAGACCCTAGTCCCCCCCTTACTATTGGGGGGTAAAAGTGCATCTTATTGTCTGAAAAATATGGTAATAGTTCCATGAGAATCTTGCTTTTCAAGTGCTCAAGTTAATATTCACAATATATAGAACTAGAAAAGATCGAGAAATAATTTTATACAGCCTCTGACTCCATACTTAATGATGGATGAGAAATGTCTCTATTGCTTTAGTATTTTCCATGGAAGAAGACTTCACAGCTTCCCAGGTAAAGCCTGTTTTCAACCATCTACTGCTCAGTGTTATGAATACACTTTTCTTATAAAACTGAGCACATACTGTATTTGTAAGCTTCTTGCTAGTCTCTCTGGTGCTCTGGTGGAATAGCAGATTGTGCAGTGGGCTGCCCAAAATTCAGTCATTCAAAATGCCAGCCAGTCCATGGGAGAAAGATGAGGCTTTCTAAACCCACAAAGATTTACTGTCCTGGAAACACACAAGGATAGTTTTCCTCTGTCCTCACAGAGTCCCCCTGAGTTGGAAACTTCCCTCTCTGCCATTGAGTCCTTTTCACTCTGGAGCCTCATCATGGACCTCTTTCTGAAGGAAATAGTTATACATTCAACAAAGAGTTGAGTGCCTGCTATGTGCTGTTCTGCTGTGTGCCACTGAATGCAATGCCAAGTGATAGTCTATAGGCCACAGTGAAACTTCCCCATTTTCGACTGAAATTGTCAAGAGTTAGATCACCAGGTCTTTTCTCTAACAGAGCTGCGGGTGGGTTCAAATCATCAACCTTCAGGTTAGTAACTGAGTGCTTAACTGTTGCCTACCAGGTGAGCTATTCTAAGTTTGGGGAATAAAAAAATCAAAAAAGCTTGCCCATGTTGAGAAAAGATAGAATGACAAACAAAATAAAAAACTTCAGTAAATAGAAATTAAGTAAATTAATAGAGACTATAATCTTTAGTAGATAATGCTATTGTTCAATGGCATCTAATCTATTCTGATGTGTAGCGATCTTGTATATAGCAGATGAAATTTGGACTTATGCCCCCCTCACTGTCAGTTAACATTTAAACTCTTTTTACAGTCATTGGGGTAATCCATATCATGGGGTTTTCACTCTTTTTAGTAAACCCTCTAGGAAGTATATCATTCTCCAACAATTTGTCCTTGTTTACCAAAGTAAACAAGTGGAAGTTTTATCCTCTTTACATGCAAGGAACATTCTGGCTGGACTTCCTGGACAAGGTACCAAGTTCACAAGTCACTAAAGTGCAAAACAAAACCACTAGGAACAATACATGGACCAAAATTTATTTATTCCACTGGTGTTAACAGCAGGCACTTATTACAGAATGAACCATATAGGGATGAGTACAACAGTGGATATCTTTATCAGCTAAGGTGTCCCAAAGGTATGTTTCTGTCCTCTGTGGAAAAGTTAGGATCATATCAAAACACGTCCCTGTTTACACTATTGGGGAAGGGCTCAGGAGTCCCTCTCTGAAATGACAATAACTATGTGCCAAACAGATACAAAAATAAAGTAGGGGAGAAGAAAATTAAAGGGGAAAGTACTCTAACAGGTAATGAATATTTCTCTGTATTATTTCTTAAGATGAGTAGTTATCTCCTAATGGGTCATCTTTGACAGTGGTGTGAGTGATCAATCCTCCCTCCTTTACCCCACTAAGATAGCTTCTGGTCGCTCAATCAGCAATAAATTTCCTCCTAATGCACATACTTAGTGTCAATTCCAAAAGCTCACTCCCATCAAGAAGGTTCCAAATAAAAAAGCGGCACTATAGGACAGGGAAGAGCTGCCACAATAGGTTTCTGAGACTATTATTCTTGAAAGAGTAGAAAGCATCTATCCTTCTCCCATAGAGTGGCTGGCAGTTTCAAACTGCTAACCTTGTCGTTAGCAGCCGAACACATAATCCAGTACACATCACATTGCAATGCTTGACTAGAAGGTCAGCAGTTCAACCACATTAGTAGCTCCAAGGAAAAAAGATGAAAGATTTACAGGCATGGAAACCCACAGAAGTAGTTCTTCCCTGTCCCAGGGCCACTAGGGGAATGAAACGACTTAATAAGAGTGAGTTTGTGTGTATTAGTAGCTATTTAGCCCATTTATAAGAAAATTCAAGCATAATACCTTTGTGTACCCAACAGCACCCATGACAGATTTACCTGTTCTTCTGGAAATCCATCATGTATTCAATAATGTTTGTCCACCTCACAATTTGAGTCTTTTTATTTCTTTACTGTCAAACTTTATAAGGCAATTGAAAAGATTTGGATCAAATAAACAGTCATCACATGGATGGCTTTGCTTTCAACAAAGCAAAATGTCATTTTCAACAGGTCTTTGCAGCAGATTCGTCCAGTGTAATTGCTGCTTCCATGGGCATTAAATGAAATTGTTTACAATGTCTATTTCTTGGCGATTTATCGTGACACTGTTATTAGTCCAGTTGTAAGGATTTCCATTGTTCTCAGGAGTGATGAAGGCTTTGAACCTGAGCCAGCAAGACCTGCAAGTCCTCTTCACTGTCGACAAGCAAGATATCTGCATATTTCTTGATCATTTCAATTTGTTAATGGGTCTACCCTACTTTTGATGTCACATTATTTGTCATAGAGCTCAGCCTCTCATACAATCTATTCAGCATACCGATTAAGTAAGGTGGAAGAATGTAATCCTGCGGAACACCTTTTTCAATTTTAAATTGTACAGTGACAAATGGGATATAAAATGGTAATCTTCAACCTTTTGATTTGCACCTGAGAGAGTTAATAACTTGCACCACTTGAGGCATTTTTTTCATAATTATCTCACCCTAAAAACAATACACTGCCCTTGAGTTTATTACAACTCATAGTGACCCCAGACATAATTCACCTCTTTCTGTCTACTCTGAATATAGAGCAAAAATTTGCAGAGACCACATGATTTGTAATATAATATCAAAATTAATGCAGAAGCAGTTATGAAAATCCGGCTAATTTCTATTATACCAGAAATGAGGGAGATTCAAGTAAGTTTTGTCAAACATTGCTACTCTTCTGACTTTTTAAAAAATAATATAAATATTTCTCCTAAAATAGAATAATACTATCGATTTAAAAGATATTTTTATTGTTACTTTAAATTATATTAAAATTCTTTACAATTTTGGCTTCGATTTTTATGGAAAATATCAATAGGCACTACTACTTTTTTTTTAAATTGGGGAATTCTGAATGATTGTGATATTACTGTACTGACAACCGTTTATATCTCAGTTTGTCATACTTTGGTGGCTTGTGTATTGCTGTGATGCTGTAAGTTATGTCATTGGTATTTCAAATGCCAACAGGGTCACCCAAAGTGAACAGGTTTCCATGGATCTTTCAGACTAAGAACAGACCATGGAAAATGAAGCAATTGCCCACTTTAGAAGAAGCTTCAATTGAAAACCTTATGTATAGCTTTAAAACATTTTTAGCTATTGAAGGTGTAGGAAATGAAGCAGAATGGCTGGGGATAGTTCCAGAGGATGGGTTTCTTGTGCTAATCAAAATGTGATGGAGGAGGAGCTGCTTTTTCAAAGTAGAATTTAGCATGCTGACATGAATGGAGTAAAGCCTGTTGGAATGGAGCCTTCGGGAACTTCATTTGTTGATGGGACACAATTCAATGTAAGAAGAAACAGCTGTAAAAATCTATGAGTAATTGGAAATGGAATATATGAATCTAGGAAAATTGGAAATCATCAAAAATGAAATGAAGCACATCAGGATGAATATCCCAGGCATTTGTGACCTGAAATGGATGGGTAGTAACCATCTTGAACCAGAACACAATATGGTTTGCTATACCAGGAATAGCACAATTGAGAGGAATGGGATTGTATACAGTGTCAAAAAGCACATTTCAAAATCAATCTTGAAGTAAAATACTCTCTGTAATGATTACACCTCTCTGGTTTCAAGGAAATCGAATTAATGCATCTATTACTCAAATTTATGCACCCATCACTAAAACTAGTGATGAAAAAATCAGAACATTCTAAAAATATCTTCAGTGTGAAATTGACTGGAATGTAAAACTTAGAACCAAAAGGGAAGAGACAGTAGCTAGATAATATTAACTCGGTGATAGACTTTTTCATCATAAACCCCCTTTTCAATAATACAAACAATGACTATACATGTGTACCTCTCCAACTGGAATCCCCAGAAATCAATTTGGAAGAGAAACTGGAGAAGCTCAATATTAGCCATTGTATTTTCAATTGCCTCATATGCATGTGAAAGTTGGACATTGAATAAGGAAGGCAAAAAAGAATCAAGGCCTTTGAATTATGGTGCTGCAGAAGAATATTGAAAATACCAAGGGCTACTAAAAGATCAAGCAAATCTGTATTGGGAGAAGTATGACCAGAATGTTCCTTAGAGATAATGATGGTGAAATTTCATTCTCACATACTTTGCACATGTCAGAGGAGGGACCAGTCCTCGGAGAAAGACTTTGTGCTTGCTGAAATGGAGGGACAGTGAAAGAAAGGAAGGTCTTCAAGGCAAGTATTGCAACAATGGGTTCCAACCTACAAACGGTTATGAGGATGACACAAGACCATGCAATATTTCATTTTGTGGTGCAGAGCATCATAATTGACTTGATGGCATATCACACCACCCATTCTCTACAACTCATACCAAATGATTATACAGGACTATGCAAACAGTGTATATTTAACAGTAATAATGGAGACTGGCCAGTTTTTTTCCCACTCAATGATGAGCCATCTTTGAAGTAGAAACCAAGAAAGGATGACCAGAACCATAAGAAGAACACAATGCAGTTCAGTGTCTGAAGTGCTGTAGGCTGAGCCAGAAGTACCACAGACTCAGATGAACAGTGCTGAGACTATGGGATCATCTTATCTGGCCTAAGATGATGGAACTTTGAGATGGTGCCTTCCCGAGCCACACAGGCACAGACAAAGAAATCATGTGGCAAGATGACTGGCGAGAGATTTGATTGTTGATTGTTGACTAAAAAGTATTCCTGGTGGCCAATGATTGTATACTTACTGTGTACTAATCCTGATTTGTAGCAATCTATTAGCACCCTTAATAAATCCTTGTAATTATAATAATTGTCTGTGAAATTCTTTGAAAACATGGAGATGATTTACCAAATCCAGCATTGGGGTAGATTTGTGTGGGAGAAGCGGTTGGTATTGAAACAGGTGGAGAAGGATGCAGTATAGACACATGTCTGACAGACAGCTGCATTTTGGCAATAGGGGGGCAGAGAAAGTCTGAAATGGCTGCCTTCCGTGCCATTTATAGCAGGGATGCAGTAGGATTGGACAACATTTCACTTTGTAGTACATGAGGTACGCTTGACTCTATCTACCTACCTCCAAAAACAACAACTGAAATAGTCATGCTGAAAGATCATTGGGGAATTTCATGCTAACACTTTTAAAAGACTGGTTAGTCTTCTAAGTTCGTTTTTTAAATTTAGTTAAACAGAAAGCAAACAGAACGCAAAATAAAAGCAATGTAGTCTCTTAGGCATAACCTTAGAGTCTCTAGAGGATTTAATTTCTCAGGATTCATTTATTTGGCAAATAACTATTTAGGAGATGATGACTAAAAGATCACATGGAGAATATCATCAAGATGAATGAAGCATAGCGCTGCCTACCAGACATGTATCACTCAGGAGGAAAGAGAAGATGGGCTATCACTCCATAAGAGAAGGCATGTCCTTGAATCTAAATGCACTTTTCCAGCCCCACACATTTCAACAATGTGCTCACTAAGAATCTTATTGAGGATATTTTAGCATTGTATCACTTTAACTGATTAAAAAAAACTGTCTTACAATTGATAGTCTCAAATTATATGAAAAATATATAAACACAACCAAATATAGAATGATAAACATTATAAGTAGAAACAATTAGTCAGTGCAACAAAACAAAACAAAATAGCCTCACAGTGTTTGGGAATGGAGATATGCATACCCGGGACTTGTGCAACAAGGTTTATGACATGAATCCATTTATTTTAAACTGGGTAGCATTTTGTTTACTTGGCCTTTCATCTTCATGCCTGAAATGTGTTGGAAGGCATTCAAAGCATGACTGAGGGAGAACTACCTGATCAAAGTAGAGTTGAGATGGAGGAAAGACTTCAGTAGCTTCTTTTGCTGATGCAGCATGACTCAAATGAGAAAAATCTGCAAATATCAAATAATAATCAGAAATTGAAATGTACACATTGCGTATATAGTAAAATTGGAAGTTATTAAAAATTAAATGGAACAATGTTCTATATGTTAATGAGGTGAAATGGATTTATATTAGCCATTTTTAATCAGAAAATCATATCTTATGATTTACTATGCTGGGACTGAAATAATCAAGAGGAAGGGAATTGCATCCATCGTCACAAAAGACATTTCAAGGTCTATCTTGAAGTACAATGTTATTAGTGATAGGATAATACATATCCAAATATAAGAAAACCCAACCAGCATAACTATTATTCAAAGTTATGTGCAAACCACTAATTTTAGTGATGAGGGAATAGAAGAACATTACTATTATCAGACTGAAATTGATCAAGCATACAAGGAAGGCACATTGATAATTATTGTTGAGTGGAATGCAAAACGTGGTAATAAAGAGGAAGTAGGAAAATATGGCCTTGTCAATAGAAATGAAGCTAGAGATCACAAAATAGAATTTTGCAAGACCAACAACTTCTTCCTTACAAATACCCTTTTGATCAGCAATATAGGGAGTACTCCAGATGGCATGCACAAAAGTCAAATTGACTACATGTGTGGGCAGAGAAGAAAACTGGGTGGCATAGAGGTTATGTATTGGTTTGCTAATTGCAAGGTTGATGTTTGAAACCACCAGGAGAAAAATGTTTACCCCACAAAAGCACTTCTATATTGTCTTCTAGGGTCAATAAGAGTAGGCATCTACTAGATGGCAGTTCATTTTTTTTGTTCTTTTGGTGTTGGGGTGGGGGCGGGGGAGAAGAAATGATGGAGACACTCATTAACAGCTGCTAAAACCAGACCATGAGATAGCTGTGGAACAGGCCTCTAATAAATCATATGTAAGTTAAAGTTTAAGCTCAAAACAATGAAAGCAAAACCATAACAATCAACATATGAATTGAACCAAATATCACACCTGAATTTTGAGAACATCTCAAGAACATAGTTGATACACTAAACAATAATGACAGAAATTCTAATGAGCTGTAGGAGGCCATCAAGGATATCACACAGGAAGAAAACAAAAGAACATTAAAAAGAAAAGAAAGCTATCCAAGTGAGTATCGGAAGAGACCTTGAAACTTCCTTTTAGTCATAGAATAGCTAAAGCAAAGGGAACAATTGATGAAGTCAAAAGGATCAAAGGAAAATTTCATAAGGCAGCATGAGGAGATAAAGTAAATATTATAACGAAATGCGCAAAGACCTAGAGTTAGAAAACCGAACTAGAAGAACTCAAGATAAAGTTCAAGCCTTGAGTTGGAATGATGAAGGATTCTATGAACTGAGCATTAAATGATTCAGGACACATCAAAAAAGGACAGAAAGAATACCTAAAGGAACTCTACCTCAAAGAGCTAGTCGACATTCAACCATTCAAGAGGTAGCAAACCATGGAGAAGTAATGATACTGAAGGAAGCAGTCCCAGCTGCTCTGAAGTCCTAGACCACAGGCAAGGCTTAAGAAGCTGAAGAAATACCAGCTAAAATGTTTCAAAAAGCTGATGATGTGCTGCAAGCACTCCTTTTTCTATGCCAAGAAATTTGGAAGACAGCTTCTTGGCAAACTGCCTAGAAGAGATCCAAAATTGTACTCATTCCAAAGAAAGGTGGGCCAAAAGAATCCTCTAAGTATACACTGATAGAATCAATATAGCACGCAATAAAATTTTGCTGAAGATCATCCAACAACGGTGGCAGCAAGACATTGATAGGCAGCTGCCAGAGGACAAGGCCAGATTCAGAAGAGGACTTGAAATAAAAGATAATATTGCTGATTGCACGTGGATCTTGGCTGAAAACAAATACCAAAAAAGATATTAGGAGGTGTTTTATTGGCTATGTAAAGCCTATGTAGATCATAACAAACTAGGATTTCTTGAGAAGAATGGGAATTCTAGAATTCTTACTTTTTCTCTTGCAAAACCTGTATATTCCATCAGGTAAGACTGTTAATCAAAGTTCATATTTAGAGGTTCTGACGAGCTTGCATAACAGTGTGTGATAAAAAGGGCTGGATTTGTGGTACCAGGGGACTTTTTTTCCCCACCGCAACAGCTTTGTACAAACAAAACAAAGGAATATCGCATGCTTGAAGATCAAGAAAGGTGTAGGTGAGCATTATATCCTCCCTTATGCATATTCAATTTGTATGCTGAGCAAATAATCGGAGAAGATGGTTTATATGAAAAAGAATGTGTGGTAAGGAGGGCACAGGATGCATGGTAGGGTTTAATCAAAGGCAATGCAACCAAGAGGAATTACTAAAACCCAAATTAAGGCCAACATGATAGTGGGACAAAAGGAAAGAAAGGAAAGAACTAGGAGGCAAATGGCATTTATAGAGGTCTAAATATAGGCATGTACAAATGTAAATATAGTTCTATAAAGACACTGTAATAGATCTATGTACATATATTTATATGGTAAGTATTCATGTAGCAGATCAACATTGGGCCTCTACTCAAGTACTCCCTCAATACAAGAACACTTTGTTCTAATTACCTGGCATTCTGTGATTCTCACCTTCCCAACTTGGTTGCTGAAGACAAAATGAGTCCACAAGCAAATATGGCAAAAAAAGCTGATGATGGCTTGTTATCTAAAGATATAGCATCTGGGGTCTTAAAGGCTTGGAGGTAAACAAGAGGCCATCTAGCTAAGAAGAAACAAAGTTCACATGGAAGAAGCATGCCAGCCTGTGTGATCATGAGGTGTAGATGGGACCAGGAATCAGGCATCAAAGACTCAGAAGAAAAAGCTTATCAGTATAGATGAGGAGGAATGTGGAGTTGAGACCCAAAGCCCATCTGTAGACCATTGGACATACTCTCACTGAAGGGTTACAAGGAAAAGACAAGCCAGTCAGAGTGCAGAATAGAAGCACCAATGAAACATGCAACTTTCTTCTAGCTCTTTAATGCTTCCTTCCCCTCACTATCATGAATTCCACCTCATAAGTCTGTCATGTTAACAGGTACAAATAAGAGCAGGAAACACAGGAAACCTAGGGCAGATAAACCCCTCAGGACCAACAAGGAGAGTAGCAATACCAGAAGGGGAAAGTGAAGGTGGTGTGCAAAGGGGGATCTGACCACTTACAACAATCTACATACAACCCTCTCCCAGGGGGCTGCACAACAGAAAGGTAGGTGAAGGGAGACATAGGTCAGTATAAGACATGAAAAAAAATGTGTTCAAGAGGGAGGGAAGGGAGGAAGAAGATGAGGAGCTGATAACAAGGACTCAAGTAGAAAGAAAATGTTTTGAGAATGATTATGACAACAAATGTACAAATGTGCCTGACACGTGGATGGATGGATTGTTGAAAGAAAGAAAGAGAGAGAGAGAGAAAGAAAATGTGGTATCAGGACTGAAGGAAGGCTCATTAAGAATCTACAACATGCATATGACTCAACCTTGCTTGTTTATGAGGGGTTACCACTTGGTGTAGCTTTTTGTCATTTGCATTTTCCCCATTAGGCAAGCATTCAGAAACTCACTCTGAGTTAGTGCATGCAGTGGCACCATCTGGGGAGGTCTCTCTGGGCACAGTGAATTTTTCTGTAAAAGCACCTTTTCTTGAACCTCATATTTTTTGTGATGACTGATTTAAGAGAACAACATGAGGCTGTGAGATTTTTTTTTTCCTGCTTGGGGAACAGCTGCTGCAGAAACTGTTGTTCGACAGAACACAGATAACATGGACAGCACTGTGAGTAGAACCTCAAGTGTACAAAGGTTTTCGAGTTTCAAAAAGGTTAAATGTTGATTGATGACAAAACTCCTTGTGGACGTCTGTCAACTTCTCATGACAAGAATGTCGACACCTAGTGCTTTCGGAGTTCATTTCTGCAGATCAGACTGCTAATCAAGGTTTCCATTTAGAGGTTCTGAAAAGATTTCAAAACAGTGTATGACCAAAAATGCAGGATTTTTGCTGGTATTACCACCACAGTGATGCACCTGCTCATGCAGCCATCTCAGAGCACCAGTTTTTGGCCCAAACCAGAATGCCCTTCTTGCCCCATACACCTTACTTGCCTGGCCTCTGCCTGTGCCCCTTCTTTTTGTTTCTGCAAATGAAGAGGGACATGAAAGGACAGCAGTTTGATGACACAGAAAAGGTGAAGGGAAAAAAAAGCAAGGGAGGTGCTGCCAGCCAGCCAAATAGATGAGTTTGAAAAATGTTTCCAAAACTGGAATCATAGATTTGACAAATGCATTTTATGTAATGGAGAATACTTTGAAAGTGGAAAGGTTATTTTTGCAAAATTTTCAAATACATATCTTTGAGGAAAAAATCAGTTGGGTGTGTGTGGATTACCCCTCATAACAGTGAAACACTTGAAACACTTGCTGAGGAAAACGAAGGATTTCAGTGTTCATTTTTGGATTACAAGTTCATGTAAAGACAGCAAAATATCCACAACTGGACCAATAGATAAAAATCACGATAAAAAGAGAAAAGATTGATTGTCAAGAATTTCATCTTATTTGGACCCACAATCAATGTTCCCAGAAGCAGCAGTGAAGAGATCAAAGACAAGTTGTAAAGGCAAGGGCGAATCTGCTGGCTACGACATCTTTTAAGTATTGAAAAGCAAGGAAGTTACTTTGATAATTAAGTCACGATTTGATAACCTGACCCAAGCCAAGGTATTTTCAATTCGTTTCATATGCATGTAAAAGTTCAACATGGAATACAGAAGAGTGAAGAATTGATGCATTTGAATGATGGTGCTGGCAAGAATACTGAACCGAACATACCAAGGACCGATAAAAGAGCAAACCAATCTTTCTTGGAAGAATTAAGGACCCAGAGTGCTTCTTAAATGCCTTGGTGGAGATTTGTCTCAAGTGCTTTGGGCATATTGTCAGGAAACAAGAGTCTCAGGAAAAGACATCAGGCTTAAGAATGTCACAGAACTGAGTGGTATTTTGTTCTTTTGTGGTTACTGTGAGTTACTATGAGTTAAAATGGAGGAATTATGAGGCTGAAACTCCACAGCTACTGAAACAATAGTCTCCAACATAGTAATGATTAGCATGGCACAAGGTCTTGTTCCTTGGCAATGTTTCATTCTATGGCATGTAGGATCACTGTGGACTGCCAACAGCTCGATGGCACCTGACAGCAGCATGTTCATCATGGCACTATTCACAATACTTTGAAGATGTAAACAATCTAAATATTCATCAATAGAAGGATGGGTAAACGATGGCATATACACAATGGAACACTACATATTAAATAATAATGATAAACTGAAACAGCTCATGATATGGATAGGTTTGGAGACCATTATGTTGAATAAGGTTATTCAGTTACAAAAGGACAAATCATATATGAGATCACTGCTATTAAAAACACAAGATCATGGTGTGGTTTACAAATCAAATAAACAGACTGACAGATACAATGTTTGGGAGGAAAAGGAAGTGTGGGGGACACAATTGACTAGAGGTATGTTATAGTTAGCTGCTGTTAGGCCTATTCCAACTCATCACGAGTCTATGCACAAAATACTTCTCATTGATTGCTATTTGGAGATTTGTCTTCAAGCTCATTAATCTGGTCTTCCATTCCTTCAGTTCCACTATTTTTCTCTTTTAATATATTATCTAATTCATTTATCTAAGTTTTAATCTTATGGACTATTTGGAATTTTTTTGTGTGATCTCTAATTTTTCCTTTATTTTGTCAGATTGTTCTTGTAGCATTTACTTTGTCTTTCTATGATCTTTTTCTGACCAGTTAATGATCTCTTGACCAACCAGTTAGTGGTACCTGAGAATGAAATCAAAAAACAAACTCACTGCCATTAAGTTAATGCTGACACATAACAGACCTCTGTGAGTTTCTGAGGGTGTAACTACTTAAGGAGTAGAATACCCAGTCTTTATTCTACAGAACTTCTGGTGGTTTTGGACTGCTAACCAGGTGGATCACAGACCAGTGCTTAACCATTATACCAACAAGGCTCAGCTGAGAACTCGTCTTCTTGATTCCTTTTCTGGTAGTTCCAATGCCTTTTTCTCCTCAGAGGGGTCCTTTGGTACTATGCTGTGATCACTAATTTGTGATGGTCTATCTTGCTTGTTTGGGTGAATAGGCATGGACTGTTTATCTGAGTCATTGTGTTGTATATTTACTTCTATTCGTTAGATAGATTTTTCTGGACAGGTAGTGGATCTTTCTCACTGTTTGTAGCTGATGAGGGTATAGTAGAGGGTGGGTAATATCAGGACAGTTGACTTTATCATGTGTGCTAGGAAAAGAATAATAACAAACAAAACAAAATCATAGGGCACACACTAATAATGATCAAACTCACTCTCTTGCTCCCTTACACACAAAGAGGACCCCAAACAGATCCCAAAGCTGTTTTTTACTTCTTAGTCACTAGTGTGTTTTCTGAAGATCCCTCGCAGAACACATAGTATTGGAACACATCTTCAGGTGAACAAGCATGGTAGTTGGTGACCTCTCTGGTAAACAGAAAGTTGTGAGGAATTAGGTATAACTCCACCCATATTGTCTGGAGTCTCTCTGCTGTGATTTATCCAAATAACAAAAGAATATGGGGGGGGGGGACTAGAACAATACAAATATTTTAAACCAGACCTGGCGGCTACATTTTCTTCAAGCCTCTTTTAAGATTGACCTAATGATCATTAGGTTGTGTGAGCATTAGAGATGATTCCATCCTTCTGCTTCTGTGTTTGCTATTTCTCAAGCCAAAATCCAGAAGTAGAAAGAAATAGCAAAAAGAGGACCCAAACAAGAAGTCACATACAAACTCAGAAGCCTGCCCTCTAGCCATGGACAAGTAGTTGATGAACTGAGAATTGACCGATTCTCTTGATTTGTTTGGATTCCACACTCTTATAGTGTCATGATTTGGATCCTTGAATGGAGCTGTGTCCCCAAGCTAGGGATGAGTGGTAGATAACAGTCTAGTGTCTGAGCACACATCTGTGATACTCTGTTCTTTTTCTGGATTACCTAGTGTAATGTAGCCTCCCTCCTTTAGTCTACTAAGTTACGTGGTAATTCTGTGAAGTCTACCCTATCTTCAGAGTTCCCGTGCTGCCCCAGAGACTTGGAAGGATGAGTGTGACTATCCATCTGATAGACTAGATTGGATTGAAGGTTCTTCTCTTCACTTGGCAGGGGTGAGTAACAAGGCATTCACTCACCTATTATTTTACAGCGAGATCCTTCAGAGACAGTTTCACACTGGGAAAGGAGCTGTCCAGCTCAGGGTTGGATACTACGGCATTTGCTGCTTCTTTTCATCTCTTTGTGTGGGTTCCACCTTCAAATTTTCTCAGTTGGTGTCTAACTCAATTTTTATTCCTCAGAGATTCATATCTCCAAATTCTTCTGCTATATCTGTGTTTTTAATGTCTGTGTGGAAGAAGATTGTGTAGTGAGTCTAAAATGTCATCTTTTACCATTCCTCTGTTTTTTGTACTTTATTAACCATGTATTTAATTTTATAGATGATGACATGAAATGGATGGCATGGTGAATAGTGAGTATTCCAAAACCCTTAATTATGCTTGTATGGAACATGTGCATAGACCAGTTATTTGAACAGAACAGGAAAATACCATGTAGTTTCAAATGAGGAAAAGTGTGAGTCACTGTTGTATCTGCTTTCCTTACTTATGCAGTTTATATGCTGAGCAACTAATCTGAGCAACAGAAATAGATGAAGGAGAATAAGGCATTAGAATTGGAAGAAGACTCATGAAGTCGGAGACGTGCAGGCGATGGAGTGTTGTTGGCTGAAAAGGGAAGCACTTCCTGATGAAGACAGAAAATGACACCCTTCAGTTTGACTTAGGTTACCCTGGCAGCATAGTGCTCACATGCTGGGCTGCAATCACAAGCTACCTGCTCGAACTCACCAGTCTCTCCTCTAGGAGTTTCTACTTCTGTAAAGAGTTCCTGCCTCACAGATCCACAAGGGTGATTCTAGCTGATCCTAAAGTGGTGCCATGAGTCAAAATCAACTCAAAGGCAATGGGCCTGTCTTGTTTATTTTGAGAATGGCTGACACGGTGATACCCATAAGCAGCATGATCATAAAGTGCGAAAACCTGGAAGCCAAAGCTTTCATTGTCTCTGGATTCACGGTTAGCCTGCATGGAAGCAGCAGCCGAAAGATGAAGCGACAGATGATATGTTTTAGAAGCTGATGTAAGTCTAAAGACCTTGAAGCTATTCAAGAGAAACGCTGTTGTCTGAGGGTAAAGCTGCATCTGACCCAAGTCGTAGTATTCTTAGTAGCCATATATGTATACAAAAGCTGGACAAGGCAGAAGGAAGAAAATCTGGTGCAGTAGACGAAGAATACTGAATATACCAGTGACTACCTAAAGAACAAACCCATGTTTTCTAAGAAACACAATCAGATGTCCCTCACTTACGTGGGATGGGCTCTTGGGAAGGAGTTGATGGAGAACATCATATTTGGTAGAGTAGATGGCCATTGAATAACATGTGTCCTCAAGCAGATGGACTGGCATAATCACTCCAACATTGGGCTTCCACATAGTCAAGCTTGTGTGGATCACAAAAGACTGGACAATATTGCGTTCCCCTGTTCTTAGAATCACTACAAGTTGGAATTGACTCAGTACTACTTACCAACAAGGGTCTTAAAGACTGGAGATTCTTATCTTAGGATAGATTATTAAAAAGAAAATGCCACAAATCAATATAATTTATCTAGCATATTCTTTCTGCATAATCCTGACAACTCTCATGCAATTTACCATATGGATTTATGTACATAAAGTGAACTCAGAGATCAAAAATTTACATTACAATAACAGTCACTCACTAATTAATTGGAACTAATTAGTTGCAATACCAACTAATTATAACTATAAAGGACCTGTTATTTTTCATTACTCATTCACTCTTTGGAAGAAAGTGGAAAACTAGAAAATTACGATGAGATTGAATTGGAGATTCCTTTATTATAAAAACTGAAATTATGATTAATATAATGCTTCATAAAATTGTAAGTGATCATTTCCAATTACACTATTAGTGGGATAAGAACTTACACATTTGAAAGGTTAGTAAGACTTGAAACAAAGCAACAATAAGAGTGAAACCAAAACTAACAGCATTTTATTACAAAGAAATGTATCAGAACAAAACACCCTACCGCTTGGCTATATCTGGGGAAAAAAAGCACATCTCATCTTATTATATATTATTTTGTGAATGTTGTGATGCAATAACTATAATAACCTTTTTAAACTTTAGTATCAAATAAATGAATGCAGCAAAATTTAAAATTCCTATTTATATCCATTTCAGACGGAGCATAGAGTTTTTTAAAAATCATGAATTTCTTGCTCTTGTTCAGAATCTGTATAAATGTATTTAATTTCTGCCTTGTTATCCAAGTTATACACCTTAATGCTCTTCCATGGCTCTGAGTCTGTTTCCACATTAATGTTTCATTTTTAATCATATCTTGGAAGGAGTGGCTAGCTTGAAAGGATTAGAAATGAGATATGGAATCCGGTCCCCTTAGGTCATTTGTTTGTATCCAGCTGAAGTCAGCAGTGGCTAAAATTCATTACCATCTGGCAGCATTTCCATGGCCCCTGTGACAGAACTTGTGGTCGTAGTCTAGTACATACTAGACAGATGTCCAGGTCATAAAAATCACAACGATACTTGGCATTGTGACACCCCCTTGTTGACAGTACCATCAGACAAGCCAGAGATGGAAGTGGAATAAAGAATTAGCTGTCTTCATCCCATCCAGTGGTCCATTGGCAAACAGATACCCTGTCCTTATGTATTCTGTGTGAAAAAAGAGGAAGCTCATGGCTATACTCAAAGGAAATGGAAATAATGGTAATGAGTAGAGCATCTCACAGCACATCATCATCAGGTGCACTGATTTATCTTGCTGCATAAACACGAACTGGAATAAAATGATTAAATTTTCAAATTTTCCTTTGTGATGACAGATGATTTTTCAAAGTACAGGCATTCACCAGGTACAAATGTTCAGCTTAGGGAAAACTCATATCTGCCCTTTTACTGTACATAAATTTCCATACACTTTGAAATGATTCAACCAACTTCTTCTACCTGCTACAAATTCTTCTTCACACTTCCACTTGCTGTGTGTGCAGCATTTAAACCAGTGAAGGGATTTTGAGCCTTGGCATGCACTAGAGGCTAACTAAGAAGTATATTCACCTGTTATACTTACACATTTTTAAAGACAAAGGAACATTCTTGTTCATACTTCAGGGACTGCATGTACCTAGAGGGTCTTTTGAAGTGTTGTTGACTGCTGTGTGAAGTGTGGAAGCCAGGCACATCTTTTATCATAAACAAAAGCTTGTAAACTTGAATTGGCTACTCAGATTGTAATTGTAGTTCTTTAATACCTCTGTGTGCTAGTCTGAGTTCACCTCCTTCTCTCTCAGAGATCTCAAACATTTCCCCATGATAGAACTTGAATTCTGGCATTGATAGAAATTTTCTTCTGTGACTGTTTCCTCCACCTTCTTCATTTAACTGAAATCTGCTGGTTCTAACAATGTTGTGTCCCTTTCATTTCCACAAATGGTGCCCAGTTTGTCCAGCATATTCTTCTTTCTGCCATTATAATTCTGTTCTTCTATGGATAAGCCTTTGAACAAGAATCCTCATCCCTCTATGTCTAATGGCTCTCGGTACCCATTGTGTTCAGCACTCCACCTCCACAGGCTTCCCCCTTCCATGTTATCATGGAGCTGCCCTCCTCCCAATCTCTGTTTACTTCATTACTCACTCTACCATGGCCTTGGTCCTCCCATGCTGCCTTAACAAAATACCACAAGTTAGATGGTGTGCAAAACCCAAATTTATTTCCTCACATTTCTGGAAGCTGGAGTCAATCAAGTGTCGGTCACAGTGATACATTCTGAATCTTAGAGTGAGAATGTGTTCAAGGTCTCTCTCTTTGTGTTTTTAAATTCCAGGCAATCTTCAGCACGTAGCTGCAGCATCACATGTATCCCTTACTAAATCTCTTTGTCTTTGCATATCTTCTCCTTTTTTATAAGGACACCAGTCATTTCGGAACGGGACCCCACCTACTCTCATATGACTTTATGTTAACTCAATTGCCCACATCTTACATTTGAACTGTCACATTCATAAGTAGAGAAGTTAAAAACCAAATTAAACTCACTGTCATACAATCGATGCCGACTCATAGCAACCAATAATTCTGGGTACAACTTTCCGAGATTGGAATTCTTTTGAAGAGTAGAGTCTGGTCTTTCTCCCACTGAGATGCCAGTGGTTTCGAACTACCCTCCAATACATGGGGGTTCCATAAATCTTTCGGCAAAAGACAATTGAATCCATTGCATCCAACAACTCTATCCTCTAATCCAGGGCTCCTCAAACTTTTTAAACAGGGGGCCAGTTCACTGTCTCTGCTGTTGGAGGGCCAGACTATAGTTAAAAACAAACAAACAAAAACTATGAATACATTCACTGTGGGCCCAGGATGAGTAGGTTGCTAAGCAGGACAGGCAGCGGTAGCAAAAACACCTGGCAGGCTGGATAAATGTCCTCAACAAACTGCATGTGGCCCATGGACCATAGTTTGAGGACCCCTGCATCCCATCTTTTTTCTTTTTTTCTCCATCTTTTTTCTTGAGTTGTATTGGTATATACCTCAGAACCTATACTGTGTGACAGTTTAATCATGGTTAGAAGAGTTGTACAATCATTACCACAAACATTTTAGAATATCTTCTACATTCTTGTACTCATTATTATTAGCTCTCCATTTCCCCACAACAGCCCTTGCCATATCCACAAGGACACATTAATCCAGCTACTGTCTCTAGAGATTGACATATCCCAAGGGATTTCATATAGATCCTTGGTTGCGTAGTGGTTGCATCTTGGGTTGCGATCCTCAAGGTCCACAGTTCAAAACCACCTCCTTGGCGAAAGATGGGCTTTCTACCCCTGGACACGCATGGGGGAAATCTACCCTGACCTTTAGAGTGACTGTGAATTGGCATCGGGTCAATGGCAGTGAGTTTGGTTGGATTTCATATAATTCCTTAATCCTCTAATATAGCAACCCCTACTATCCATTGACTTGACTGCCTTTTCGCTATCATCTCTTCCTCCCTGTCCTTATATCCTGTCCAACGAAGCTCAGATGGAGTCAACCTCTATATACTTCTCATTCTCCCTTGAACACTACTTCTATGTTCATTCTTGTCTTTTACTGTCTTTGACATACACATGGTAACATACAAATTTTATTAAGCTCCTATTCTCCTCTTGCCATGCATTGATATGACAGCAGTGGAATGCGGAAATCACAGTCAAACTTGTGATTTGCCTCTATAGCCTCAAATTGAAATTAGAACAGAAAATGCAAATGGGCCATTGCTAGTGTTTGTCATTTTACTCTTCAGTATCCAGGATAAAATTTACACCTATAGCTTTCAATATCCTTTCCTCTTTACCCTGACTCTGCTGAAAAAGATGAGTCAAATTCCACTGGTAAAAACAAAAACAGCCAAAAGAAAACTTTCACATTCACCACTTCACATATGAACTTCATTACCTCTCTTCCACACAATAACTGTCTCCAAATTTAAATTTACTTCATCACAACGAGGGCTTTCAACTGGATCAGTCTGAATAGATCCCTTTCTGAGCATTTGCACGTCCATTCTTAATATGCTAAATCAGAATCTCTGTTGAAAAAAAGACTGTCAGGTGATTCTTACATGTACACAGCATTGAAAACATAGTGAAAGAAGTCATTCATTCATTTCTGGACATTTGAATTTCTTCCACCATTAGGTTATATAAACAAGGCAGCTATGAACATACATATATAATTTTTGTGGGGATATTCCTGGAAGTGGGATTGCTACATGCTAAACAACATTTTACTTTCTAAAGCAGTTGCTTTCCTATCAGCAGTGCATGAAAGTTGAGATTTCTCCACATTCTTACTAATACTTATTATTACCAATCTGTCCATTTTGATTACTACTATTCTATTGGATATGAAATAGTATCTCATATTAATTCTGAATTGCATTCCCCAGATTCCTAATGATATTTTCTTCTTTTCAGGACTTTATTGATTGCTTATATGTCTTATTTATAGACTTTTTAGATCTTCTACTTGTGCTCTTTGTCTTTCAGCTGAGTTGTAGTAAATCAATTATCATTGAGTGGATTTGACTCAGGATGACCCCATGTATAACTCTCTTCCATAGAGGTTTTCAATTGTTGACTCTTAGATGTAAAGCATGAAGCCTTTTCCCCAAGGCATCTCTAGGTAGGTTCAAACCTGCAATCTTTGGGTCATTAGCCTAATGTTTAGCCATTTGCACAGCCCATGGACTCCAGGATTGTATTATTTGTTTCTATAATACCGTTACCCGTTGTTCATATTGGCCATAGGATTTTCAAATATCTTCTCCCCTTCTGTGGATTGTCTCATAAATTTTTTGCTGGATCTCTTTGAAACACACAATTTTTAAAAATTAATATCCCTAGTTTATCTGTTTTCTCTTGATGATTGTGCTTTTTGCATCACATATAAAAATTATTGCTTCACCCAAGGTCGTGAATATATATATATATATATATATATATCCCTATGTATGTTAAGGTTTTATATTTAGGTTTTAGATATATTTTGAGTTCATTTTTAATATGGTATGAAATAGGAAGTTTAACTTCACTCTTTTACATGAAGATATGTAATTGTTTCAAAATTACTTACTAATAAGACTATTATTTTCCCATTTATTTTCTTGACAATTGTAAAACCATCAATTGATAGTCACAAGGAGGAGACAAGCCATCAGGGTGCAGTAAAGCATTGATGAAGCATACAACTTCCCTCTAGTTCTTTAATGCCCCACCCCCAACTCCTTATCATGACCTCAACTCTACCTTAAAAATTCGGCTAGATCAGAGCATGTACACTGGTGCAGATAAGAGCTGGTAACACGGGGAATCCAGGACAGATACACCCTTCAGGACCAAATGAGAGTAGCAATATCAGGAGGGTAAGGGGAAGGTGAGGGGGAAGGAGGGGAATCGAACACAATGATCTACATATAACTCCCTCCCAGGGGGATGAACAACAGAAAAGTGGGTGAAGGGAGACCTCGGTCAGTGTAGGACATGAAAAAAAAATTTAATAAATTATCAAGGGTTCAAGAGGGATGGAGGGTGGGGGAAGGAGTAGAAGAAGAGTAGCTGATACCAAAGGCTCACATAGAAAGAAAATGTTTTGAAAATCATGATGGTAACAAATGAACGAATGTGCTTGACACAATGAATGGATGTACGGATTGTGATGATATGTATGAGGCCCCAATACAATGGTAAAAGATATCAATTGACATTAAATGCATGCCTTCATTTCTAGACTATAGATTGCATTTCATTGTTCTATATGTCTATCCTTATGATCACACCATGCTGCATTTATTCCTATACTTTTAAAGAAAGTTTAAAAATTGGAAAATCTGATTCTCTATATTTTTGTAAATCTTAGAATCAATTTGTTAATTTTGCAGAGGGCTATTTGTTTCTGATTACATTCTATGTAAATAAGATTACTTAGAAGATGGCCTGTTTGACAAACAAACCATTTTAAATATATTAACTTTTCAGGTAGATTTTTTAAGAGCTATTTGTACCACTGTCCCAAAATCTTTAATCTCTGAATTATTACATCATTTCTATATTTGCCTGTGGTGCACTATTGACAAGAAATCTGCCTGTCATCCTGGACCTGCCATGTTTACTTCATTGCAAGGAAAATAATGTGGAATCAATAAGGTGTTTTGAATAAGTGAATGAAACTTAAGACCTTCTTGTATGAAAAAGAGACAAAAATGTGATTGGTTTAGATTCGTTAGTTTTTTTTTTTTTTGAACTAAGCAAGGTGAAATCAACAACTAAATGTATCCTGAATTGCTGAGAAAGAGGATCATATTTTTATTTCATTTCTAGCCATTTTGCTCCACATTTTAGAGTCAGAGGATGACAAGGAATGAGGGGCGAGGATGACAAAGAACTGTGCGACTATATTTAGTCTAATGTTTGCAATTGCAAATCTTAGCAATTGTCACTCCTTTTACATTTCAATTTTCCAACAGTAATAGGTTACAAATGTGCAATCTTCCCATTCGATTGCGACTGAGTTCTATTCATGTAATCACAACCTAAGTTATCATGAATTAAGTCATGTGCCACTCAAGAATGTGATGTTCACATTTACGAGAGAATTAATATGTGCAGCTACATTGCCTTTAACAAATTATTATTAGGCAGAGTATGAAATGCATTGGTAAGAAATACTTAACAGATGATACTGTGACAATGTGTTATTAAGCATGCTACTGTAATGTCAATATTATTAAACCTATGTGCCCAACTAATGCATGAATATAAATTACTTTTGTATCAGCCACACTTTATTATTTATTAGGATCAGTGTAATAGCTATAACTATTCCATAGAGGCAACCTAAGTGCATGCTTCCATCAAAACTGGAGCTTAGAGAATCATTGAACTCAGATCTTATTTAACGGTGAGTCCCTCAGGCACTGTTTTTCCAGACTATTTTATTGAATCAGATGCGACTAAAAGATGTGATGGTTTTATGGTGCAAATTAAAATAACTGCAATTATTATTGCTACAGTTTGGTGAGGTACACCAGCTACCTGGCTCTGTAAAAAACTTGTTTCATTTGAAAATGTTGCACTTAATCCTGGTAAAAAATCTGAAACTTATTAGGTCTAATAAATGGAGTAAAAACTATGGCAAACACATGGAAGAAGCACACTAGCCTGTGTGATCACAAGGAGTAAATGGGATCAGGTAACAGGCATGTAAGACCCAGAACAAAATCATACCCAAGGTGAATGGGAGTGGGGCATGGAGTGGATATCCAAGGCCCATCTGTAGACACTCGGGCATTTCTTCAAAGAGGGGTCACAGGGAAGTGATGAGTCAGTCAGGGTGCAGTATAGCTCTGATGAAGCACACAACTTTTCTCTATTTCTTTAGTACTCTCTTCACCCCACTATCATGAGACCAATTCTACCTTACAAATCAGATTAGACCAGAGCATGCACACTGCTACAGATAAAAGGCTGCAACACAGGGAATCTAGGATAGATAAACCCCTTAGGACCAACAAGGAGAGCAGAGATACCAGGAGCATGATGGGAGGGTGGGAAGAGAAAGGGAAATTGATCACAAGGATCAATCTAGAACACTTTCCCAGAGGGACTGAATAATGGAAACAAGGATGAGGGGTGACAATGGATGGTCTAAGATATGGAAAATAATCTATCACTTATCAAGGGTGGTGAGGGGGAGCGGGGGAAGAAATGGGGATCTGATAAGAGTCTTAAGTGGGAAGAGAATGCATGAAAATGATGATGGTGGAATATGTGTATGGATTGTGATAAGAGATGTAAAAACTCCCCAATAAGGATTTTTTTAAAGAACCCGAGTCCACCAAATGCAAGCTATAGCTTAATTAAGTTTATATTTGTTAATTCTATATGAGGAATTAAAATATATCCCAGAGTGTACAGTCTAGCAAGGAAATAGAGTCATTAGAAATGAAAACAACAACAAACTATAGCTAAGAGAGATGACAAAGTAACCTAGGAAAAGTGCCAAATTTACCAGAAAATAAAAAGATAGTGGATGTGGAGTCAACTCCTGGAAACCCATGTGTGTTAAAGAATTGATCCACAATGTTGTCAGTGACTTTTTTTTTTCCTTGCTGTAGATTTCAGGCTCAAGGGCTTCCAGATGGACCCAAACATCCAACCATTGGATAAACAGTTTGAAGTTGTTAACTCTTTGACCCACCTAGGCACCTGTCAGTGCAAATACTTGGATCCTAACCCAAATGTCTGTTTCCAAGGGCCAGTTTTTACATAGAACTGAACTATATAGATAGTCATTGGGTTTTAGAATATTTGAAATGCTCTTTAGTTGGCTTTCATTTATTGATACTATGCAATTCCCCCTATTTCAGCATCCCCTTTGCTAAATAGAGATAGGACTATTATAAAAAATCATAAGAATCATGTTTATAAATTATTTTAAAAGATTTCCTCAAAAGCACCATTATAATTTTGAAAGTACAATTGGATATTTGGTTGTGCTGTCACTGTTAGACAGAGTCTAGTGAAATACACAGTACTATTTTCTAACTTTTAGACTTTGCTTTAATCAATGTAATGTTCAGTTTATGTTTTGAGTGCTATTTTTAAAATGTAGACAGATTTCCCACTTTTACCTTGGCAAACACTTTTTGTTGATTTTGAGAAATTTTAGTTAATCGAATGTGTGTAAGCACTTATAAAACTTTTCTCTCATTGGCAATGCTGTCAAATACTTTCATTTCTGTTGTCAGTTATCACAGAGATGGCCTAGATTCCTGGACACTCGGACTCACAGCAACCCTGGGGATTGCCACGATTTATGGACAACAGATTTCCACCATCTCTAAGATCATGTGCTAATCTGACCGTGTGATCTGTAGGCCTTTGTGTTTTTAGCTTTATTGATATAGTTCAAACATATTAAAAAGAGTTGTACAATCATCACCACGATTAGTTCTAGAACGTTTTCTTCCATCTTGTACTAATTGCTATTAGCTCCCCATATCTCCTCACTTCCCTCGCCATGCTTCAAGGAAGCCCTTCATTTGGTTAGTGTGTCTATAGTTTTTCCCATCCTGGATTTCACTCATAGGAAAACATACAAAACCACAACAAAAAAATAATGAAACAAACCAGAGGAAAATGTCAATATAAGAGAAAGCAGGAAATATTAAAAGCTAGCACAATTTTAAAATGGATCAAAAAGGAGATCTAATGATAAGACATTAGATTTTAATCCCAAACATTCTGTAACAATTCAGTTTTCATTGCACTGTGCATGATAGCAAGCTATTCACATTCCTAGTCTATGGTCAGAGGGCACTCACCAGAGGCTTAATCCAAATGTGTTTCTCTTCCACTCCCACCTTTTTTGAAAATGAAACCACTTTAAATTAGTTCAAACAGGAGATCAAATGATAAGATATCACACTTAACAGAACTGCATCTGTCTTAATCGAGTGTCCTGCTCTGTTTGCAGGACTGCTCATGTCACCCTAAAAAGGCTGATCTATATGCTTTTCATTGGGGTTTTTTCAGACCTTTTTTTCCCATCTCAGTCTGTCTTCTTTTGGAAGGTCTAGTGAAACCTGTTCAGCTGGGAACATACATATTTCCACTAATGGCCAGGTGGTACGGTTCCTGTGCCTGAGATTCCTGATCAGAAATGACACCTGAACCTCAGAAAAGTCTATCAGAGAACCGCTGGTGTCTCAGCCGAAGACGGCCATTGAGACCATGTCAATATCCTACTCTATTGGACAGGGTAGAACTGCCTCTGTAAATTTCAGAGACACTCTCTTTTCAAACTGCTGACCGTGTGACTGGCAGAGCAATGTGCAACCACTATCTACTACATTGAGGGAAGCTAAATGATCGTTGGATATAGAGAGGAAGAGGATTAGAACAGGGGTGGGCAAAGTTTCTCCCACCACCGATCATTTTGTTGCATCGCATCATTCACAGGCTCTACGAAATTATCAACTTAAAAATTAATGTCCTCTATCTGGTCAAACACTTCATTAACTCACCCATAATGCGATAACTGGAACTGCTTCTCTTTTATGAGGTAGGTGATACTAACTGGTCTTGATGATACTTTTCTAACCCCTACTTGTCTTTCATAATTCCCTACATACAATAGCCATCACAGCAAATAGAGACTCTTATGTCATATATTTGCCCTCTTCTAGGTCATCAATACTGTATCTTAAATTCACTATCATTCATATGTGTTCCTAATGTCACCACCATCCTTTCATAATTGGATTTGTTAGTATTGTCATCTGCAATGAGATGCAAGCAGCAGCCTTTTGGGCAGAAGACTATATCGATAGTTGGCCATCTCTCTTTTCCTCTTCTATGTTCTTCTTGTGGATATGTTTATTGTGTGCACCAAGAGGAAACCCAAGAAGGAACTTATGATATGCTTCCAAAGATGACTAAAATCTGCTGGATGCGATTGCCCTGTGTTCATTCATATTGATGTGGTTTTTATTTCTTTTTCCCCACCTCCACTAATTCAAAAGTATTAATCAAGTGTCGTGGGTACACAGAGGGTGAGTCAACTGCCTTTGCCTGTGAAGGTCAGTGAAGGCTGCATGGAGTAAGTGACAGTTTGAGCTGCATTTTTAATCAAACGGCTGTGTGTTTGCTTCATCTCCGCAACAGACAGGCAGCCAAACAGCTCATGCTATGCTTCTGGAATTGTGCAAAAGTTGAGCCTTCATCACAACTGCTTAATAGCTGTTGCTAGAAACCGCTGTGCCTCAATTTCACAGTTTACATTCATTAAGCTTAGGTCCTTATTGTTGGGTTGCCTTATGCTTTCAGTTGGGAAAAAAAATCTTCTTGAATGTTAGTATCTCTCTCACAGGGTTAAAAATTCAATCAGATTTTAATAGATCCTAAATTAACCCCAATTAGGGCATCCTAATTGTCAAGGTTTTAATATCCTTAATTGCTGAGTTGAATGCTTATCACTTTTTGCAGTGAATAAATAGTGCTGAAATGAATGGAGTAAAGTGGTTGTGCTTAAATCAAAATTTTACATCACATAAGCATAACTTCAAAAGCTTGAATTCTGTTTTACATTATAAAAATTTTTTCATGACTTTTTTATTATTATTAAATCATTTTATTGGGGGCTCGTACATCGTTTTTCACAATATACAAATAAACATACTGTGCCAGGCACCTTCACATGTCCGCTGCTATTATAATTCTCCAATCATCTGCCTTTTCCCTTGAGCTCCTAGTATCCTCTTTTCCACCCCTTCCCCTCTTCCCCTGCTCTCTCCTTCCCACCAACCCTCAATACTTTATAAATCATTGTTGTTCTGTCATTCCTTTTACATTATAAAAATTTTAACCCAAAGATATGAAGATTTTTGTCTTCCAGAGATTGATGCAACATCAATTCATTCAACAATTACCTATTGAGTGGCTTACTTAATATCCATTATTTCATGCTCTGTGCTAGGTGTGATCAAATGCAAAATACATTATATTGTCTGCTTTATCCATAAAATATGAGAACCTGTAGTTATTGTGTGTTCATTTTGCTTTTATATATTTGCTGCTATTTTAAATGTACTTCTCTGACAGATAAAATACTTTTTAATATGTCATAGGATTATTAATATTTAAAATATATTACAAAGAAAACACCTCATATTATCATATTACAACTAGTGTAACATAAGTATTTAACATTGAAAAATAGTAATGGCTACTGCTGATACCATTACTATTTCTTCAATTATTACTACTAGTAGTATTACTGGAGCTAAGTTTCACTTATATTGATTGAATTTATTGAACTGGATCTAGGAAAATGAAAATCATATGACAGCACTGATATCCATATTAAAACAACATATTTTTTTTAAAAAAATAGTGCTACACATTCTGGTCCAAGTTTGAACAGAGTTCTTGAATCCCTTGGGTAAGTTTGTGAAAAATTTTTGCAGGCAAATTAAAGTTTTCACATAGTATTTAACATTGAATAATTTGTTAAGTGTAAATTAGGCATTGAATTAACATGTCTATATCTGTTGAATAAGCTCAAATGCAAATTTGGGTTTCTATCACACTTAATCTTCCTTCAGGTGCAGTGGTGACTAAGTTTTTAAGTAAACTGAATGAAGTAGTGGTCACCCAAAAAGTGACATTACTCTTTCATACCAGATGCTTTGTTGAGTCACTTTCTTGTTCCTCATGGAATTATTGATAGATCTCAAAACCTTTGCGTGATTTTCAAATATAAATGTTTTGTTCATTTCCTATGTATACTGTCAGTATGAGTGATGCTAAAGTGCTGCCTGACACTTTTTGTGTCATCTCTGAAATTCTACAAGGACATTCTTTAAGTAAGTATTAATATTGTTTGTTCTTAATCCAAATGAAGTTAATAGGAATTATCCCTTTTAACTTCAGGATATGTGGATAACACATAGTTGAGTGATATGATGGATTTTTTTTACTTCCCTAACCCACCAGTCCACAAACAGAAAAGTTTTTATTACATTTAGTCAGAGTCCTGGCAGGAAAGGAATAGCATATTCAAAATGTTATGAAAACACTGTCGCAGTGAAAATAAGACTAAGTATCTCAATAAAACAAAGCAAGTTGGGACTTGTAAAAGTGGGAAATCATTGCCACCCTTACATCTAAGCCTAGGGAATAATGGAAGAGGATAATGATCCTAACACGTGGTGGTGGTGGTGGTGGTGGTAGTGGTGTGTGTGTGTGTGTGTGTGTGTGTGTGTGTGTGAGAGAGAGAGAGAGAGAGAGAGAGAGAGATGGAAGAAAGGGAACTGTTGTGATTTAAGGCAAGAGAAAACCATTCTCAGTGCTAGCCAGTGGTAATACAGAAGTGTACTAAAGTTAGGAGCCAGTGGTTCAGCACTTGTCTATTAATGGGAAGGTTTGTGTTTTAAATCTCTTGGCTCCTCCTCAGGAGAAAAATGTGGGCATCTGTTTCCATAAATAGTTACAGCCTTGGAAAACCTATGGGGCAATTCTACTGTTCCTTGTAAGGTTACTGGGGACACTGGGGACACATTGGCTACTCACTGATCTCCTAACCACTGTGGTCAGCACTTAGACACCATCACACACTCTATGGGAGAAAGATGAGGCTTTCGACTCCTGAGAAGTTATAGCCTTGTAAACTCATAAGGGCAGTTCTCCACTATCCTATAGGGGTGACTTAATGGTAGTCAGTTGGGGTGGGGCTTGGTATAAGGTCATTATGAGGTGGAATTGACTTAATGACAAGTGTTTGCTCATCTTTTCTGACCCTCCAGTCTCCTGTTGATGCCTGACATTGAGTGAATCCAACTAGAATCCAGATGTCCAGGGTACTACCATCTTCATTTCTGTGGGATAGAGGAGGACAGAGCAACATAGATAATGCATTGTATAAAGAGAAATACCAGCCCATTATTAGAGTTAGAAAAATATCAATCTAGCATCTATAAGCCAAAATACAAAGATTATTTATCCAGTAGTCATAGATAGTTAGAATTATCATTTTTTTTGAATTATCATTTTATGATGTACTTCAGGTCCATTACTGAGTAAATATGTTTGGAGGAATATTTTAGAAATTGAACCTTGATTTTTGTTTGTATATATGCTGCCTTACTTAAAAAACAGTGTTTAAGACAATTTACAGAAATATATGTAGCAATGAACAGTGTGTTGTAATTAAATAATATAAAAACACACTTTATATTATTTCTATATAAGAGTAAAATGTTGAAAAAGTGAGAATTTATTCACAAAATGTAAACCTACTAGATGGATCATAATTTAGTTTTAAGATTTCTTGCAAAACATTCTAAACATATTTCTCTCATATGATATTTCTAGAATTCCTATTAGGGTTTTTAGGTCTTGGAGATTGCTTTGTTTTGCTCTGTCTTGTTTTTTTGTGCTTTTGTCTCTGCATGTCTGTTGAGATAATATAGGTGGGGTGGACAGTCTGGAGAAGAGAACGACAGAACCACGGGTCTGGGGGAACATGAGAGGCAGGGAAGTGGGTGTTAACCAGCTCAGGACAGGAGAACAACAAGTGATCCAGGATAAATGGCATAAAGGGAGTGGAAAGCCTGGAAAGTCCTCCCTATCATGATTCCAATTCTGCCTGCAGGCTCGGCTGGATGAGAGCATGCACACGGGTGCAGATGAGGGCTGGAGGCACAGGGAGTCCAGGACAGATAGACCTCTCAGGACCAATGGTGAGAGTGGCTATACCAGGTAAGCAGGGGAGGGGTGGGGAGAAGGGGAACCGATCACAATGATCTACATATAGCTCCCTCCCTGGGGAACAAAGAGTGGAGTTGTGCGTGAAGGGGGATATTGTTCAATGGGGGACATGAAAAAATAATGATTTATAGATTGTTGGGAATTCATGAGGGGGTGGGAGCAAGGAAGAGGAAGGGAGGGGGAGTTCATGGGAGGGCTCAAATGGAAGGAAGGTGTTTTGAGAATGAACCTGTTGCTGTGGTCCTTGTGTCATTCCATCACATTGAAAGGCTTCCTCTTTTTGCTGACCTCTATGTTACCAAGCACGCTATCCTTGCCAGCGAGATGCCCAAAGCACATGCGAGAAAGAGCTATTAGTCTTGTTTTTTTAATAGAGTACTCTGGTTACACTTTCTTCAAAAGAAATTTGTTTGTTTGTTTTGGGGGTAGTTAATGGTATTTTCAGTATTTTTTTCTACCACTATAATTCAATGCCCCAATTAACCTGTGGTCTTCCTTTATCATTTTCCAGCTTTTACAGGCATCTAAGTTAAATGAAAATACCATGACTTGTTTTTAGTCAGGCACATCTTAGTTCCCAAAATGACATCTTTGTTCTTTCAAAATATAAAGAGGTCTTGTGCAGAAAATTTGTCCAATACACTCTGTTCTTTAATATCTTTACTGTTATTTCCATGAGCACTGATTATAGATAGAAATAAAACTAAATCTTTCATGATTTCATTTTGTCTGTTCACCATTTATAATAATAGTGTCTATTGACCCAATTGTGAGGTTTTCGTTTTCCTTACATTGATGTACAAACTTCATATTGAAGACTGTGGATTTTAATCTTCATTGTGAGTACTTTAAGGCATCTTTACTTTCAACAAGCAAGGCTGTGGCATCTGTAACTAACAAGATGCTAATGAGACATCCATCAGTCCTCATGCCTCTTGAGGCCACATTCGCCTGCATATTGTCTAGCTTCTGAGATTATTTCTTCTGTACACATATGGAATAAATTCAGTAAAATAATGCAATCCTAATATACACATTTCTTGATGTAAGTCCAGAAAAAAAACTTTATTATGTTTGAACAACTGTCTTTTGGTATGTATACAGGTTCTTCTCGATGTTACTGAAAATTTGTTATGATCCACACAGCCAAACGTCTTCCCATAATCAATAAAGCACAAATAAACATCTTTCTAGTATCTTCCATTTTGAGTCAAGATCTATCTTGGCAGTAACGATAGCCCTCCTTCCACATTCTCTTTGAATTTGGCTTGGATTTCTAGCAGCTCCTTGTTATTTTACTGCTGCAAGTGTTTTTGAATAGTCCTTAACAAAATTTTACTTGTAGGTATGATTGTAGTAGTTACATAATTTCATGTCAACTTGAAGATAAGTAAAAGTGTCAGTTTGGAGTTTAGCCTATCAATCAGGTCACAGTCTGATGGTAACTCCTTGTTGGCATGGCCTTCTCGTAAAAGGGTTTCTGAGAGCTTCCTTCCTAATCTTCATCTACTTTCACCTTCCTTGTGGCTGATCCTGGTTGCTACCAGAATTCCAACATTACCCTTGGGTCCACATGACTGCACCACCAACCTTTGCTATTCCTGCATTCTGCATCATTGTTTGTGACTGCATGAGTCTGACGTGGGACATGCCAGCTGCCATTGGATTGGACTGGGATTTTTCATATATGAAAAAAATCCAAATACAATTACTCCTTGATATATAGCTCTTTCTTACACATATACGAGTGTCTCTTGATTTGCTTTAGTCAACCCAGACTAGCATTGTGATATTAGGTTTATTGTTAAATAATTTTCCAATTCTATTGGGTAACTGTTGGCATGGGCACAGATATGAATAGCTTCATATTGATTGGCCAAGAAGCTCTTTGGCAAGTTTCTTGTCACAGACTAATGAATGCTTCCAGTGCTTCTTCATCTTTTGAAACATTTCAATGAGCATTTCAGTGCAGCTTGAACTTTTTTGTCACATAACATTTAATTTTTGATCACATGTTGCCTCTTGAAATTGTTGAATGCTGATCAACACTTTTTGGATCAGTGACTGATTATTCCTTTTGTCTTTTTTTGATGCTTCCTGCAACTTTCAAGAGAGCCTTTCAATATTGTAAGGGAAGGTTTGCTCTTAAGTTGTTCTTAATTTGTTCTTAAGTTATTTGAGCTTGAAATATGCTGAGCATACTTTTCTCATTTCGTTTTAATGGCAGTTAGACTTGATATCAGCTTGAATATGTATTTTTATTGGGGACTCTTACATCAATCCATACATCAATTGTATGAAGCTTATTTGTACATATTTTGCCATCATCATTTTCTAGACATTTACTTTCTGTTGAGCCCTTGCTGTCAGGTCCACTTCTCCCCCTTCCTCTATTGCCCCCACACCTGCATGACCCCTTGATAAATTATAAATTTTTTTTTCACATCTTACACCTACTTCTATCTTCCTTTCCCCATGGTTTTTACTGTTCATCCTCCTGGCTGAAGGGCAGTATTATGTTTTGATCTTTTTGATTGTTCCCTCTCCCTCCCCTCCTTTCTCACCTTCCCTATAGTCTCCTGGTATGTATACTCCCATTCCTGTTCCTGGATTATGTGTGTCCTGAACTCTTATCTCTTATCTGTACCTGTACACATGCTCTAGTTTAGCCAGCAGTGAAAGACAGGACTGAGGTCAGGATAGTGGGGTGTGTATGTCTGAGAGAAAACTTTAAGGAAGCAGAAGAATATTGTGCATTTCATAGGTGCTATACTGCACACTGGTTAACTCATCCCTTGGGACCCTTCTGTGAGGGGATGTCCCATTGTCTACAGATGGGTTTTGAGTCTCTTCTCTGATCCTTCATGTTCTCAACAAAATGCTTTTTTTTTGTTTGTTTGTTGTTTGTTTTGTATCATCTGATGCCTGTCACCCAATCCGATCAACCCTGCATGATCACATAAGCTGATATGCTTCTTCTGTGTGGGCTTGTTACTTCTCTGCTATATGGCTGCTTGATTAACTTGAAGTCTTTAAGACCCTAGACATTTTATCTTTTGATAGCTGGGCACCATCCACTTTCTTCACCATAATTGCTTAAGCACCCATTTGTCTCCAGTGATTGTGTCTAAATGATGAGTATCACAGGTTATTAGAACAAAGTGTTCTTGCATTGAGGGAGGGTAAGAACAAAGGCTAGAAGTCCATCGACTACCTCACCGTGTTGCTATATAAATATATGTATGTATGCCAATATCTCTATTTTTATTAATTAATGTCTTTACATATTCATGCACCTATATGTATACCTCTATCCATAGCTTTGCTTCCTAGACATTTTCTCTTTCTTTTTACCTTCTTTCTGCTCCACCATGATGTTCACACTTCTTCTGCCTCTGAACAATTCCTCTCAGCTAGATTGACTGTTGCTCCAACATCAAAGTCCTTCTTATTGATTTTAATTTCCTAGTTATCCCCCTCTCTATAGCATTGTGTACTCACTGCTCTCTTCTTCTCCCTCCTTCTCCCTCCAAGTTCCCCTGGAACTTTTGGTCCCATTGCTTTCTCCTCCAGCTTGCTTCCAATGCATATCTTATATATGTATGCAAATCAACGATAACAGACCAAACAAACAAAAACACAAAAGACTGAATAAAAAGAGAAAACAAACAAAACAAAAGGGTAACAATAACTAGCGAAAGAGATCCAAAGTAACTAAGAAACAAATGAAAAATCATACATAATTCCAAATCTGTTCACTGACCTAGATGACTATCTCCCCACTGGTCCTGGGGTAATTCCAGAGCTGCCCCTTCTAGTCTGAAATCTAGTTTGGGGACTCCTCATGGGGCTTTGGGGCTTGGCTTGGCTCCCATTGCTTATCTGTTATTTTCCATTAATCGATTAGTCCTGCTGTGGGGTGTTCAGACTGACAGCTCACTTTCGTGTATGCCCCATATTGTTCTTTGGCACAGTGTGCTCCAGTGAGGGGCTATCATGTCTTAAGCTATAGTGGGCCCTACAGTCCTCTCTGTGCCTTCGCAGCTCTGTGCAGGGACACTGTTCTATGCCTGGTGTACCAACACGGGGTCTAAACAATCCTTTCTCTTTTTCCTTCTTGGATTGTTTCTGTGTGGTTGTGGCATGCTGAAATTTCTCCCCTATCTATAGGTTTGGTGATGCCCTTTGTAGCACATACTTCTAGGGAAGGGGTCAACCCTGTCACCTACTCATGTTATGCATTGTTCCACATGGTTACTTTTCCCTCAAGGTTTGGTGTTCGGTGGTGGGGTCTACATACACACTCCCAGTTTTGTGGAAACATAACCAATATTCTCCCCCTAGGTGAGTTAGTGCCCTGTGCCCCACCCCCCCACCCATGATATAATCTCCACCCCACTTCTCTCCCCTTCCCTCTTTCACCTTCTTTGTGTTGGAATAATATGTGCCTCCTTGGGTTTGGTCTGACCCCCAACCCACATAGTGTGAGATAATTGGTTTTTCTTCTATATCTATTGTGTTTATTATACTGCCATGAGGAGACTCATATTGGACTTGCTCTTTTGTGATTGGTTAACTTTTCCTTAGAACAATTTCCTTCAACTCTTCCCATAAAACTACATGCTTGATGTGATCATCAGTACTTTTTAGTGATGTGTAATAAATACTACATGTGTGCATGTGCCGGAGTTTATTAATCCCATTTACCTACAGATGGAAATCTAGTGTGTTTCCAACTCTTTGAGATTGTGAATTGTGCAGCAATAAATATTGGAGCTCAGATGTCTTTTCATGGTTCATTTCTTACCTCTTCTGGATATTTTCCCTATAGAGGGATAGCTGTGTAAATTTAAATTTGCTTTAAATATTGCCAGATCACTTTGCAGAGAGCCTGTATATGTCTGCACGAACACCTGTAGTGGAGAGTTCCTATCACCAACATTTGTTGCTTTCTGACTTTTTGATTTGAACCTTCCCCATGAGTGTTAGATGATATATCATGTTTGCTTTAATTTTCATTCCTCTGATAGCTAATGATCAGGAGCATTTTCTCATCTGTTTATTGGCTGTTCAGGTCAATGGCCTAGTCAAACTTCTGTTCAGGTCTTTTTTTCCACTTTCTGAGGAGGTTAACTATTTTTCTCTTTTTGCATGTTAGGAGGGTGTTGTAGATTTTATTACTAAGTCCTTTGTCTATTATGCCATTGCTAAAAGTCCTCTCCCAATCTGTGAGTTTTCTTGTTACTCTCATGGTGAAGTCTTTCAATGCACACAGGTGTTTTACCTGCAGTATAGCCCCCTTTTCAATTTCAGGTTCACTTGTGTTTGAATCTTTCTCTATTGCAGTTAACCTATGTATCCCTGAGCCAAATTTCTTGAGTTTCTCCCAATTCCTTCATTGATAGTCCTGATATTTTGGGGTTTTACTTCTAGATCTGTGATATACCTTGACTTTGTTCTTGGGGTGTGGTAAGCTTCTTGTTTAATTTTCTAGAGGTGGATATTCATTATTTCCAGTGCTACTTGTTAATGATGGTATCCACCTCTCACTTAATGCTTTTGGGGCCCTTGTTGAAGATCAGTTGTCTCTATGTTGAGGGTTTTATTTCGGAGTTTTCTGTTTTTTTCCATTGGTCTGAATATCTGTCATTATACTAGTACCACTGTGGTTGTGTAGAAGGTGTTAAAGTTAGGTAAATAGTGGGCTGAGCCCTGGTGGCATAGTGGTTGTGTGTGGGACTGCAGCTCACTGGGTTGGTGGTTCAAATCCACCAGCAGCCCTCAAGGAGCAAGGCTGAGCCTCCTACTCCCACCAGAGTGCAGTTATGCCCCCAAACTAACAAACTAACAAGTTAGGTAAATAGAACCCTCTGACTTTGTCGTTCCTCTTGAGGAGTTCTCTGTTAATTCTGGGTCTATTCCCTTTCCATATGAAATTGGAGGTCAGTTTTTCCAATTCTTTGAAGAAGGTTGTTGGTATTTGGATTGGAATAGTATTAAACTTACAAAATGCCTTGGGTAAGATTGACTTCTTTAATATATTGAATCTTCCAGCATAGGATATTCTTCTATTTGTGCAAGTTTCTTTTAGTTTCCTGTAAGAAATAACTGTAGTTTTCCTGGTATAAATCTTTTGATTTTTGGTTAAATATAAATTTGTCCATGATTATTGTAAAGAGTACTGCCTTCTTGATCTCCTCTCCTATGGTCTTTTCCAATGTATATAGCAAAACAGTACACTTCTGTTTGTTGATCTTGTATCCTGCCACTCTTTCGTATTCCTTTTTCTCTGTCAGAACTCCTGATGTGCAGCTTTGAAAATTTCCATTGCAGATAAGCATGTCACCTGAAAATGGGGATAGTTTTACCTCTTCCTCTCTAATTTGAATACTTTTAATGTCTTTCTGTCCCCTTATGTTGTTAACTAGAACATCCAGTATGATGTTGAATAGAAGTGGGGACAGGGGATATCCTTTTTTGCCAACCCTCCTTTTTTTTTACATCACTTCCCTCTGGTGGTCATGGAAGCTACCCAGCTTTGCTCCTGGAGAGCTGCTGCTGAATCTGAACTGCTAAGCCTGTGGACCGCAGTCCCGCACTCAACAACTACGCCACCAGGGCTCAGTCTATTTGGCCCCCTTTTTCAGTGGGATTTTTTTGGGTTTTTCTACATTGACTCTGATGTTGACTGTTGGCTTTTCATAGATAGCTTGTATTAATGTGAGGATGGTTCATTCAATTCCTATATTCTTGAGTGTCTTAATTAGGAATGGATGCTTGATATTGTCAAAAGCATTTTCTGCATCTATTGATATTATCATGTCACTCTTACACTTTTTCTTATTGATGTGTTTAGTATTGATGAATTTTTCAAATGTCAAACCATCCCTGTGATATGTTTTATATAATTTTATATCCTATTGACCAATATTTTGTGAAGGATTTTTGCATCAAAGATCATTTGAGCTATTGTCTGTAGTTTCTATTTCTGTGAGATCATTGCCCTGTTTGGTATCAAAGTTATACTGACTTTGTAGGATGAGTTTGGGGATTTGCCATCTTTTCCTATTATCTATAATAATTTGTGGAGGATAGGTAGCAGCTCTTCCTGAATGCTTGGAGGAATTCTCAGGTGAGACCATCTGATCCGGGAGTGGTTTTTTGTTGGTAGTTTCTTGAGAGCTATATCTATTTCTTCTTTTGCACTTGGTCTTCCTAACCTCTATCTGGGCTAATCTAGGGAGGGATTGTTTTTTCAAGTTTTTGTCCAGGTCTTCCCCATATTAAATTCATAGGACTACAGACATTCATATTACTTTGTGATTATCTTTTTATTCCACTTGTGTCCACTGTGACTTCCCCAGTTTCAGTTCTCATCCTACCTATTAATGTTTGCTCCTTCCTTTCTTAGGTTATACTTGCCAGCAGTCTGTCAATTCTGTTGATCCTTTCAGAGAATCAGATTTTGGCTTCATTGATTTTCTTTTTTTTTCCTTTTTTCTTTTTGTATTATTCTCTTGTCTTTCCACTCGCTTAATTCTGCCCTGATTTTTGTTATTTATATTCTTGTGCTACTGAACTAGTTGTTCTGTTGACTCTGTTCTAGTTGCTGGAGATATTGTGACAGTGTATCAGTTATAAGTCTTTCTTTCTTTTCCATATATATACTTATTGTTATCAAGCTACCTCTGATAACTGCTTTTTTTGTATCCCATGGGTTTAGGTGTGTTGTATTCTCATTGGTTTCTGGAAACATCCCAAGTTCCTCTCTAATCTGGGCCAGTATCCATCTGTGTCACAGAAAAGCATTGCTTATCCTCTAATTGTTTGCCTTTGTTTTTCTGGTTGTCTTTTTATTGATCTCCAGCTTTATGGCATGGTGATCTGAAAGGAAAGTCTGTGTGATCTTTATGTGTTTGAATTTACCCGGGCTCAACTTGTGCCCCAGAATGTGGTCTATTTTTCAAAAATGAGCCATGTGTACTTGAACAGAATATGAATTTGGGTGTAGGGATGGGGTTGTATGTTAAGCTTTGTAAATGTCTATCAGGTCCAGTTGCCCAATTGAAGGGTTTAGCTCTGCAGTTTCCTTGCTGAACTTCCCTCCTAGGGATATATCTTCCTCTGATAGTGATTTATTAAAGTCACCTGTTGTGATTGTTGAATCTGTAATTTATTTTTCATGTTTTATATAGCTTGTTTGATGGGTCTCTCTTAAGCATGATAAGATTCTCATTTCTCTCAATAGGAAAGAAGAAAAAGGCCATCATGTATGTCACAAGGCACTCTGAAACTTGCTCTTGAATATAAAGAAGCTTAAGCATATGTAGAAAATGGTGACGCAAAATATTAGAATAGAAAATTTTAAAAAAGCAGCTGGAGAAGACAAAGGAAAGCATGATAATGAAATATCCAAAGACTGGGATTTGGAAAGCCAAAGGGGAAATAGACTTAGCATATTTCAAGCTGAAAGAAGTGCAGAGCAAAGTCAAATCTAAAATTTTAATACTGAGGAATTCTGTGGGGGAAAATATTGACCTAAGCATGAAGTATCAAAAGAAAATGGAAGGAATACAGTCATTTCACAATAAAGAATTAATCAACACGCAACCCTTTCAAGAGGTAGTAGGTAGTCCAGAATGAGTGGCATTTAAGGAAGAAGGATAAACTGGAGACATGGGTAAAAAACAAATTTGTAGGAGTTGACAGGATGTCAACTGAAATGTTTCAACAAACTGATGCCATGCTACAGGGGCTCACTAGTCAATGCCAAGGGATTTATAAACCCGCTCTCTGGTCAACTTACTGGAAGAAAACCATAATTATATCCATTCCAAAATAAAGTCACCCATCAGAATTGAAGAAAAAAGAGTTAACAGGTCTCATTTACCTAGTCTGTCTGGAAGCTCTGCTGAAAATATTCAGAATTTTAGCAATATTTAACCTGATGGGTGATAAGGTCTATACTTGAAACATATTGGCCCAAAGTGGAACCTGGATCTCCCAAATGGCAGGGGGGCACTCTTCAATTAATCCACATTAAATGGATGGTTTGGATGATCTTCATGGTCATGAACTTGAAGTAGGCATCCTTAAATAAGAAACTCACTTCCATAAATGTGAGATGTTAATTCCTTGACCTTTGATTGTTGATCTGTATAAGATTTAATTCTTAACAATTTTAATGTTTTCTTTATTTATCATGGTGTTTCTTATTAATTCAGTTGCTTGTTTTTATTTTGTTTATGTTGAGGTGTAATCTATAATGAAGTTTGTAATTTCTTATCATTATCAGAAAGTGCTTTAAATTTTCTTTGTTTTCAGTGCGCAAGATTGTGTCACCTCTGTATCACAGAATGTTAATTAGCTTTCCTTCTACATAAATGTTGAATTCTTTTCCATGCAGTTCCCTTTCTCAGATTATTAGTTCAATTTCCTTGTCAGATAAGCCCTGGACTATTATGGTCTATCTTCGAACCAGGTAAATGTTGAAGATTTCTGCTTTCATCCACATGTGCAGTCTTGAAAACCCCATAAGAGGTTACTATTAGTCAAAATCAACTAACTGGCAGTGGGTTGGATACACAGATTAAAAAGTATGGTAAAATGACACAACCCTAATACATGCCTTTCTTGATTTTAAACCATTTCATGTCCCCTTATTCTGTTAGAAGGACTATCTCGTTATCTATTATAAGTTCTCCATGACTATAACCTAGTTTTATGAAATTCCTATTTTTCATAATTTGTTATTGATATTTTGTTATCATCCACAAAGTCAAATGTCTTGGCAAAACCAATATCACACAGGTAAATATTTTTTCTGGTATTATCTGTTTTCAACCAAGCTTTGTCTACTGTCAGCAATGATCTGTTTAGTTCAATGTACTCTTCTGAATACAGCTTGAATGTCTGACAGTTTCATGTTGATAAACTACTGCAACATTTAAAATACATTTAGACCATAAATATTAAAGTCTTAGAATCACTATGAGGATATTAGTCTGTCCTACAATGTGACTATGAACCAGAATCAACTTAATGGCAACAGGTTTGTTTTTTTTTCACTAGATAATGTGCAAGGGAGAACTTCCAGCAAGATAGCATACGAGGCAGACATTCTCCACAAACCCTCTACCAAAGAAAACAGACATGGATGGAAATCCTTGGATTAGAGAAATGAGTTACGTATCAATGAGAAGAATTCCTGGTGGCATAATGATTACTTATTGGGCTACTAATTGCAAGGCCACCAGTTTGAAATTACTTGTCAGCAGAAAGATTGGGTTTTCTGCCCCCCCCCCTAAAGAGTTACAGTCTCAGAAGTCCACAGAAACATTTTTATCCTACCCTATCTGGTCTCTATGAATCAGAATTGACTCGATAATAGTGAGAAACTTACAGTATTGGAACTGTCATGAACTTCCAGAGAAGAATGCAAAAAAATCAGTCTTGGAAGAAGTACAGCCAGAATGCTCCTTAGAATAGAATAGGGAGATTTGTTTGGTCTCATGTACTCTGGACATGTTATTAGGAGGACCTCCTCCTTGTACTTTAGTACAGAGTCAGTACGGATTGATACAGGTGCTACAACTATGGGCTCATTCCCACTGTTGGGATAGCACAAGATCAGGTAGTATTCTATTCTGCTGGACATAGAGTTACTCTGCATAGGAATTGACATCCTGAAACCAGGCAAAAAGAGAGTAGCATCATATATGTAGAATGCAAGGGGAACGCACAGAAGTAGAAGTGAAAATACATAGAAGATGGGCAGAGATTAAATCGACAAAGGTGTTGTGCATATTAACTGCCTGTACTTGCCACTTCTTAGTGTGTTCAGCAGTTGTGTCCCTGTCTCGGTGTTACCTCAAAAGCCTCATCTCTGCAAAGTATAATCCAACTAAGACCTATTAATATTATGGAAGGATTGGAGAGCAAGAGGAAAAGTGATGCCAATGTAGCTCTCTTTTTCCCTACTGACTCATTAAAGCCATTCCGTCTTTTGAATGGAACCAAGTCTCTGGACACCTTCCCGTGAGGCTACTATTGACCAGCTCCTGGGCTTTTGCAAATGCCAATCTCTCCTCGTGGATGATGGTGTGGCAGTCATGTGCTTATGTTAATTTTATGATTGAAATGTAGGGGTGGAGTCTAGCCTGTTAATCTGGAGATAGCCATTGAGTAGCCAAAGAGGCCTCTCAGTGGGCATGGCTTTCTCCTGAGACTTCTGAGAAATCGCGTGACATTTCCCTCATGAATATAAGAAGCTATCTCCCCAGTGGTTGTGAGTTAGTCTCAGAGACGATGAATCATGGACAAGATAGCAGTGACTGAGAAGCTATAGGAGTGGCGGGGAGACCACACAGCTTTGCCCTGATGGAGCCAGAACTCTGAAGCTGGGGCGGCCACATGGAGACTTCTGCCAGCGATGAGTTGCTTCTGCTATTGATGGACCCTGAGTCCTGTAGGCGAGGAGCCATGTGGAGACCCCTGACAGCGCTAAGATTCTGCACCCACTGACCTGTGACTTCGTGAGTCGGAAGGAGATTTTATAGACTGATTTTGGGCATATGGGTTAATATCGGACTTATGATTTTGAACTGCGCTGGGCTCAATGTCCTGTTCCTGTTATATATAAACCTTTTTCCTAATATCTATATGCGTGTCTGTGAAATTTGTTCCTCTAGCCTACCTGGACTAACATAGATAGCAGCTTCCTATTGTTGTTGATCTTGGAGTATCTCACTATGCCCAGTTAGACTTAACACTTGTAATATCATTGTTTGGGGATTTGATGTTTGGGGATTATTAGATAATTAGATACTTCTGGGTAAGCGTAGGGAGAGCTCATCCTATTATCTGTGTCATAGCTTGGTAACATCTTCTTAGTGTCATAAACATTTTTATGGGGAAGAGAGAGAATGAGTAGAGTCAAATCATCTTTGGTCCTTCACCTTCTGCCAGCACTAGATCTTGGTCTGTTTCCTCGATCTTCTGTTGTGTTACTGGCCAATCACAAGAGCTGTAAGTGTACTACCCACTGTTGATTTATTTGGCTGACTTAGAACCGCTGCATTCTCCAGATTTTGATCCCTGCTGACTCTGCTTCATCATCCTGGTTGTTACCCATCAGCTTCCATAAGTCAGGCGAAGCCTGACTTGCAATGGACTTGAATTACTTCTTTATACAAACATGTAAGCCATTTCTTAACATAAATCTCTGTCCTTCTATAATGCACACAAGCTAGTGTTTGCTTCTCTGGAGAACTCAACTCATACCACCTCATAACTAGGCTCTCTGTCTTTCATATTAAATTCTGTTTACCAAATTACTTGTCAATCTTCTGGAATATGTTTCAGATCTACAGATAAATTCAACAATTTATTTTAAGTTTGCTCTAATGACTGTAGATAAATTGTATAACATATAGAAAATACCGAAAAAAACTATGGGTCAACAATCAAATTCATCTCACTGCCTTCTAAAATATGGAAATTTAGCCAGCCTCCTCCATTCTCCTGCAGAGGGTAGGTTGAGTAATTCTAACAGAGACTACATAGCTTGTAATGCCCAAATATTTACAACTTTGTCCTATAAAGAAAAGAAATAGCTAACGCTGTAATTAAGTATAATGTTTATCTTGTAGTAGATGCTTACTAATTAGTAGTTTTTATGATCTTCTTATATGATATATTAGAGGAATTACCCTAAATGTGGCTGAAAAGAGTTTCAATCTTTTAGAATTGTTAAGGATCATCATAAATAATCTCTTCATTTCCATCTATTTGTAGATGACCTGTGGGATGTCTGTCCATTAAGTATCTTTGACCCCAATATAGACTCTGACAAACAGAAAAATAACTTAACAGGATTGATCCATGTAATTGGTAAGAAAATGTAGGTTATCAAAAGATAAATATTTCAGCTGCATATTGAAGTCATGGTATTACAGAAAGAAGGAGTTCTCAAGTTTTCATCTGTGTACTGCATGCAGCACTTCCAGACCACTCAAACCTGCAATAGCTATAGTCAATGAAAATCAATGGAAGAAAAAGTGCTTCATGTACACTCACTTACGAAGCAAAAATGGAAAGATTTACAGTCTCAGAAACCCTATTTTGGTTCTATGAGTTAGAACTCAATTCACAGCAGGGGTTTGCTTTTTTCATTTTCATATGAAAACTATTTGATAGGCAGAATCAATTTTGGATGCATTTCGAGTCACAATTTTTAACAGTTTGTGATTTAAGTCACCCATTTACTCAAACCCCATTCTCACTCAATCATCATCTTTACTCAAATGACCATTCTGAATCAAGTCACATCTTGAATTGAGTCACACTTTTTCCCTCACAAGAGATAAAAGGAGAGAGAAGTGAGGGCTTCACTACTACCAAGAAATTAGGAGGAGAGTATGTCTTTGGGATCCAAAGTCCCAATGTGCTGAGAAATTCCTAGACCCAGAGAGGATTGAGGCCAATGCATATGAGGATTTTTAAAGAGATCAGGAAACTGGCAGAGGAAGACAGTCGTGGCAGTCACCTAATATGGTGTTAATTTGAGGATTAAGAGTGTAGTGGTGAAGTCTAGTCTATCAATCTGGAGAATGCCAATGAGACCTGTGTATGGGCATGGCCTTCTCCTGAGAATTCTGGGAAATGTGGTAAAGGCAAGTTATTATCTCTCTTGACTTAGTCCCTTGAAAATGCTCTACTGATAAGACACAAGGCTGACTCCATATGAGACATCCCGGAGGAGGATCCACAGGGACTGATCTGATGGAACTAGACCTCTGAAGACAGAAAAGTCACATAGAAATTCCTGCCAGCGATGAGATGCTTGAGAAGCGATAGAGAGGCCCCTGCCAGCATTGAGAAGCTTGCAATGCCACTGGAACCAAAGACTTTCTACCCACTGGCCTGTGATTATCCTGCATTTGACATCATTGCATGTGTTTCATGAGTCTGAAGAGGTCTTTATAGACTGATATCGGACATTTGAGCTAATATCAGACTTATGACCTTTGACCTTAGACTGGACTAGGTTGAGATGCTTTCTTAATGTGCAGATGCTCTTGTATATAAAACTCTTTCTTGTATACATATGTATACTGATGAATTAGTTTCTCTAGTTTGCCTGTCCTTTCAAGCCTTTGTCCTGAATTGGAATTTCTTCGGTCCCAAACTGTGAGAAAATACATATCTGCTTTCTATATCCCTCCACTTAAGGTATTTCATTTTTGCTGATGATTTCCCCCCAAAATGTTGATCACGATAGTCTCATAACTAAAAGATATAAGTCTAACCTTCTTTGGATTTGATTTCAGGAGAGACCAGACCTTGGAAAAAAAAAACATTATGCCTGGTAAAGTCGAAGGGCAGCAAAAAAATAAAAAGAGGAAGTCCCTCAAGGAGAGGGGTTGACACCGTGGCTCAGTAATTGCCCCACGCATGGAAACAACTGGGAGGATGGCACAGGATCAGGCAGGGTTTCATTCCGTTGTGCGAGTGTCGCAATGGCTCAGGACGGGCCTGAGGACCTGGCACACCAGCGACACAGCTCAGAGGGATTGCAGAAGAATATGTTTGAAAACGCATGGAACGATCTCCCCAGCTCTCTACAGTTTAGTTTCCTTCATCTAAAACTGTGAATTACATGATTTTCAGAGAACACTTGTGAGGAGTATATGAGCTTTTTCTTAATCAACTTTGTTAAATGCTAAGTTTGATACATAGGACATAATCAATCAAGAATAGCTTCGTGCTCTACTTCTTTAGGACACAAATGAGAGCTGCTTGCTGCTCTTGTAAAGCATGCATTTTCCCTCTAGTCCACCTGAGTTTTATAATTCCTGTGTTGCTAATACGAGAGACTCTAACTTTGTATTGTTCAGTTTATTTGATGGATAAAAATCCAAACACCTACATTTAGTGTAATGGATTAGCATTGTGACAAAGTAGTAGAAATCTAATAAAGTTGTAAATATTTGTCCATCATAAAACCTTTTTGATGAGTAAATCATAACAAAATATCTATAAAAATAAAATATCAATACATTTTTAAAGGAATAAAATAAATTTAATTCATATTTTATAGCTCCATGTAGAGAAACAATATGACATAAATGTGTAAAGAAAGCTGTGAGGAAATTGCTGGTGCAGCATTATTTTTATTTCTATAATAATTAATATAGCCAGTCATGGTTCCTACAGAACAATTTCATAACCATAGAAAAATTTCATAACCATAAACAAGGCCCAGGCATTGCTCATGAACAAATACATGCACACATATGGTCAGGACTATAAAATTGTTGAAGTATTTTCTTAGGTCTTGGGACAAGAATACCACTTAAAAATGCTAACAGAAATTATATGGTCTAATTGTCAGCCCAGTGATTTTAGATCATTGAAAATATTGCATGCTGAATCGTGTGACTTTTTTTGTTTGTTCTTTTTTTAAATTTATTTCATCATCTTATTGGGGGCTCATATATCACTTTTCACGATACATGGCTCAGTATGTAGTTACATATACTGTGCCAAGCACCTTCACATGCCTGCTTTCATTAACATTCTCCTAATAACCGCTTTTCCACTTGGGTCCTTGATATGAGCTTCTCTTCTTTCTCCCTCCACCCTTCCCCCCCCTTCTCCCCAGTCCTTATTACTTTACAAATTATTATTGTTTTGTCATATCTTACACTGCCCGATATCTCCCCCTGCCCACTCCTCCATATGTCCATCCTCCAGATAGAAGGCAGACTGTAGATCCCCACAGTTGGCTCCCTCTCTCCACCCCACCCTCCTTCAACCCATGTGGTAACTCCACTCTCAACACTGACCCCGAGGGATTCCTCTGCCCCGGGTTCCTTGTGTTTCTAGTTCTCATCTCTGCCAGTGTACCTCCTCTAGCCCAGCTGGACTTGCAAGATAGAATTGGGACCATGATGGTTGGAGAGAGAGGAAGCCTTCAGGAACTAGAGGAAAGTTTTTTTCTTCATCACTACCTCACTGCACCTTGACTCACCCATCTCCTCCCCGTGACTCCCCGGTAAGGGGGTGTCCAATTGCTCACAGAGGGCCTTGGGTCTCCGTCCTGCTCTCCCCATCATTCTTATTGATTTGATTCTTGTACTTTGATGTTTGATATCTACTCCCTTCAACTCCTCATGATCACACAGGTTGGTGTGCTTCTTCCATGTGGGCTTTGCTGCTTCTGCGCTAGGTGGCCACTTGTTTACCTTACTTTACAATCCCAGCTACTTTATCATTCGGTGGCTGAGCACCATCAGTTTCCTCGGCTTTGTCTACCTCTACACCCTTTCGTCCTTAGTGATCATGTCAGGAGGGTGGGCAGAAAATGATATGATTTTTGTTCTTTGATGCCTGATACCTGGGTCTTTCCACTCCTCATGGTCACATAGGCTGGTGTGCTTCTTCTATGGTAGGCTTTAAAGATACTCTTATGTGTGAAGAAGTTCTTACTGTATACACAAGTTAAGAAATGAACATCTATAATCAGGAAGTCAATGAGGGATTTTCAATTCACACTTATCAGAAGGTACTGAGACTAAGCAACAACCCCAATCCAAACCAACTGCACTGCCATCAAGTTCTATTCAACTCCCTGCCACCTTGTAGGACGGAGTCAAACTGCTCCACGAGTCAAACTGCTGCATCTTTATAGATGCAGAGGGTTAACGGTGCCTCTCAGGCAGCGGTTAGTAGTTTTAAACTGAAGATGTTTACAGTGCCTACTTTAACCACTTCATTACCAGGACTCCTTCAACAACCCCATCGACCAATTTAAAACACATTCTCTTCCTGCATCTTGGTCAAAGTTACCCCAGGTAGCTCTACCTGTAGGATCACTGATTGAGCAGCTAGTCAGAGGAAGAACAGCTGGAATTTTTTTTTCCTTTTTAAATACTGAAGAACCAGGTTTGAAGGAACAGTGAGATGACTAAAATAAAGAATTAAAACATCTAGGAGTTTGAAAATCGTATTTTAGGCTACTTAGATAAAACTACTAGGTCATTAAAATAACTCACATTCTGAATGCCAGGAGTTTATATTACACTGAAAATATATATTACAAACAGGCCTGAATTTGTAAAACCTGACATTGTAGTAACCCGAACTTTTTAGCCTAAAGAGCACATTTGAGAAATTCTCAGATGTGCTCACAAATGAATATAAAAAGAAGTGAGAGAGCAAGTAACAGAGCACATAGTCAACAGACTGGGTTAAAATTTTAAGAATTAGACATTAATTATTACTTAGTTCAAATATTGTTGATTAAAAGCCATAGGCACTCAGTAATAAGCCTTCTGCATTCAACTGGTTACATTTTGAACTCTGACCTCTTGATATTTGCTTTTCTCTTACAAAGAGGTTGCATGTAAAGGATGCTTTATTACTTTTGTTATTTGATTTCAAGCCTTAGAATGAGACTCAATGAATGAGTCATTGAGATGCATTGAGGAGACTCAATGCCCCGAAATGTTCACGCCAATAAGCTTGCAAAACTGACACAGCAATACGTCAATTTTGTATTGCACTAAAGAAAAGGAATTGCATTTTCCATTGAGAGGTACAGAAATGCTGTTCATCATAATTAGGATGGTATAACTAGAAATGTGAGGCATAAACATATTTAGTGCAAAATGTAAATATTGCAACAAAGTAGTTTGGGCACCTGGGTCTCTTCTGGATTTCCCTAGAACCAGTTATAGTACACAGGTAAACACAGGTGTGAGCCTTCCTAAGCTTGCAGTATGAGCCTCTAAAATGATACGCTAAATCATCTTGTAATGGCCACTGGCATTAACAGCTGTATGAGCCACTCAAATTAAGATGCAATAACATTTGGCAGTAGGTGATGAAGTTTGTATATTCATGCACATGGACATACATTCTATATGTAAAATAAAAATAGGTACCTGTATAGAAAACTTTTTTCTGAAATAACACACAAAATACAATCAAGATACAGAAATAGACAAAATGAAAGGAACTATACAAGTGATAACTATAAAAGGGAAGCAAGTTCTAGACAATGATGTACACACACAAATGGTAAAATTAGAAACGCTAATTAAACCTTACATTTACTTCTTGGGAAACTCTATTTTTCCAAAATTCTGCAGCTAACCTCTGTATACAGATACAGTGTTCATAAATTCATTAGGTTTGGTAACAAAAGTTGGCAATTTTAAGGAACTGGATCTGCCTGTTACCTTTAAAAGAATGGAGAGTAGTGGGGAGAACATTGTATATTAATAATTCTTTGGGGGTAGATGAAAGGATTGGGAGCTAATAACAATGAGTACAAAAAGTAGAAAATGTTCGGAAATTGATTGTGGTAATGATCATATAATTCTTCTTGGTATGACTGGAGTATTAAATTGTATGATATGTGGATTATGTGCCAATAAACTTAGAATAACAAGTTTCCCAAGACTTTCCAATTTATGTGTTTTACAGCAAAATTCATGGTGTTGACTCAACCCTGACTCATGGATACACTGATTCATGTCAGGCCTGTGCATGTCAGCATATAAATAGTGCTACATAGGATTTTTCCATGCTTGCTTTTTCAGACATAAATCACCATGATTTTTTTTTTTGCCCTCAAGGTCCTGCTGGGTAGTTTTAAAACTTCTAGTTTGGGTATTAACAGCAACGTATGCCAACGACCTGGTTTTAGTACAAGTTGATAACAAACTTTCTGTACAACCTGCAATTCAGGTCTGTGTGAAAGGCTTTTAGAGTATCTTAGTTATACTAAAGAATAATTCTCTGGTATTAACAGAGATATGTACTTATGTAAATACATTAATCCATACAAAGAGAGGCATTGGTCTATGTACATATATTTACAAGGCCACACACTGAGACTGCAAATGGGCCTTTTCCCTCAGCTCATACCCTTGCTCAATACAAGAACATTTTGTTCTAACAAGACACAAAATGGGGCATAAGCAGATGGGAAAACAGAGGATGGGGGCATAAGCAGATGTGAAGACAGAGGATGGTGTCCGGCTATTAAAAGATATAGTGTCTGGGGTTTTATAAGGGCTTGAAGTTAAACAAACAGCCATCCAACAAGCCCACATGGAAGAAGCACACCAGGTGGTGCAATCATGAGGTGTCATAAGGACTGAGCAATGGGCATCAGAAGATTCACAACAAACAAATAAAGAAAAATGCATTGGTGAGAATGAGGGGGCAGGGTGGAGCAGAGACCCAAAGCTCATCTATTGACAATGGCACATCTCCCCCAGAGGGGTCTCAGGGAAGGAATGAGTCAATCAGGGGACAGTAGAGCGCTGATGGAGTACATAATATACCTCTGATCCCTTGAGGCCTCCTCACCACCCAATACCATGACCCTAGTGTTGCTTCCCACTCTGGACTACATGGGAGTATGTACATAGGGATAGACAAGAGATAAAACTCACAACACATGGAACCCAGGAACAGGGATGGGAATAGTGATACCAAAAGAGTAGGAGAAGGGAGGAAAGGTGGGGAGGAAGGGACTACTGATCACAATGAATAGTATTCCCCACCCATGGGGGAAGACAACAAAGACCAAAGGGGAAGGGAAAAAGCAGTCGGTGTGAAATATGAAAATAATAACAATCTATAATCTATGAAGCATTGGAGAGGTGGGAGCTGATCCCAAGGGCTCCTTTGTAAGTAAATGTCTAAGAAAGAATGATGGCAAAATATGTACTACTATACTAATTGTATCAGAACAATTGATGTATGGATTGAGTTGTAAGAGCCCCAATAAAATGATATATATAAAAAGAGTAATCCTTTAATAATCATCTAATCTAGGCCCCCTTTGAATCTGCTACATTTGAGACTGATTACAAGATCTACATTCTACAAAGTGCTCCATGGAAAAGGGTTATCCAGTACCACCACCTAACACTTAAGAATCTAGAGTTTCTTACAGGATAGGATAAGTGAAACAGTATTGCATACAAAATCACAGAAATGTCTGGTAAGCTAAAATTTCCAAATGTGAAGCTGCTGCTTTTTGACATAGCTTCCTCTAGATCCAGACATTTCTGACTGCAGTATTTCTGTTGCTCTGATCGTTCTCAGAAAAATCCTGTATACTTTGATTTGCACTCCATCAAAATAGCAGTTTTGGTATCCTCAAGGCACTTGAACAGACAGAGTTCCCTTGAAAGGTTCTTTACGTTTAGCAATCACAAAGTACTCTGAAGGAAAAAGATCAGAATGGCAGGGTGAATGAGGTATGGCTTCCTAACAAAATTCTTGTAGGACAATCTTGCTGCCCTGAAAGAAAGAGTAAGGGCATGGAGATGATGGAAAAAAAAAAAAATTCCTTGGTGCAACTTTCCTGCCCTTTTTTCTCAGCATGCAGTGTTCAATTTTCTCTAAACCTTTCAAAATAAGCGTCCGGTCAGAACATGTATCATGTTTGTTCCTTTGAAATCCTTTAGAACAGCCGCCATCACCTTCTGAGCTGACCTCTCTGCCCTGACCGTAACTGAGCCAACAGACCCTCTGGGAAGCCACTGTTTTGATTGGACTTTTTAGAGGGGAGGGGACACCTCAATAAAATCAGGACAAGTGCACTGCTGAGAAAGCTTGTCTGCAGCCATCCACTGATCACAGAGACATGTTTACACACCTTTTTTGGGGAATAAAATTGTGCTCAGATGAAATGGAAATCCAGTAGTAGCAATGCTTTTTGACTGGAGTGACATTTTATAAAATTTAAACATTTTAAAATTTGATTGTTACATGAAACTATTTTTGTTTTCAAAATGCAGACTTTCCAATCCACTAAGTGATCCCATCATTAGAAACAACCTTGAATGTAGAAACATGGATTTTATGTTGTTTCTTCTAAATATGTCAAAGTTTGTAACAGATGTTTTATAAGGCTCACATACAATAATAAAAATAACCAAACACTTGCAGTAGGTTTGGTATTGTAATTCTCTGTTCTATTTCCCAGTTTTTCCTATTTAGTTCAAATGTTCAACTGTTTAGCATGCTCACATAACTTAATCAATGAAGCTCTCATTTTTGGCATTCTCACATTCCAAATTAAAATTACATTATATTTTTTTTTGGGAAAACCCCCCACCAGTACCATCTGTGAATTGAATGGTGTCATTACATCAAAGTACTGCAATTAGAACAATAGGGTAAAATTAATGCCAATGTTAAGTACAGATGTGCCAGATATGATGGGTAGTTGATACACAATTCAAATTGACAACCACGTGCAATGTGGAAAGTATCCAGGCATAACCCCAGATCCAGTTGGCCAATGGATGGCATGATTGCTTCACAGAGAACATATTTAAAAGAGATTTATTTGGCAGTCAGAAAAGTTAGTTTCAAAAGACCGTAGTCTGTCCTAGGTTACTCATGCAAAGCACTCATTATTTGGGGGAAAGAATGAGCCTGAAGAAGATAATCCAAAGAGGACATCGTCTTCCATAGACATGGAACAAAATCCCCTTGTTTTTCTCAGTAGGAGGAGGGCATTTTGTGTTTGAATTCCATCGTGGATCACATGGCATTATTGGCTTAGTGGGACTGCGTTTCCATTTCTATAGCTGCAACAAGCTATTTGCTTTTACTTGTAATAGGGGCTTCAGAGTATATGCTGACAAGATAGTATATTTTGTTATTTAGCTTTACCATCTGTGAAATAGAATTTATAGCATGGATGATCCAGAGCTATGGCTGCTTCTCAGTGAGAATTTTCTAATATTTGCCATTATGGTCCATGCTGGAAAGGATGATTTTCTGGGACAATTATAAGTTATTTTTTCGTTGTAGCCTCATATTGTTGTATCTGATAAAATGCAGCATTAAGTGACTACAAGTGTAACAGTACTGATGAGTCAGTGGCAGCTATCTCTCAGTCCTTAAACAGCAGATATTAAATGTAAATAAGATTTTTATGTTAAAATAACTTTCCTACTAAGCTAGAAATAATGTTAGAAACAAATTTAAAAGGATTTTATTTTGTGAATAGGCATAATTAACTTAGAAGCCTCAGAAACAGCTTTAATTTAGGCAAATTATTTTTCAAAACTGAGGCAATATTTTTAAAACAAGAATAGCAGTTGCTAGGTCAGCAATTACATGGTAATATCAACTGATCTGCTTCTCCTCATGAAGGCTATCTTGAACTGAGGTCATGATGATATTTTTGTACAGAACTGATATTTACAGCCCCCAAATAGTGGCAGAACCTTGACTGAAATACCACATTTCCATATCCCTTTCATCCATCATTGCTCAACTCACTGTTGGAATACGTTTTAGAGTGAAGATGGGAGGCCCAAACATCTAAAACTCTTGTCTATTTCACCACTCAATATTAATCCCAGGGTTTAACGAAAGTCATTTTGCCAGTGATGCTAGAGTTTATCAGAATTGATATTTTATTCTTACCCCAAATACTGTTCGCTAAACGCAGAAAATTAATTCCAGTAAATGATTATAACTTGGCTCAATGTACTCTTTTTGGCACGCAAGATACTATACATAAGGTCAGGTTGATGAAGAATCCTTTCAAGATATCATCCTTTACCTGTTGCTGTTGAGTTGATTCCAAATTATAGGAGTCCTGTAAGGGACAATAATAAAGCTGTCCCAAATGAGCTTCAGGATTGCATTCCTATGGGCACAGACAACCACACTTCCCCTACGGAGCGTCTTGTGGGTTGGCTTGAAACTGCCATAAGGTGCTTTTTCCATCTTATAAAGGGTACACAAATAGCTTTAGGCAAATGTAAAAAGGAAACGAATGGTATAAAAGAAATTTAGCAGATTTTAACGAGGCAGAGTTCCCTTTAAGTTGGGGGGCCCAGAAGGAAAGCATTTGCACAGTAGAGATAGATGGTCAGTACAACTGGTTAGGTGTCAGACTACTAGGCAAAAAGTTGACAGTTCAAATACACCTAGAAGCACTTCAGAAGACTGGTCTAGCACTTGGCTAGAAAGGTCACAGTATTCAAAACCCTAATGGACTGTCCTTGGAGTTTGACACACATACGGTCACCACAAGTTGTAATCCACTCCATGAGCGAGAGGGCCTGCAGCATTGCCTGGATGGATGCAGAAATGCATTTGGAATGAATCACATAAGAAAAGCCAGGAACAAAGGCAGAAATCAAAAATCTCTAGGTCATTCAACAGAGAGACAAGGGTGAACAGTGGCAAAAGAGACGGTGATAAGTGGAATGAGAAAATGTTTTAATTTTGTTGAATGAATTAGCTGATCAGTGTGTTAGACAGGGTTCTCTAGAGAAACAAAACTAGGACACTAATAATTTTCTCTATATATTTATGTATGTATAAAGATATCTAACATAAGAAATAAACAGCTATAAAGCAGTACAAGTGGCTCAGTGAAACTTATTTGCATGAGACAGCTAGTATACTGCCAGCCTCAGTCTTGAGGGTCGCCGAGTAGTCCTCGGTAGAATAAACAGCAAAGCAGATCATCAACAGTCAGTCTGATGCCAGGGTCCAGCAGTCCCTAGCTCGAGAGATGTATATTCCAGGAGCATGGTGAAGCATGGCTTAAAGGAACCTTAACTCATGGATTAGGAGTGCCATGGGGAGTGTAGGCTGCAGAAGACAAACAAGACAGCCTGCTGGTCCAAAGATACAAGAGCAAGAGAGAAAGGTTAAGGTTCACAGAGCCATTTCTATCTCCGCCCTTCAATCAATCTCTTGTATGTTCATTGACCATGTTGTCACAATAAACCTACCTATCTTCTTTGACCATGTTGCTACAACAAACTTGCTTATCTTCTTTGACCATGTTGGTCATTGTGTTCATTGACCGCGTCGTCACAACAAGCCTACCTATCACAATCACTAACATGTGAGAAGTAAGAACAAAAAAGATTTAAGTCTGATAATTGTCATAAATAATTCAGTTTCATTGACATGTAAGGGAGCAAACATTGCAATCGAAAAGTTCAGAAATATCATTTCAAGGCCTTTGAAAGACTGCATTATTAAAACTAAAATTTTTGGTTGTAAATGGTAGATATGGAGATTGAGTGGATTTAAATGGAAAGAAGAGACTCAGGGTGAATGAAACTGAAAGGACTGTCTGAAATACGAATCTCAAAAATAATTAGACCTACGGTCATGTGTACTACCAGGTGTATATTTATTTTTTCTTCTTCTACTTATTTCATTCTGTATGGGATTCATTTGTTAGAACAGCATATCCATGACAGGAAACTGAGACTTGGCAATTTCAAACTTCAAACAGTATCCTTCATCTAGGGTAGGCCTATGAATTTCTAAAGGCAATGCTTCCAGCGCCCTAACCCTCTGTGAAGAATTTTTTGCTCATTAATTTACAAAATGACAGTGTGAGCATTCTTGATGGATCTAAACCATGTTTATTTTCAATGCCTTTCAAGTTTGGTGAATAAAAAATATCTGGAGGGGCAAGATTGGGGTTGTTGAGTGGATGAGGTAAGATTTTCAACAGCTTTGCCACCCTAGAAGAAAGAGCAGGTGCATAACCATGATGAAAAAAACATTCCTCTGTGCAAATTTCCGGGTCTCATAAAAGCACTTTTCAATTTTGTTAAAACTGCTTCATAATAAGACTCTGTGGTTGTCCTATGTCCTTAGGGAAAATCTATCAAATTTTAAATCTACCCCTTAGAGACCACCCCTTACAGAAAGAAAAGTTGCGGTCACTTTTTGAGCTGATCTCTGTACCTTTATTTGAACTGACCCAGGATATCCTCTCAGAATCCACAATGTTGATTGAACTTTGCTTTATGAATCATATTGATAAATCCAAAGATCGTACCAATTTATGATAGACACCACAAAGTTGTCTTTATTAGCATTGATCTTGCTTAAAAACAAAACAAACACACAAAAAACCTGATGGAAAACCATCTTTTTGAGCTAGCTGATCTTCGCATAATGCTTTGGACCCTCATCAAGCCTAAAGCTTGCTGAAACCAAGTTGTTTTTTTTTTTTGTTAATTCAAAATATTGGACCACATGAGATTCCAACTTAAGCAGCCATCATCAATTCTGTAGTCTTCTTCCATCTTTAGGCTTTTATCAGCATTTCTTCAGTCATTGAAATTGATGGTTTTTCTTTTCTGGGCTCATCTCTGAGGTCTTCCCAATCTCTTTAAGACACTTGATCTAGCTAAGAGCTGTTTTAGTTAATGTAGGGCAGCATTCCCAAAAAGGTTGTTGCATAATTTCAATGAATTGGATTTGTTAAAAATGTGATATTAACCCTGAACTCAAAATCATTCTTTCCCATGGCACAAACCTATCATTCTTTTTGAAGGTGCCTTTGTTTAAGCATATTTTGCCTGAAGTAAACATGTGCCTTTATGAACTGTAACCCTAGTAATTTTTTACATATGTGTATGCAAATACATCATACAGGTTTGTGCATGTGCAAGTCCATGAAAATTATATTATCTTTTGATTCTGTTGTACACCAACTTCTTGAATCCCCTCGTGCATATGTCTTAGTTACCTAGTGTTGCCATTTACAGAAAAATTTACCACAAATGTGTAACTTTAAAGATCAGAAATGAATTTTTCAGTTTACGTGGCTAAAAAAATCTTCATTCAGTTTCCAGTATTTTAGCTTCTAGTAACCATACATAGTACATAGTACATAGGCTTCTGAAGCACTGCCTCTTATTAACTTTCATGTAGTGTTTCTGCCTTTGTACATTTCTGTTTATTTTGCATCTTGCACAGTGGTTATAAAAGTAATTATGTTGTGTGTGTGTTTGGATTTATGGCAGGTCTGATTACATGGGCCTCTTATAGTGTCCCATGCCAAAGCAAAATGTAACCTCGAACCATTGCCTGACTTTACCCCATGGGCTTTTAGGCATTTAAGTGGGTTGCACAGTGGGGAAAAAATTAACTATGTTTTGGACAAACAGTCCATTGGCATGCTATCATCAATGTAAGAAAAACATATTTTCCAATGGTATTCGTGCAAGTAGAGAGTATTAGAGCTTCCGCACATTTGGAGGTGGGAGGGGAGTATGATGGTGGTGAGAAGTCAATTGATAAGAAAAAGATGACATTAGCTATGTAATCTAAATGCAACCCATGTTCTTATCTAAATGTAACCCATGAAGTAGATCCCATTTTTGCTCTTTGCCTGATGGCAATGGATAAAGAAATCATTTTCTTTTTTTCTCACATCATCAATTTTTTTCCCACTTTACTGGACATTTCTTGTTAGCATTAAGGAATAAACTTTTAAAAGCCACACTGCCATCAAGCTGCGTCCTACTCATAGTGACCTCATAGGACAGGGGAGAACTGCATGGGGGGGTTTCCCAGACTTAGTTTTCACAAGAGTAGAAAGCCTCATCTTACTTCATTGGAGTAGCTACTGGTTTTGAATTGAGGACCTTGAGGTTCACCACCCAACTCTTTCTTGAACAGTTTTATTGGCATTTATTTTACATATACTTAAATGTTTCAATCATTCAATCATATCCAGGAAAATTGTACAATCATTAACATATCGATTTTAGAACCTTCCTCTCACCACTACCACTACCATCACCGCTCAAGTCTTAACTCACTGTGTCACCAGGGTTTCTTAGCCTATTATGAACCTGTCTTAAAAATGAGACTTTCTCTTGAGTCCCTGTTTCCCATCAGATATCAACTTTCTTTTCAGCTCCCATTTATCACAAACAATGTTGTTTCCATTGACTCACTGAATCCAATTTCTTTAGCTCTAGTCTTTTGTAAACCCTGTTTAGTCTAACTCAGACTTCTGTCACTCACCACGACAACTCTCATCATTACCAACTTAACCAGTGGCTTTTCTTTTTTATTATATGGGAGAAAAGAACTCACTGATATTTATACAACTATGCATTAATAAAACTGGATATTATCTTGATTTTTCTTTATGTTTTTGACCCCCTTCATTTAAGTGAATATGTCTGTTAGTAGTTAGTGATTTAACTTCCCTTCCTCTATCACCTGTAAACCATCAAATAGTTTCTTTAAGAGGGAAAAACTTTTCTTGGCTTCTTATAATTGTGGTCTCATATACATTTACATTTTTGTGATTAATCTTTTTTCACTAAGCATGATACCCTCCAGGCTCCTCCATGTGATGAGGTGTGTAATCATTAAAGGTTTGAGTCATCAACTTGACTGCCCTTGAAGTCAGCAGCTTGGCATTTAGCACCTGCAACTTCTCGTGACCTGATCTAACACAAGGTGATCACAGTCCATCAGTTGTAAGCTTCTATAATAAGATAATAGGATAAAAACCAATTCAGAAACCTGATGCCATTGATAGTTTTGGGGTGGGGCCTGCTTTGAAATAAGTGGAAAGCTTGTTTTATTTCTGCTGGGTCTGGAACCTGCAGTTGGTTTATGCACCCCTGGAGTTTAGGACTTGATAATAATCAGCTGTATTGTCTAATAATCCTGGTTAGGGTTAGGGTTAAGGTGATTTTCGTTGGTAAAAAAATATTTTATTCTTTATTTACCATATTTTTGCTGTTTGTTAACATAATTAACATATTCTTTTAATCAACACTTATCATATCATTCCATAGTTCAATCACGTCAAGAAGAAGAGTACAATTGCTACCACAATTAATGCCCAAACGTTCTTTCCCTAGGTTGGACCTCTTGACATCATCTCCCCTTCACCCCGCTCCACCACGGAACCATCCTCCAACCGAAGCCCTTAATTTGCTGGATGTCTCCATCGTTTAATCCACCCTAGGTTTCATATATAGAAAAATGGAAAAAATATATAGCACAACTTCAAGGGTGTCCTCCAAGGACAAGACACTTTTGAGATACATCCTAATATGGATAAGCAAAAATCAAACAGAGCAATACAAACCAAAGATACAGACAATATTGGATCCCAGATTAGGTCCAGCATGCGTTGTGGGAGAGATTTACTGACAGAGTTTTAAGTAGTCATGTCAGATGCATGTCTTTGATCTTCTGTACTCATCTCCCCAAAGCACTGCGTTTAGTTACCACTTTTCTCCCATCCTTTAATTTAGACAGAGAATTCTCCTAAGACTTATTTCCTATGTAGTTCTGCAAATAAATCATGGGCTATTGAAATTTATCAATATTTAATTATAGTACCAATAGATTTTGAGTCATAGTTTGAAAGCCTTACCTTTCACACCAGGTTCTAAAGGAATTCATGCAATGTTTCTACTTGGGTTATTTTATATAACTTAAGCATTTGGAGTTTAGTTTTGTATGTTATGTGAGGCATTTTCCAATTTTATCTTGATATGAATGGCTGTCCATTTTTTAAAATTACATCTCTGTCTCATGTGTTCTAATCATTTTAAAATATGGCAGAGAGGTAATTTTTATGTTAAATTGCTTTCACTGCTTCCTTTTATTGCCATGTAATATTCCAAAACACCATTATTATATAACATTTACTTTTTCCTAAATAGCAACACCAAAAAACATTACTAACTCACAACTTAAAAATTAAGTATGAAAGTTTAAGTTTGGTGGTGTTTCTTATGGTAGACACTCCCTCTACAAATATGTAGGCATGAGAGATAAGATCTATCAGTTGTGATAATGCAGTGCTGATTGTACAGGAAAAGAAAACTAAATTCACAGGAGTCAAATGAATTCAAATGAAACCCCAAAGAGAAAGTAGATGGAAAACAGGTATAGATATTTCCCAAATCAGGAATCATTGTCGTATATAATTCAGGGAAATTGAGCTTTGATCCTTGCAAACAAAGCCCAAATTCCAGAAAGGACTATATGCTCAATAAAAGAGTAGAACTTAAAATTTATTTTTATGTTTTTGGCAAAATGAGGTCATACGGAAATATCTATCTTGAATAAGTTGATTTGTATCATAGGTTTAGAGGTATTTCTGTGCATACACCAGGGTACATGTACAAATACAGAAAAAAAGTATAGAATAAAAAAATCATGATCAATGTCCTTAATGGAAAATTAGACTTGCACATATATAGGGTATACCCATGTACATATAAGTAAGAAGATAATTAAAGGAATGAGTATATAAGGACAACTTATCTTATTTTAAAATGGGCAAAGAATATATGCAGAAATTTTTATCCAAAGAAGATACTCAGGAGGCCAATAAACATGAAGAAATGTTCATGATCATTACTAATTAGCTCACTGCTCTCTAATCAATTACAACTTCGACCTACTCTGTAGGACATGGGAGAACTACTCTCTATGGTTTCTAAGACTATAAATTTGTACGGAAGTAAGGAACCCCATTAAAAAGTTGCCTTCTTAACCAGGTATAATTTTTTTTTTTAAGAAGACATTGCTATTGAGTTGACTCCTACTCATAGAAGCCCTCTATAGAGTTTCTGACAGTATAAATTGTTAGAGCAGCTCACCTCCTCTTTCTTCCTCTGGGTAGGTGATAAGTAGGCTTGATCTTACCTTAGTGGGCCAGGATTCTCCCATTATATGATCTTATTTACTATGGTCAACTTCAAAATGGGATCTCCAGGCAGCAGAAGATGTGGGTAGAAGGTTGTTCGTAAATATCCTCAAGCTGACCCCCTCTCAAAACAACCTCATGTACAGGAGAACGCAACACGGCCTGACCTGCTCCGTCCTCACAAGTGTCTCTGTCTTAGCCCTGTGATTGGCTTATTGTGATAGCAGGGCCAATGGACACATGTGAGGTTAAATGGAGAGTAGAGCTCTACGTGGCACAGTGAGTCTCTCTTTAGCTCGTGCTCTTCAATCTTCATACCCGTGTGCAGCCAGATGCCTTGCTTGTTCTGTGCTTCTATTTGCAAGCTACACTACCTGTGGGACTCCTAACCCGTGAACTATGTCACTGATATTTAAGGCTCCTTCCAGACTGAGGACTGTGGGACCCTGTCATCTGGCTTACTGTTAGTGACCTGCCTTGATAATTGCTTCCTGTGGCCACTTAACCTGAATTGCTCTACTGGGGATTACCCTCAAGACTTGAAGGACTGCCAATGTATTAGCTGTCTCACGGAAGTGAGTTACACCTAGCCACTTGTACTGCTCTATAGATTAATTAACTGTTTATTTCTTATGATATGTATAACATATGTATATATGTATATGTGTTAGTCCGGATAGACTAGAGGAACAAAATTTCAGAGACACGCATATAGGTATAAGGAAAGGATTTATATACAAAAGAAATGTGACCCTAAGAAGGCATCCCAATCCAGTCCAGTGCAAAGTCATATCCAATATTAACCCATATGCCCGAAATCAGTCTATAAAGTCTGCTTCCGACTCAGTAAGTCATAGGTCAGTGGGTGCAGAATTCTGGCGCTGGCAGGGGTCTCCCCATGGCTCCTCCTTCCAGGGCTCAGGTCCATCAACCGCATGCCACTCCAGCTTCAGAGGTCTGTCTTCATCAGGACAAAGCCATATGGTCTCTCCGCCGGCTACTCCAGCCTCCCAGCCGCCGCCATTCTGTGTTGCCTGTGGTTAATCATCTCTGAAACTAATTTCCAACAACTGGGGAAGACAGCTTCTCATCTTCACGAGGGAAATATCGTGAGATTTCCCAGCAGTCTCAGGTGAAAGCCATGCCCACATAGAGGCCTCATCAGCTACTCAATGGCTTTCTCCTGATTAACAGGCAAGACTCCACCGCTACATTTCAATTATAAAATCAACATAAGCACATGACAGCCACAGTATACATAATGATTAGTGTCCTGGTTTTGTTTCTCTAGAGAAGCCGATCTAGGATAAACCCATTGTTGCAGTCACTATGTCAATCCATCTCTTTGAGGCCTTCCTCTTTTTTCCTGCCCCTCTACTTTCTAAGCATGATGTTCTTCTCCAATGATTGGTCTCTCCTGTCAACATGTCCAAAGTACTTGAGAGGAAGTCTTACCATCATTTCCCCTATGGAGCATTCCGGCTCTATTTCTTCAAAGAGAGGTTAAGTTGTTCTTTCGCCAGTCCACAGTACTTTCAATATTCTTTGTCAGCATGTAACCCGAATGCACCGATTCTCCTTCAATGAACCTGAATCAATAGCCAACTGGAAATATCATAGCTTAAGGCAGGCCCATCTTAGTTCTCTAAGCAACTTGTTTTTCACTACTTTAAAGTGGTACTGCGTAGCAGATTTATCCAAAGCGATGCATCTCTTGATCTTTTGACTGCTGCTTACGTGAGCATTGATTGTGGGTCCAAGTAAGATGAACCCATCGATGACTTCAATCTTGTCTCACTTTATCACAATATTACCTATTGGTCTAACTGTGAGATTTTTGGTCTTCTTCACATTGCATTGCAATCCATATTGAAGGTTACAATCCGTGCTCTTCACCAGGAAGTGTGTCAAGTCCTCCCCACTTTCAGCAAGCAAGTTTGTATCAGCTGCATCTGGGGAGAATAGACGACCTTCATCCGGCCACAGCTTTAATGTGATGGAGGAAGGTTTCATTCAGGGTGTTGGCTGTTTGGTATAAAGTGACAGTATTTGAAAGTTAGATGACTTCTGCTCAATTTGAATCCTGAATCTGATTCATGGACCTCCAGTTATATTGTCAGCTCCAAATTCGTAGGTTAATTTGGCTAATCTTGCTTTCATTCAGTTTACCTTATACCAGTTTAGGGTCTACTTGCATGATCTTCATGTTTTCTGTTTATCAGCCCTTGCAGCTACTTCCTCTTACATCTGGCCCTGGAACTGGAAGTGGACAGTAATTACCTATTTTCACAACTATGTGATCAGTTTTTGGTATAAATCTCTTTTTATGCATATATGTCTACTGGTTTTTGCTTCTCTAAAGAACCCAGGCTAACACATGGCAACTTGTGGGTTTGGTTTGCCAGCCTTGAGGATATCAGTGAACCCACATCATGGATAGGGCCTCCTCCAGCAGTATTGACAGAGCTTAACAAAGAATTCTGGAAAGAGTATGGACATTGTAGCATCTTCATGCAATGCTTGAGAGACTGTAGAATGATGCAACTACAGTAGAACCCTGGTAACCAGCCACATCATTACTTCACATAATCGCATTTCATTGCAAAATATAAAGAACATTAGAACATTTTGCATCTGAACTCAAAAGAAACCAGAATCCAACCTGATGAACATGGTTTTTGTAAACAAAAGTGGTTCATTTTTCAGTCACTTGACATTAGTTGGTGCTGTTAGTGTGCATTGTTTAAACCTTTTGTGGCAGTGTGCCAAGTGTTTTCCTATAATTTTCTTCAATCTTGTGGCTTTTTGCACTGTTTTAGTTTAAATACATGGGTCCTAAAAAATAGTTTCTTAAAAAGAATAATCATGACAAGGAACTGGTTAACCCCTGCTATAGATATTGTTGATGATAATTTAGTAAATTGTTTTAGAAAACAGTTAAGGAAACTCCAACAGCCAACCACATTAGACTGATTTTTTAAAAACATAAAGCCAACCAGGTCCTAATGCAAAAAAGGTAAGAATGGAGAAAAAAATTAAAAGTTCTAAAAAGCAGCTACCAGTTGATTTTATGGAAGGGATCCCCCTTCCAAACAATGACTCTCCGTTCCTCCTCCCCACATCCGTGTCCACAGATCCTTGTCAATGTCAAGGGACAGGCCATACTGTAGTTGTTAAAAAACATTTTTAATGTTGTGTTTCTTATTTAAATTATATTATTTAACTCTGAACTTACTTACTTTGAAATTTTTTGTTTTGTATAAAATAAAAAAATTGTATAAAAATTTTAATGTTTTGTATAAAAATCAAGGACAGGGTAAAAATTTGGTGGTTGAGAACAGATTAATCTGTTATTGCGGGAAAAAGTGATTCGGAACTCGGCTTCCTCACATCTCGACGCTCCTTCTAGAACAGATTAGTGTTGAGGTCTGGGGTTCTACTGTATTATAGTAAACAGTATTGTCTTTCCTTAAAAAGACAGAAATACAAAAACTATATGGTCCAGCAATCCCTCTCGTTCATGCAGATTCACCTATGTTCATTTAAGCACTATTCATAATAGCAGAAAGAAATAAAGTACCTATAGGACCACCCAGGGCTGAGCAGATCAACTATCATTATAGTGCATACACAAAATGGAATACTTGGCCACGCTAAAAATTGTGATAGATCTGTAATATACCTTGTCTTACATTGGGTTCTGTAGAGAAACCAAATCAATGATGCTTGTACAGGCTAATGTAGAGCTAACTTACAATGAGGGGCTCACATACTTGCAGAAGTGAGCAAGTGAATGCTCAGACAGGTTTCAAGCCTGTGGTTCAAATGTTCAGCTGGAGGCTTTGCTCAAGTAACCACGAGCAGTCATGAACCAAGCTTGGTGTCTGCAAAGCTGATGATTCGAAGGTCAGCATGTCAGACTTGTGGTTGCTGAGGCAAAGGAATCAAAGGTTGGTGGGTGTGTTAGTCTGGGTAGACTAGAGGAACAAATTCAAGGACACGCATATCGATATAAGGAAAGGGTTTATATACAAAAGGAATGGGGCATGGAGAAAGCATCCCAGCCCAGTCTAGTCCAAAATCATAAGTCTGATATTAACCCATGTGCCCGAAATCAGTCTATAAAGTCTTCCGACTCACGAAGTCACAGGTCAGTGGGTGCAGAATCCCAGTGCTGGCAGGGGTCTCCACATGGCTCCTCGCCTCCTGGGCTCAGGGTCCATCAACAGCAGAAGCAACTCATCGCTGGCAGAGGTCTCCATCTGGGTGCCCCAACTTCAGAGGTCTGGCTCCATCAGGGCAAAACTGTGGGTCTCTCCACCAACTCCTCCAGCTTCTCGGACTCTGCCATCTTGTCTTGTCCGTGATTAATCGTCTCTGAGACTAACTCCCAACCACTGGGGGAGATAGCTTCTCATCTTCACGAGGGAAATATCGTGAGATTTCCCAGAAGTCTCAGGAGAAAGCCATGCCCACATAGAGGCCTACTCATTGGCTACTCAATGGTTATCTCCAGATTAACAGGCTAGACTCCACCCCTACATTTCAATCATAAAATTAACATGAGCACATGATTGCCACAGTGGGCCAGACAGCAAGCAATATTCCCTTATTCTATTTGAAAAATTACTTTTTAGACTATGTACATATTCCACAAGAACAATAGTAAGTGCTCTGTAATTATCATTAGCCATAATCTTATCCGTAGTTTGCATGATCCTCAAAACCAAATGCTTTTGTGTAGTCAGTAAAACACAAGTAAACATATTTTGAAAAAAATTTTTTTTGCTTCAAGACAGACATATCTTAACTTAGGTAGAGTGGATGGCAATGATAAACGAAATGGTTTAAATAAAAAGGAGAAGTACTCAAGGAGGTGGGAGAAAGATGAATATTTTTTATAGTACTCAAGGAGGTGGGAGAAAGATGAATATTTTTTATATAATATAAAAATGGCAGACAAAAGAACAAAAATAAAGAGCAATAATATTGTCAAGTAAGTTTGGAATACAGTTCTTGTCAATGTGCTTTCAATATAAAGACACAAAGAACTAAGAAAAATGTAATTTACTTTATAAATCACTAATTGTGATTAATTCTATTGTTTTAACAATTTTGAAGTACTTTGGGATGCATGATGGAAAACAGGAAACAGGTACATAGACTGATATTGATAGCCATTAGTGAAAAGAATTATCAGTGAGAAATCAGAGAATGTAAAGAAGGATCCTACAGAGGTGGACTGGAAATAAAATTAGCACTATCTACTTATGATTTATGCATGCTATCTCATATATCTTTATTTCATTATATATGTAATTTATACTGTCTTGGTGCAAGTACACATAAATTGTTACCTTTACTGAGCTGTGCTCAATGGTAGCCCTGGATAAAAATGGCATCCCAGTAAAAGATTAACTTAATCAACATTTGAATCTTGTTTCTTGAATAGCTTTACCCACAAAGGCAACCAGGGGCTCGTAGAACTGCCTGATAGCAGGTTTAAGAAAAAACAAGCTAAATTGAGCCTGAGTGCCAGGGAAATAAGCCCAAAGCTCAGTAACTAAAATGCTCTTGGGGTTCTTTGGGGTACAGGAGCCAGGTTTATGTGATTCCATTGGAAGAGCATCTGTTCTGCTCATTTTAAAGATACCTTTTGAAGGTGGAACTTACTGTCAGATAAATATTGCAATGCTAATGACAAGAGGGACAGGGCAGACCCACAAGCCACTCCATAGGATAAAGAAGATCCTGTCTGCTCCCATAGAGATTTATAGCATTGAAACAAGTCATTGTGATTCAGAAAGACCCTATGGAAGTGGACAGTAGACAGGATTTGGTTTAGGACCTGCCCTTTACTTAGTACCCAAAGAGTTTAGGACCCTCGAGAACAGTGGTTCTCAACTGTGGTGTCCCTTCCCCCACCATAAAATTATTTTTGTTGCTACTTTGTAACTGTAACTTTGCAACTGTCATGAATCTGGAGGCCCCTGTGAAAGAGTCCTTTGACCCCCCCCCCCCCAAGGGGTCTCGACCCACAGGTTGAGAACTGCTGCTCTAGAGAAAAAGTAGGAATCCTGGTGGTGTCGTTACCAGCTGGGCTATGATGTCAAAGGTTGGCCGTTTAAAAGTACTGCTCCCTGAAAGATACGCATGAAGTTTTGGACTCCTGAAATGAGTAACAGCCTCAGTAATACCTTGCCCTTTAGGGTTCCTGTGAATCAGCATCTGACCTTGTGGCAATGAGTTTTCGTTAAGAAAAAAACAGTACTAGCAAGATAGAGATATACGTATGTGTATGTATGTACACATACACACATGCACACACAGAGATAAGTGTGCTAGGGTGGGTAGACTAGAGATACAAATTCATAAACACTCATAGGTGTATAAAAAAGAGGCTTATATACAAGAGCAATTGAACATTGAAGAAACATCCCAGCCCAGTCCAGTCCAAGGTCATGAGTCTAATATTAGCCCATATGTCTGAAACCAATCTATAAAGTCCTCTTCAGACTAATGAAGCACATACAATGGCACCCGGACAATCATAGGCCAGTCGGTGCAGAATCGTGTGCATTCAGTGGTGATAAAATATCTCAGTGCTGGAAGGGAACTCTCTCTGGCTTCTCACGCATCTCAGCACTCGCAGGAGTCTCTATGTATCTTTTCTGACTTCAGAGATCTGGTTCCATCAGGGTAAGTCCATGTGTCTTCTCCTCTAGGATGTCTCAAAGGGTTCTAGCTTTTTGTCTTGTCAGTAGAGTGCCTCCAAGGGACTGAGTAGGGAGTCTCTCACCTCCAAGGAGGAAATATGACCAGATTTCCCACAATTTTCAGGAGAAAGCCATACCTACACAGAGGTCTCATAGACTTTCTCCAAATTGACAGGCTAGACTCTACCCCTACACTCATAATCCTTAAATTATTCCAAGATTACATGACTGCCATAATAAGTAAGAAAGAATTGCTATTAGGATGCCATTATATGCATGGGTGAATAAATTCCAAGGAAAATATTGTTACAAATGTCTTTGGGATTACTTGATTGTTGCAGACAAGTATTCTCAATAATCTATTTGGAAAACTTACAAAGGAAAGAACAAAAGCTCAGTCAAAGCACTGACTTCCAATGGGATCTGTTGAGCCCATTAAAATCAAGGCAGAGAGCTCAGGTTAACGACTATGATGACTTGTTGGTTGGTTGGTTTCAAGATTTTAGTGGGATACTCTTGATAGATTTCCCCTTGAAACAGAATACAATCAGGAGAGTTTATTATGGATCTGTTTTAAGGAAATCGGAGGAACTGCATTGATGGAAAAAGTACAGGAAAATTGCACTGAAATTTCCACCCCCCATAACAACAATGTCCCTGCTTTTTCTTTGAAGGCAGCAAGGGCTGTGCTACAAGAAACTAGTTTTAACACCTTATCCCAACCACCTTACACCCCTGATTTTGACCCTTTAGAGTCCCCCACCCCAAATTTCCCTTGAGTGGGATAAAATTTGAGCTCTACCATAACTGGCTGTGGCAGTCATGTGTTTATGTTAATTTTATGATTGAAATGTAGGGGTGGAGTCTAGCCTGTTAGTCTGGAGATAGCCATTGAGTAGGCACTGAGGCCTCTATGTGGGCATGGTTTTCTCCTGAGACTTCTGGGAAATCTCGCGATATTTCCCTCATGAAGATGGGAAGCTATCTTTCCCAGTTGTTGGGACTTAGTCTTAGAGATGATGAATCTCAGAAAAGACAAGATGGCAGCCTCTGAGAAGTTGGAGGAGCCAGCGGAGAGACCACACAGTTCAGAGCCTGACCTCTGAAGCTGGAGTGGCATGCTGTTGATGGACCCTGAGCCCTGGAAGTGAGGAGTCATGGGGAGACCCTGCCAGCACTGGGAGTCTACACCCACTGACCTGTGGCTTTGTGAGTCGGAAGGAGATTTTATAGACTGATTTCGGGCATATGGGTTAATATCGGACTTATGACTTTGAACTGGACTGGACTGGGATGCCTTCTCAGTGTCACATTCCTTTTGTATATAAACTCTTTCCTTATATCGATATGCGTGTCCTTGAATTTGTTCCTCTAGTCTACCCGGACTAACACACTGGCAAATATGCTTTTTTGACATGATGCAAATTGAAAAGCATTGAATTCTTTGGAGAAAGTTTAAAAAGATGGAAACACTGCTTTCAAACATGTAGACACATAGATGAAGGACATTGCATAAAGAGTAGCTTTATGCCATAACTAAGCTTCATGAGAAATAAAAAAAAAACAAAACTTAAAATCCAAACTCACTGCCATTGAGTTGATTCTGATACACAGTGACATGACAGGGTAGAACTGCCCTTGTGGGTTTCTGAGATCATCTGTCTTTCTCCTGTGGAGTGGGTAAGTAATTGTGAAAGGTCAACTTTGAGAATTGTAACCCAATGTATAACTGCCACACCACCAGGCTCCTTTTGAGAGGCACACTAGAAGAAGGTTAATTTAGTCACGGCTTTCATAGATTGAAGATTTCATTGGAGTCTGGCCTACTCAGTATAAATTGACAATATGTGTGGAAGCTCGCTCACTTCTGCGGGATTCGGATCCTGCCTCTGATTTGTTGACCTCCTATTAAGTTGCCTGCCAATCCCAGAAGCCATCAGTGGGCTGCTGACCTTGAACTCATCTGGTGAATGTTAGCTTCAGTCACCAGTGGTCTTCCTCCGTCATGTTCATCAGCCCCTGCAGCTACAGGAGTTGGAATCCTTTCTCTTACCTCTGGTCCACAGCCTTGTACCAGCCTGAAAGAGCCCTCTCCTACCACTATGAGAGCCATGTATTCATACAAATTCCTTTTCATGTACATATACACACAAATGTCACTGGCTTTACTTCTCTACAGAACTTAGTCTACCACACTGTACATTTCGGTATTTTTGTTCAACAAGGTCTCGCTGATTTTGCTGCAGTACATTGTGATTGACCCTGTAGACACGCATGTCATTGTTAGATGCTGTGGACATAGTTCCAACTCATATCAACCAGATGTACAACAGAATGACACTTTGCTCAGTCCTGTTCCAATCTCACACTCATCGCTGTGCTTCAGTCGATTGTTGTTGGCACCGTGTCATTCTACCTCTGTAATCCTTGTCTTCTTTCCATTGATCCTCTAATATTCCATCTATGTGATCTTGGGTATGGCACAATACAAAAACCTAAGTGTACGTGTTTGTGTTTAGGAAATAAATGGGAGCTGTCAAGTTTATATGTCTCCAGAAAGTTTGTTTTAAAAAATTGCATTATCTTTTAATTTTATTTTCCATAAAATTTGAAACTCTTCTCTGTGTGTGTTTATATCCCTATACAGAAAATGAAAGTGAAAAAAATTATAAAAAAAGAAAGTGGTGTACATTTTATCTACTTCTTTATTTTAAGAGATTATCTCATGAAGCTATGTACTTCTGACCAGCCCCAAATATGTAGATTAGGTGTAAGGATAGAGATCCCTATGGTTTTGGGAATCAGAATTATGAAGTTGGGTAAAGAAATACAGGAGTCCTAACAAAATGACCATTGTTTGTCTAAAAACAAACTATACTCCCAGGAATATTTTCTTTTCACCCTCAAACTTTGAATTTATTGGATGACTTACACACATTATGAATGGAAGTCTGTTTTACCAAAGGAAAACTGACTTGATTACATAATGCAAGTTAACAACAGCAACTACTACTACTTTATAAACCATCTTGCTTAGCGTTAGAAAAAACAACTGGATGTAATAAAACTTAGCCATGTTGACCCAGAAAATAAACCACCACAGGGAGTATTCATGATTTATATAATTTGAATAAAGATGCCAATGATAGAAATTTTAAATAACTTTTTATGGCTAAACCTCCAGACCAGGTTAAACTGGGATTTTATATATATATATATATATATATATATATATATATATATATATATTCTGATTTCAAGACACAAGTTCTTAATGAATGCTCAGATTTTATTTACTTGTTCTACTCCTATGTATGAATCCTCAATCTCCAATGCCCTGATGCTAGAGTCCAGTGAAGACCTTCAGACTCTGAATACTGCTTTCATGTGTGTGTGAACTCTGCACACTCAGTCTTAGTTGTACAAGAACTCAAATGTTTGGTGCTTGCTTCTAGGCATTCATTGGACCCCCTCGAATGTAACATTCAGAGTTAGAACAGTAATATGTTTTGTTATTTTGTGCCCTACTGTAAAATAGAAGATCTCAGTCTCTGAGTCTGAGAGCACCCCATCCACCATTGACTATATTAACTATATGATATTGGGTATGGCACAATACTAAAACCTAAGTTTATGTGTCTGCATTTAGGAAATAGATGGGAACTGTGAAATTTAAGGAACAATTAATACCAGGCTTAGAATGGTCGGCTCTACACAGTTCCTACCTGTTAAGGCACCACTATTTTTGAAAAGTCTACTTACTGGAGATACATGCAAGTGACTATACAATCTTGGAAGTTTTCCTTTGACTTCTTGAAGGGTTTACATCTTCCCTAAACACATGCTGCTGTTTGCACTATTTCATAATCCTTCTATAAATATAAACTTACTTTCAAAAAGTTATTTTTACTTCTGCATCCTATTGCCCCCCCCCTCAATCTTTCATTCCACGCTATGTATGCCTCCACTAAGAGTAAGACATCAAAAACTGAAATAATGGGTGATTTAGCTAATATTCTATAATGCAATATCCATTAGGGCAATACAAAATAATATTATGAGATTTTATTAGCTCATATTAGTAAACACAGATTGCATTAAAAGCTGTTCTTGTTTTATTTTTGAAAGCCCTGGGTATGATAGACTAATATAAAATACTCAAATTATGCTGTTCTCAAACTGTAAAGTTGAGTTTCCTGCTGAGCAGGTTATGCTAAATCTTTTCCTTTTTCTTTATTCCTATAAAGTATAGGAGATAGAGGCTCTAAGGTTTCTCTTTGTTCACCCTCCCTGCTGCATAGGAAACAGTTTAAGAGCCCTTCCTAGGAAACTGCTTCTGACCTCTTGTCCCTTGCTTTCCACCAGATACTAGTAACAACATCAAATATCACTTCTTACCATTAAAAATTATGTATTATCTAACATTAGACTCCACACAGCACAAGGTAAAGGGGCTTTTTGGCAGATGGCCAGGTAATTACCTCAATGCAGACCAAACAAGACCATCCAAAGCCTCATTGGAGGGTCCTGACTATGCTTCTAAAGTTCCCCTCTCACCCTTGGTGCAGGAAAACCTGTCAAAGGATAAATTTAAAATGTCCACTTTAAGCATCCCTCTTTTGAATTTTACCACCAAGCAAGCTCTTTCATTTAACAAAGCCATTATCACCCCAAGGCTATCTAAGAAAAAAAATCCCACTCAAAATAATAATGCCATTTCTGTTTTTCTATGCTAATACTATTCGGGGTTATAATAGAATAACACCAAGTGACCATTTATTGAAACACATCAGACCTGCTAAGCTAAGAAAAAGAATTGTGTGTGGGTAATATAATGGAATTTGATATATCGGAATAGAATATTGTAATTCTTAGGTTGTGAAAAATGGGTTTGTATTGTTCGAAAATAGGCCATGGGATGTTCTACACGTTTGTTTGGTCAAAACAATCATCACTAACTCAGTGACACACATAGATCAAAAGGTTGTATTGAAACTCTAGTAGGCTACTGCTGAAGCATAAACATTCAACATTATTTTTAGCAGAAGCATTAATTGATTTATGGAGTTTGGAAGGTATAATCTACCCCAAATTCCCTAGGAATTATCTCCAGTTAGCATAGTCTCTTAATATGCTGGCTAACACTTTGGAGAGGTTAGCTCTCTGTTCAGCAATGTATTTCTCAGAACAATTGTTACGGCCAAGGCCTCCGTTTATGCACCATTCATTTACAGTTTTTAAATTTTATCCACAGACTTTTCAAAACTATTCTCCATAAGCTTACTCATGCCCACTTCACACATTGTGGACAGACCCCGTGTTTAACCGGTCTTTAATGTGTTAACTTGCACATGGGTTTTGGATCTCCACTACTTCCCCATCCGTTCCCATTGATTTGGTTGCTTGATTTTTAACCTCTTGATTTTAAAATATCTGGACCTTAATGTGCTCATATATGCAGGAGTCAAAGAGAGAAAGGGTCTCGGTGTTGATCCAGGCAAGGGCTCATCCTTACAATACTTGTTAGGTTCTAAGGAGTGAGATTTTACTATCTAGAGTCTTCCAGAAACTCCTAACCAGGTGAAGGAGACACAAGTTAAAATCCTTCTCTGAAGTGAAGGAAATAGAATGAGCAATGATGAAAAGATAAGGCCTACTGGAGATCTTTTCCTGACAGATAGTCAGGAGAAACAAACAATTTTTCTCAGTGATTGCAGTTGCCAAGGATGATACCATACCTGACTATTATTATTTATTTCTGATGTTTTAAAAAGTTTCCCCATTTCCCAATAGATTAAAATTTTCCTTCCATGATTTGACACACGATTTCTCATCTCTACTTCCCCAATTATTATGTATTTAATGTTCGAATGAAGTGGGTTCTCTGGCTAGCCACATACATCTTCAAAAACATAATTGAGTAACTATTTTTCCTGTGAAAAACTTCCTTCTTTGTCTGATTTTTTTTTCCTGTTGCTGTCTAGTAAACTTTTTTTTCTTACCCTACTTTTCAGATCTCTCAATTTCTGCATTCCATTGAGCAAGATTTTACAGTCTATATTATTCTTTACTTGGAAAATAATAATTTCTAGTCTTAGGACAACATGAGAACAAATCTTTCCTAACCATTTGATTCTTTTCATGAGGTGATTAAACATCTCTAGTCAGAGAGCTATTCCATAAATAGCCCTATATTGCCCTTTTAACATTTCACTTTACATCCATAGAGTTGATGCTATAAAAGTAAAGAAAGTCCAAAGGAGAGGACAATGCTATTAAAAAATTTAAACTATGCTGAGCCCCGGTGGCGTAGTGGTTGTGTGTGGGACTGCGGCCCACTGGGATGGAGGTTCAATTCCAGCTCCACAGGGTCAAAGGATGGACCTCCTACTTGCACCACCAGGGCAGTGATGCCCTAAAAAAAAAAAATTAAACTATAAGCTCTTTTATGTCAAAATAGAAAAAGATTGTATTTCTAAAGTGAGCCGAAAGATCTATGAGCCTAGCCTTACTGTTTCTGCCTCAGAAGTTAGTAGACATCAACTGTCTACTTGGGATACAAATAAACAAAGTCAAGCAAACAAAAAATAAGCCTACAGCCCTCAAGTTCATTCTGTCTCATATCACTCTGTAGGACCAAGTAGAACTTCCCCATCATATTTGCAAGACTGTTAATCTTTATGGAAGCAACGTGCAAAGCAGTTGGAGTTCAAACCTCTGGCCTTTGGTTAGCAGCTGACTGCATAGCCACTGAGCCGATAGGCTCCTTTAAGGAGAATAAAGCATGTACAAATAAAATAATTAATTGATCTACAAATGATTGATACAATAATGCGAAATTAAGGTCCAGATGATTAAGGTTGGCAGCTGTGTTGGACAGGGTTCTCTAGAGAAACAAAACCAGGCCACTAGTATTGCTCTTTATGTATTTTGATAGATAGAAGGATATATAAGATAAGAAATAGACAGTTAACTCATCTATAAAGCAGTACAAAGGACTCAGTGCAACTCACTTACGTGAGGCAGCTAGTAGACCGGCAGTCCTTCGCGTCTTGAGGGCCGCTGAGCAGTCCTCTGTAGAGCAATCCAGGCTGTCTGGGCACAGGCAGCGAACAGCGAAGCAGGTCGCCAAGCCAGCCAGACGACAGAGTCCAACAGTCCCAGCTCAAGAGATGCACATTCCAGGAGCGTGGCGAAGCAGGGCTTGAAGGAGCCTCAACTCACAGCAACACAGTCCCCCAAGTAGGTGGCCCATGGGTAGTGTCACTTGGAGATGGAGGCACAGAACGAATAAGGCAGCCTGCGATCCATTGGAAGAACAAGAGCCAGAGGGCAAGGGCGGGGCTCACAGAGCCATTTCTATGGCTGCAATTGATCTTATGTGTGTTCATTGACCATGTTGTCCCAACAGACCTACCTATCTTCTTTGGCCATGTTAGCTTTACAACAAGCTTACCTATCACAGCAGCATTGTTCATCATACTTAGATACTTTCTGCTTCGACCATATAAATAGAATCTTGGGGTTGCTAGAGCACAGCTTTTAGCCTTTCTTGTGTACTAATGGAGTTCAGGTTCCCCTTTAAGGTAAATTGTAGGGCTGAGCCCTGGTGCCGTAAGTGGTTGAGTGCAGGACTGCGGCCCACAGGCTTAGCGGTTCAAATCCAGCAGCAGCAAGGCTGGGTAGCTCCCATGACCACTAGAGGGCAGTGATGCCTAAAACTTAAATTAAAAAAAAGACAAGGTAATTTGTAACTCTTTTTCTCTGAAATGTTAAGTGGGAATGAATAATTATGGAAGAAATTTTGAGTTTATAACAATTTCACTTAATTATGTATTTCATAATTATTTTAAATTATAAAAGAAATTTCGCATTATTTTTAAGTAAAGGAAAAATATCAAGAGGTTATTTTGCAACAATTTCTCTGAAGATTTACATGCTCCTAAACACGTCAATTGGAATATGCTGGCATTGCTTCCCAGAGATCATGCCTTCCCATAAAACCATATTTTCATAGTTAATAACTCTCTGCTCTTGGTGTGCTCATGTAGCTGGGAGTGTAAATGACAAGATTTCATTTTGCTGCAGTTGATCACGTGCTTCAGAGTGTGTTTCATTTCATGGGAACATGCCAGTGTGAGTGGAATACTTTTCACTTTACAGGCTGTGGAATGGGGCAGCTAGTATTCAACCTACAATTTATTAAAACATGAAGCCATTCCTAATCCTGAAACCTTACATTTATAGGATCTTAATAGCATACGAGGTTAATTTTTATATTTGTTGAACTTTGGACACAAAGGAACTGTTTTTGTTTTGTTTTTCTTTCTCTCTTTTTGAAAAGGCAGTTACAACACTGCACTTGAGTCTTTAAGAGCAGAAATGGAGACCAAAAGTCACAATCTTTGGGAAAAAAATATTCAACAATGAAGCATAGACAATGGTACTATGCATTCCTTTTATTATTTTTTGTGTAGTATTTTCCTTGAACTGTTCACTTGTTATTATTTTAATTGAAGGCATTCTTTCTTAGAGCCGAGGTTGTTGTAAATGAATCAGAGCAGCTTAACTTGTCAAAATATTGAGGAATCTGGATAAAATAATTAGATTGTATGGAAAACTACAACATGAGCAAATGCCAAACAATGTCACATAGAGATATTATGATCAAAAGGCAGGCAAAATAAAGGCCTGTGTGTCAACAAAATTCTTTGACTGATGTTATGATTTGAGAAAAGAAAAATGCTGTGTGGACACAAAAAAAAAGACAACATTGCCATGGTAATTTATAAGTAAAGCAAACACTGTTAACATTATACAAGGAAAGTTCTAGGCCAAACATTATTTGACTGAAGAGATGGTTACTAAAGGAACTTAACAGAATAAGAACTTCAGGACCGATGTGCATTTAATCTTTTCTCAGACAAGTATGACTTGTCCTTTTCTCTCTTTCTATTGTTGCTTGCTGTTGAGACAGCTCTGATCTGTGGACATCCTGTGCACAACAGCATGACGTGCTGCTGGGTCCTGCTCTGTCATTGTGATCACTGGTGTTCTTGAGTCTGCTTTGTTGTCACAATGTATTTGAGTGTCTTCCAAGCAAAGGGTCTCCATCAGCACTATCTCAGGCAATAGTCTGAGGACTATATAGGATTTCATTGACTAACATTTTCAAGTAAAAAACTAAGTCCTCCATCCTTGTCTGTCTGAGTGTAGACGGTCCATTGAAATATGACCCTTATGGATGGTACTGCTAGTCTTTGCATTGCTGATATTATAGCTTAAACATCATGGTAACGTGCAAGCCTGCACCTAGGCTAATGGACAGATGAGCGATGATGGTCCCTCTCCTGACCCCTGTCAATTAACGTAAAAAAAATAGAGACTGTACATTATCCTTTCATATATGTCATGATGGGAAAATTCCATCTTCAGATTTATTAAAGCAATAACAATAATAAACCCCAGCTCTGCAAGGTGTCAAACACTCAGCAGGTGGAAATCTCAATTTGTATTTATGGATTCTCTTGTGCAAAAAAATAAGTCTCATAAATCTCAAATATTTACATTTAAGGAATGTGCTGGTTAGGGACTATGTTAAGTGGACACTCCTGTGTGAGGGTAGAGGCACAATCTGCCAATTGTGTCTTAGTCTGATGATACCTCCTTGTTGTCATAAGCCTTTCAGAAGAAGCCTGACTTGAACTGGGTAGCCTATTCCATTTCTAAATCTGCATAATATATGTCTTTAAATATACAACACAAATATCACTGGCTTTTGTTTCTATATAGAACCCAATTTAACACAAAGATGTAATCCCACTTGGAATAAAACTGTTATGCTAATGAGATCATATCAGTGTAGGGTTTGTGTAGTCAGGCATACAAAGAGTAGCTTGGGCGTAGAGAAGAAAGCCGAAATGATGGTGGGGAGAGGGCAGGGAGAGAAGATACCATAAAGTTGAAGAATAGAGGCTGAAAGAAATTTTAAAAAGGACATTTTCTAAGATCCAATAGAGAAGATAATGTTTTCCTAGAGCCTGCACCTTGAATTTGGACATCTGGGCCCCTTGTCTGTGAGGAATATATATTTCTGTTTATTTAAAAAACACCTACTGTATTTATATATTATAGCACCACTAAGAAGCTAAAATAATATTTATTTTTTACTTTCTACATTTTCCTCATCCTCTCCCCCCTAATAAACCATTGCATTGGTTATTGTCTCTATTGGTCCATTCCTTTTATGTTTCATAAACTGGAAAACCTAAAAACAACTAAAACAATAACAAAATTGAGCAGAAAGAAGAAAATAATAATAATAATAATATAAAGATAATAAATATGAAGAAAATTATCATCATATTAAAACAGCCTGAGAAGAAATTTCTGTCAGGGAACAAATGAGAAATATTTAACCCTAGACACATTTATGTTGGGTCAAAAGGGAGGACAACTGGCCAAGTACACTGTAGTGTGATCTGCCATAATCAAGTTTACTGTGGTCTCTGTCTGATAGTCATGCTATTCTAGTCCTTGCCTGTGGCCAGAGGAGAGCTGCCAGGGGCTTAATCTGACTAAATACTCTGCAGATTACTCTGGGGTTCCTGCTATTCTCCATAGCCTACTAAGAATTGGATGTTCACAATTAAAGTGGTGCTACTTTCCCCTTCATCATATTTGGGTTTTGTTATTGTTATCTTTGAACCATCCAGGCTGGTGTGCTTTTTCCATGCGTACTTAATTGCTGCCTCACTTAGAGGATTGCTTGTTTGAGTACAAGCTTTCATGATCTCGGACACTATTCCATTTGACAGCGGGCACCATCTGCTTTCTTCACTACACTGTGCTGTAGCATCCTTATCTCAGTGATCTCTTCATGAAGGCGAGTCCTAGCTTATAAGGCAATTGCATTGGTAATGTAAATAATTTATTCATGTCACAGAGATTAAGGTACTGCTGATATGTGGAACTTATTTTATTATCGCCTAACTGCAAGCTGTAATACATGAGATTTGTACAGATTGATTTCTTTTTGTGGGCGGGGGGCATCACTGCCCTCTGGTGAGTGTGGGAGGCCCAGCTTTGCTCCTGGAGAGCTGCTGCTGGATTTGAACCACCAAGCCAGTGGGCCACAGTCCCACACTCAACCACTACACCACTGGGACTCAGCCCCCAGATTGATTTCTTAATTGATCGAGCTCTGTTTACATTGAGAATGGGGGTTGGTGCTAGGAGAAAATTAACTGCACCATTTCTTAAAAGGGCAGATTGTTGCCTATCAGATAAATACTTATCATATTAATGCAAGAAGACCATTGAAATACTAAATATATGTGATCCTCTCAACAGGGAGGATCAGACCTAAGTTTGAGGGCTACTGGTAGTTTTCAAGCAGGGTACAGTTCATTCTGGCTTCCACATTGAGTTCTTGTGGTGGGTCTTGGAGTATGTCACATTACTGACAAGCCCAATGGTCTAATGGTCCTTTTTGTACTTAGTCCATGGTATGTTTCACAAAAAGTTGGATAGAAAGTTATTCAGAATGTATACCCAAGAACATAAACCAGCTTTATTCTCCCCTTACAAATTGGATTATTGTTCAAAATTGTTCAGTTGTTCGCTAGTTCTTCTTGTTCAACATCCTTTCCTGGTGTGACTGTGGTAGCTCCTTCCCATTTACCCACCATACCCATCAATAGAAAAGTAGCTGCCCCTCTGCAATGTAGATGCTCCCTTCCTTGAGTTTACTTAATCTTCCACTAAGGTTCTCCTCTCATTTCAGTAGAGGGCCAGCTGATTTGTTGCAGCCTTGTCTCGATGTTGTGTAGCAAGTGGAGAGGCATATTCCTTTCCCAACTTCTTGAAAGAATTACCCCCTTCATTGTGAGGTCTCCTCTTTTAAGGTGGCTCTTGTGATGTTCTCAGAAGGAGGATGACATGTGGTTCATGAATGGTAGGCAGATTTTCTGTCCCTTAGTTTGGGATTTGGTCCCTAAGATTTGTTGACTCGGTGTTTCTCTTATAGTAGTTGACTAATAACTTCACTTGTTTGACTAACTTCATTTGATTGACTAACTTCACTTAGCATAATGCTTTCCAGGCCCTCCATATCATGTGGTGATTCATGCTTCCATCACTACTTTTAGTGATGCATAGTATTCTGTTGTGTGTATGTACCGTAGTTTCTTTATCCATTCTTCTACTGAAGGGCATTTGGACTGCTTCTAGTTCCTTGTTGCTTTGAACTGTGCTGCTATAAACATGGAAAGGCGTATGTCTACTGGTGGTGTGTCTCTTACTTCTTTGTGGTATGTGCCTAATTGTAGTCTTTCTGGACTGTATGGAATTTCAATTCCAAGTTGCTTTAAGTATTGTCACATCATTTTACATTGTAGGAGTATGTGTGTATAAGTTCACCAACAGTCTACATGAGTTCCATTCTCACCACATCGTCTCCTGCATTTGTTGTTTTCTTTTTTTAAAAAATTGTGCTAGCATTGTGGATATAAAGAGGTACCTCACTCTAGTTTTAATTTGCATCTCCCTGAGGGCTAGAGATCATGAACATTTTTTCAGATATTTGTTTCCATATGTTTCATGCTTTTTCATATATTTTTATGTATTTTCCTCCATTTTTTGTGAAATGTCACTTCATGTCTTTTTTCCATTTTTAATTGAATCCTTTATTTTCCTATTGAGTAGTTGTAGAGTTCTGTAAATTTGGTAATTAGGCCCCTGTCTGATGTGTCATTGGTAAAATTTCCTCCTAATTTATGAACTCTCATTTTATTCTCCTGATGAAGTCTTTCGAAAATATGTGATTTTACCTCGTCCCAGTCATCTAGTTTATCTCCTGCTGTGTGCTCCCTTCATTATACATGGTAATCTATGTCAAACCCGCAATATGCCCCCAAAATTTGTTTTACTTTTCTCAATGATGATATTGGTAGTTCTCGACTTTACATTTAGGTCTTTAATCCACCTGGAATTCATTTGTGTAGAGAAAGAGATATAGGTCTGGTTTCATTCTTTTGTATTTGGAAATCCAGTTTGTCCAACACCACTTATTTAAGTTGCTGTCTTTGTTCCATTAGATAGTTCTAGGACCTTTATCAAAAATTAGTTGCCTATAGGCTGATGCATTTGTGTCTAAGTTTTCTACTCTGAATCATTGTACCAATACCAGGCTGGTTTGACTACCGTGGCTATGAAGTAGGTTTCTAGGTCAGGTATGAAGAAGTCTCCTACTAGGTTGCTCTACCTAAGAAGTTCTTTGCTTATGCTGGGTCTTTTTCTTACCCATATGAAATTGGTAATAAGTTTTTTCATTTCTTTAAAAAATATATTTGTGATTTGTATTGGGGTTGTCTTGTATCTGTAGATTGTTTACATCATTTTGACACTTTCACAATAATAAGTCTGTCTATCCATGAATAAGGAATATTCTATAATTTATGTAGCTCTCTTTTGATTTCTTGTAGTAATGTTCTGTAGTTTTCTCTATATTTGTCTTTTATTTCTTTAGTTAAGTTTGTTCCTAAATATTTCATCTAGATCTTTTGGGTGGTTATTGTAATTTATCTATGAAGTGGCTATTGTTTTGGGTGAATACTGCTTTTTTAAAGTCTTTTTCATAGCTGTCTGCTGGTATGTCGGTTTGATAATTACATAATCTGGTGTCAGTGTCAATGTGCTTGAATTTACTCATACTAAACTTATGTCCCAGCATGTGGTCTATTTTTTTTAATGGACCATAACCACTTGAAAAGAATCTGATGCACTTTTTTTGCCTTTGTATGACAAGTTCTATATATGTCTATCAGGTCCAGTGGCCTAATTATAGTTTTAGCTCTATGATTGTTGAATCTGTGATTTCTCTTTTCATCTTTTGAATAGTTTGATGAATTTCAGGGGTCTCTCATTTCATATTTATTATGGTCACAGGTTCCTGGTTTCTGATCGTTTGAGTCTTATATAGAGCCCCTCTTGGCACTTTCTATGGTTTGAACTGTGAGGTCAGTTTTGCCAGAGATTAGGATTGCAACCCTTGCTTTTTTTAAAGTTGCCATTTGCCTGGTATATTTTCTACCTGCCTTTTATTCTCAATCTATTTTTGTCTGTGAGCTTAAGATGTGTCTTTTGCAGTCAATAGATTGATGGTTTTTTTCCTGAGTCAGTCTGCTAGCCTTTTTTCTTTTTCTGTTTGAATTGAGGCCATTGACATTTAGAGTTATCATGATTTGTGGATCGATTGTTGTCAGATTGTATGTGTTAGTCTGGGTAAAATAGAGAAACAAATTCATAGACAAACATATAGATATAAGGGTAGGGTTTGTATACAAAAGGAATGGAACATCGAGAAAGCATCCCAGTCCCTTTGAGTTCAAGTCATAAATCCAATATTAGCGCATATGCTTGATACCTATCTTTAAAGTCTCCTTCCAACTCATGAAGTCACAGATTAGTGGATGCAGAATCCTCCCGCTAACAGGGATCTCCCGATGTCTCCTCGCTTCCAGAGATCAGGAACCATCAACAGCATCCAGTGGTGGCAGAGGCAACTCAGTGCTGACAGGGCTCTCCACATGGCTTTGACAGCTTCAAAGGTCTGGTTCCATCAGGGTAAGGTCCTGTGACTTCTCCTCTGGCTCCTTCAGCTCTTCGGATGCTGCCATCTTGTCCTGTCTATAATCCATCATCTCAGACTAACTCCCAACAACTGGGGAGATAGCTTTTCATCTCCACTAGGGAAATATCGTGAGATATCCCAGAAGTCTCAGGAGAAAGCCAAGTCCACAAGGAGGCCTCATTGGCTACTCAATGGTTATCTCCAGATTAACAGGCTAGACTCCACCCCTCCATCTCAATCATGAAATTAACATAAGCACATGACCACCACATTGTATATTCTGTTTCCTGTCTCTTCATATCAATGTGCTGGGGCTTAATTCTTGCCTTCTTTTCCCTCTGAGTCCATGTCATCTTGGTAATTGTTATTGGCATGGTGGCTTCTGGAAGAAGTTGGACTATATGGAGGTCTCCTGTTTGTGCTTGGTGGATATTGGTCTCCTGACCACAATATTGGGAAGGACCTTCTGCAGGTTTGGGTCCAACATATGGGCTAGTATCAGACATAAGGTCTTGATCTGGACTGGGTTGGGATGTTTTCTTTACATACAATTACTCTTTTATGTAAAGCTCTTTCTTATACACAGATGTCTCTGGATTGATTTCTCCAGTGAAGCCAATCTAACACAACAAGGATCCAATGGTTTTCTGGATGCTAATTTTGCATCCTGCCACCTTATTGAATCCTTCAATTGTATCCAGTAGGCTTTTTCTGGAGACTTTTGGGTTCTCTCCATATAGGATCATTTCATCTGCAAATAATGCAGGATTCACTTCTACTTTGACTATGTTCCCTTGACTTCTTTTTGTCTTTTGATGGCTCTAGTGTAGACTTCCAGCCAAATATTGACTAAGAATAGTAAAAGGGGATGATGTTCTTATTTGGTTTCTATTTACAGTGGAAATGTTTCCAGTTTTTCTCCATTGAGCATGATGTCGGCCATTTTTTGTAACTGGCTTTTGTTATGTTGAGAACTTTCCCTCTATTGCTATTTTATTGAGCATTTTGATTAAAAAATGGATGCTGGATACTGTTAAATGCTTTTTCTGTAGCTATTGATATGATCATGCAGCTTTATTCTTTGTCTAGTTTATGTGGTGTATATATTACATTGATTATTTTCAAATATTGTCCCACCCCTCTTCACTGAAAGGAATCCCACTTGGTTGTGGTAAATTATTTTTTTTAATATGACGTTCTATTCTATTGGCCAGATTTTGTTGAGGATTTTGGCATCTGTGTTTATGAGTGATACTGATCTATAATTTTCTATCTTTGTAGGTTCTTTACCTTGTTTGGATGTGGTTGATGCATTTTGAGGTTATTTCATTGGGTGGATAAATAGTTAATATAATTAACTTGTTTGGATATCAGTAGTATGCTGGCTTCAGAGAATGAGCTTCAGGATTTGTTGTCTTTTTCTATGTTCTAGAATAGTATGTGCACTCTTAGTGTTAAATCTTCCCTGAATACTTGGTAGAATTACCCTGTGAAACTATCTGGTCCTGCGCTTTTCTTGGGTAGAAGTGTCTTAATGACTTACTCTTTTTCTTCTTATGTTATGGATCTGTTGAGTTTTTCAATATCTATCTGTCTTAATTTGAATGGATAATGCATTTCTAGGTACCTATGCATTTTTTCTAGATTGTTGGATTTGTTTGACTACAGATTTTCATAGTAATGTGCTACTATTATTTTTTATTTTGTTTGTTTCTGTTGTCATATTACCCGTTTCATATCTTATTCTGGCTATCTGCATCTTATTTTTTTTTCTTTTATGAAGTTTGCCAGTAGTCTATTTGTCAAGCCTGTCAAAGAACCAGCTCCTTGTTTTGCTGGAACCCCCTCCTTTTTTTTCCTGTTTATTTCTGCTTTGAGCTTTATGATTTCCTTCCTTCTTTCGTTGGAGGGCTTATGTTATCCCATTCCAGCTCTTGAATGTGTTTTGTTAGAGTGTTGGTTTCGGATTTCTTCTGTTTTTCTCATATAGTTATGAATTTTATATATTTTTGTTATAAGTTGCCACTGTTATAAATTGTTCACTGATTACTACTTTTGATGTGTTCCAAAGTTTTTGATATGATGATTGTTCTTACTTGTCTCAAGGAATTTAAAAAATTTCCTTCTTTATTTGCTAAATACCAATCATATTGTAGTATTATGGCATTCAATCTTCATGTGTTTGTATGTTTCTGTTCATTTTACTGCTGAATTCTTGTTTGATAGCTTTGTGGTCTGAAAATATAGGTTGTTGGATCTCAATGCTTTTGAGTTTGTTGAGGCTTGTTTTATAGCCTACTATGTGTGCTGTTCTTGAGAGTGTCCTATGTGTTTGGAGAAGAATGAATAATGTGTTTTTTGTTGGGTAGAACATTGTGTATTTGTATGAATTCAACTTTGTTGATGTTATGTTGAAATCCCTTGTTTCTTTCTTGATATTCCGTATTTTCTTGAGAGTGGTGGAGAAAGTCTTCTGTTATTGTTGAGGTGTCTATATCCTTCTACAATTCTCTGAGGATGTGATTGATACATTTTGAGGTAATTTCATTGGGCGGATATATAATTAATATAATTAGGTCCTGTGGGGACACTGCTCACTTATGTAGTGTTTTGATTCTTATGTAGTGCTTATTCTTGTCTTTTATTACATCATTAGCCTTCATGTCTATTCTCTCAGAGATTAATAATGCTGCTGTCTTTCAGTTGCTGCACTGTTTATTGGTATGTTTCTATCCAGCCTCTAATTTTTAGTCTGTCCGTAGCTGTGTCTTTGAGGTGTATTTCCTGTAGGCAACATTTTAATGGATTTTATTTTCTTATCCATTCTATTCTCTGTCTCTTTGCTGGTGCATTTAGTCCGTTAACATTCTGCAAGATTATTGATAATGAATATATTTGTTCCTGCTATTTTGCTTTACTTTTGTGCATGTTGTAAGGGTGTGTGTGTGTGTGTGTGTGTATGTTGTATGTAGTTTCTTTTTTCTACCTGTACCACTTCATTGGTTTTGTTCTTGCTCTGTGCTTGTTGCTTTTTGTGAGAAATTGTCTTACATGCTGATTTCAGATGTGTTTGTTGTTGATGATGACTTTATGACCATAGTACTTCATTAAGTATTTTTTGGAGTGGCAGTCTTGTTTCTGTGAATCCCTTTAATTTCTCCTAATTGTGGAATTATTTTTTCTCCATAGCATTTGAGTTATATTTTTTGCTGGGTATAAGACTCTAGGTTGAGAAGTTTTTGTTCTTTTCCTTTAGATTTTTGTGCACTTTATTAGTTTTCCTGTTACTCAATAAAATTTAGGAATTTCTTCACACAGATTGCCTGGCTACATATTTTTGTGTATTAAATTATCCAAAGAGTTGTCACTTAAAACCTGTTATTGTCTCTTATGGTTTCTGTAGGTTTGAGGAAAGGGATTACTCACACGAGAAAGTACGGCATCTCACTGGGTGTCTGAGAGCTGACAGTCCCACAACCTTGGATCCATAAGCACAGTACTCTGCATCTCCTGTGATTTCCATGCTTCCAGCTTCACTTTTTTGCATCATTAGCTTGCAACTCTTAAGTCTGCAGAGAGTTACCTAGCTAGCATCAGATCTATGGACTTGGGCTATAGCAGGTTGGAATGCCTTCTTGATATAAAGTTGTTTTGTAATATAAAGTTCTTCTTGTACATAGAAGAATGTCACACATGACTCACTGGACTTATTTATCTAGACTACCCAAGCTAAAACAGATCATAAACCATGACACTCCGTAGGAGACCAATCAAAGAGCTTGAGATTATGTTTTAAACCTGTACACTTTTGTGAGATTGATGTGCAGAAATGCTTTATTTAATGTTTTATAAATAGCTTCTTGTTTAGAAATTATACTTTCTAATAATTTATTGCTGATATATAGAGATTAGCAATGATTTCTACAACCACCTAAACTCTCTGACTTTTATAATGCATTCTCCAGGACCACAATTTAAATGCATCAAATTTGACTTTTATAATGTATCCTGCCACTTTGGGGGAATATATAGCTCTATATATGAAAACATAAAACATCACCTCAATACAATGACAAATGAATTTCTTCTTTATCATAGCTAGTATTTTCTATCTATTATCCTTGCTTTACTGCACTGCATAGGACCTCCAGTGCACTGCTAATATACTTGGGAAAAGTAGCAATCAGTTTATTATATTCAAAAGAAATATTTGAACTATTTTGCAATGAAATATGAAACTTATCTATTATTTGTACATGTCCTCTTTTGACCGAAAGCAGCTCTATGTCTAATTTCCCAAAATATCTATTTTCCACTTATAGCCCAATAATTATCTTGTCTAAATTAAATACACTAATTATTATAACCACATTTTTCTTTTTTAAAGTAATATTTTATTAAATTTTTAGTAAAAATTTACACATAAAATTAGATTCCCATTTGATAATTTGTAAACAAACTGGTGATATTGTTATAGTTAGCACAATGTGTTCACATTATCTCAAAGTGTGCTGTTTTGTCCATCTGTCTCTCATCTTTGCTTCTGAGTGATTTCTGACCTTTTGGTCTAATAATGATGGCTTTTAAGTAGGGCGCCAATTTTAAATGTAATATTGCTTTTGTGTGCCATTCTGCTTTTTCATTAAGAGATGAGCCTAGGGAATAGGCCGCTTTCTCAGCTTAAAGAGTTTCTCTGAGAGTCTTCTGTTCTCTATTGTTGCAATCTTCTTTTTAAATAAGGATTTGAATTCTGCTGCATATTTTTCTCCAATTGTATCCAGATTCCTATTTTATTTTTCAAATGTTTGAAAAATGGAGGATGACTACATCAAACCAGAAAATAGAGGATGACAATATCCATACATACATGCCAAATCACTAAGAATTTGTGCCCCAGAATTTGATGCATTTAAATTGTGGTGCTGGAGAATACTGAAAATACTAGGGGGGGGGGGGGATCTGTCATGGAAGCATGGCCAACATGCTTGTTAGTGGCAAGGATAGAATGACTTTATCTTACTTACTTCGAACATGTAGTCCAGAGAGACCAGCCCCTTGGAGAAGTACATTTTCAGTGGTGGAATTCAGTCGGTTCACACCAACTGGTAGAACTGATACCCACTTTTTTTTTAGTTAAGCAAATCAGCTATTAAAAAGGTAGTTATAATCAGGATTCTCCCAATAGTAGGTGGCTGGGCAGCCACCCAATGTGGAAATCACAAATTTACCTTACTTACTTTTTTTTGAATATTCAACAGCACAAGAGATTTTCTGATACCATGTTGAAGTAATAAACTGCTGTCTGATATTTCATTTCTTATATGTAACATGATCATTAAGGCAGCAAATTGGTTGCTAAGTTATTTGAATCACAACACTGGACATCATGTTTGGTAAAGCAGAAAACTCTGAATGAGATGGATTGATATAATGTCCATAACAATGGGCTCAAATAGGAAAAAGCGTGAGCATGGCAGAGGACTGGGCTGAGTTTCATTCTGTTGCGCATAGGGTTGCTTGGAAATAACACGATCACATCAAATAACAGTCAATTGGACACATAACTTTAACCATCACATCCAGAGATACCCTTGTCTTGGCATGCATGTCATGCCAGACATACATTGTTAGTGTGCAAAATAGTCATATGGCACATTTTTTTCTATTGTCCTCAAAGCAAAAGTTCTGATAATGAGATAGCATGGGAAACAAGCCTGAGGAATAAGCAATGGGACCAACAGTTCCAGAGGAACTTGGAGATAGGGAAAGGAAGCAGTGAGCAAACAATTCCATAGACAGGGGAATAACTAGGGAATTAAAATTAACAATGAAGAGCACATAATCCAGGGGGTGTTGGAGCAGCAGCAATCTAGCTGAAAGGAATTACTAAGAGGCAAAAGAAGGGCAAGCATAATCATAAGGCAGGAGGAAGATAAAAGGAAACAGAGGAAAGCTCTAGGAAGCAAAGCTAGGGATAGAGGTATAAGCATAGGTGTGCATATATGCAAATGCATTAACTTATAAAAATAGAGGCATTGTTATGGATATATATGTATAGATATGGCAATACACCGAGGTAGTAGGAAATGGGGAGAGAAGAGGAAGGGGGAGCAGATTGCAGTGATTGATTGCAATGATTGACACATAGCCACCACCACCACCTCCACCGCCAGGGGATGAACAACAGAAACTGTGGAGGAAGGAAGATAGCTGTTGCTGTAAGATATGAGAACAGTAGTTTATCAAGGGTTCACAAAGGTGAGATGGGGGAGGAGAAAAATCGGAGCTGTTACCAAGGACTCAATGGAAAGAAAAGGTTTAGAAAATAATGGTGGCTGTGTATGTACAAATTGATGTATGGAGTGATACAATCAATGTATGGATTGTTATAAGAGATGCGAGAGCTCCAGCAAAGTGATCTTTTATTAAAAATAATAAATGAGATAAAGTAAGAACTGTAACATGGTCTCTACATTATCCACCACCCTGTTCTCCAGAGTCTGGTCTGTACTGAGAAAATGTCCAAAATATTCTGCTATACTTCATGAAAGGCATATTTTTAATGTTTTTATAGCATTCCATGATACTTTAATATTTTTACCAGTACTTTAATTATAATATATCAATTTTCTTCATTCTCACTCATTGTCCAGATTTTGCATGTGTATCTTAGTTATCTAGTGCTGCAACAATTGAAATTTATTCTCTAACAGGAGGTAAGCAGTCGGAATGTAGGGTCTCAACTCTAGGGGAAGAACTAGGTTGTCTCTTGGGGCAGGTGCTTAGGCCCACTCAACATCTACGGGTTGTAGCTCTCCATGAGACTTGGACTTCTATTATAACAGGAAGCTTCTCAGCACAGAGATTCTAGGTCCAAGAGAGGCACTCTGAAACTAGTTCTTTCTTGGTAGTACTGAAGTGTACTTCCTCGTATCCTTCTTTCTCTATTTTGGACAGGGTCCTCTAGAAATAAAACCAGGACATTTATGAATGAATATATATATATATATATACACACACACACACACACATATATATATATATATATATATATCAAAAAGGAATATTACAGTTAATTAGCCCACATAACTATAGAGGTCTTTGTTCAACTCACTTTTGTGGAATAGTTCATATACTGAAGGTCCTTCAACTCATGCCGGTTGCTTGTCCAAGTTAAGGAAGCAGATAGTGGAACTTGCCCTCAGGGAAGACACGCAGGGTTGGCAGCAGGCAGTACATGGCAAGGTGGAGCAACAGTCAGTAGTTGGGAGCTTAGTGAAGCAGGTCTTGAAGGAGCCTCAAGCTCTAGCGATGCACAACACGGCAATGTGATCCACAGATTGGCTTGGCAAGTAGTGCAGCACACAGTGAGACAAAGCACTAGCTCAGGGAGCATCAGGGAGGAAGAGACGCTGAAGATTGGCCTCAGAAAGCCTTTGTCTCGGTTGTCCTCTAATCAAGCTGCGACCCAATTAAACTTTGACCACATGTTCCTATGGAAGCCAAATTGGCAAAATAAATCTAACTATCACAGTCTTCGTGTAGCTTATTACATCATTATGTAATTGACACATGTTTTGGGGGCAAACTAAAATGTCAGAAGGCAATCAGTTATATCATGAATTGACTCAAGCACCCGTTAGTTCTTGAGGTAACAATTTTGTTCCTTATTACATTCTAGGTCTTTTGAAATAAATTTCCCTAACTCAGTACTGCAGTAAATGGTGTGGAAAAGATGGCCATAGCTGAGCTCCTCTGGCTTCTCTGCTACCATGAGGCAGGGCCTCTTCACTCTGCATTCTTCGTTACCTTCTCCCGACACCACCTATTCCTCCAATAGCATTTTACTTCTATGCTGGGTTCAGTAAGTCATTGCAATGATTGCACAGAACTCCCGGAGAATACAATTGTGGGGGTTACTCTTTCTCTCTCACTGTTATGGAGTTGAGGGTGATACCTATCTGCCCTCTGTATAGGATGGAACAATCTCTGTGGATTCTGAGACTGCAACTCTTCACAGGAGTAGAAAGTCCCGTCTTTCTTTCAACAAGGGGCTGCTGGGTTTCAAACAGCCCAATGCTACTAGAGAAGTTAGTAGTTAATCCTCACAATTGTTCCTCTGCTCCAGCCACTGCTGTAGGCACTGGGTCCAAACATATCCTGGAGGGCTTTCTTCTTTTTCATTGTTCCTCCACTTTACCAGACATGATTCCCTTCTTCTTGAGAGACTAATCTCTCCTGAAAACTCCAAAGTATGTAAGATGAAATCTTGCCATTCTTGTCTCTAAGGTGCACTCCAGCCATTCTTCTTCCAAGACAGTTGAGTTTGTCCTTTTTGCAGTCCATATTGCTTTCAATATTCTTCTCCAGCAGCATATTTCTAGTGCAGTAATTCTCCTTCCAAGGTCCTGTTTAACTTCTGCAACCATTTTTCGATTACCGAAGCAAAATATTACAGTGTGGGAGGAATGGAACTTTCGGTAATTTTCGTATTTTGTTGGGTTGACTCTTTTAAAAAATTAGAATAACAATTGGTCAAGTAGCTGCTTTCTAAATTTCTTGCAATTGAAGACAGCAAGTCCATTTGTTGAAACATCTCTATTGGGCTGAGCCCTGGTGGCCTAGTGGTTGTGTGCGGGACCGTGGCCCACAGGGTTGACAGTTCAAATCCAGGAGCAGCTCTCCAGGAGCAAGGCTGGGCTTCTTACTCCCACCAGGGCAGTGGGGCCACAAAAACAAACAAACAAACAAAAAATCATCTCTATTGTCATTTTTAAAAAAAACAACCGAAGTCTTGTGTTTCAGTGTTGTCTTCAGTGAAGATTGGATTTTTTTTCTTTCAACTACAACAAGTTCTTGGCCATATGCTACTGCTGGAAATAGTGGAAAGTAATAGTTGAACAAATTAAGAAAATGATTGAACCAATCCTGCTTGGTTCAGTGACTTTATGTATGTCTTTCATTTTCTTTTGCTACTACTTTTACTGTTCAACATCTTGCTTTTGCCTTTCTTTAATCTTGCCACTAGAAGCTTCCAATTGTTCACTTTGAGAAAGGCAAAGTGTGTTTGCCCATTTCAGAATGCTCACTGCAGATCTTTGCACATATCCTAGTACCTTACTTTGTCTTCTTGAGCCACCCTGTGAAATTTTCTACACCTTTCTATTACTCAATCATTTCCTCCCATTGTCTGTAGCTACTTTATATTCAAGAGCAAGTTTCAATCAGACATCCTTCTGGTCTTTGTCTGATTCTCTCCTTCCTTGCTGCTTTCCTCCTGTATAATTCTGATGAGAAGGGTGCTCTTGAGAAAAAGAAGGAGGCCTGGTGGTTTGATGATCAATCATGTCGCTCCTAACTGAAAGGTCAGAGGCTCAAACCCACACAGGGTTCTTGGGGAGAAAGGTCAGATGAGCTACTTCTATAACTATTATAACTTAGAAATCACCATGGCGCAACTTCTGTCAAATGAAGACACAATGAGCCACAATGGAGCAGAAGGCACCTACTAACACATGTCTTTTTGCAGTGTGTCTTTATTTTGTAAGACTGTCAATACCACAAGTGGATAGCTTTAACAAACAAATTTATTTTTGTTCAATTTTGAAGGCTAAAAGTCTGAATTTTGAAATTCAGTTGACAGAAGGTTTTCTCTTTCTTTCCACTCTGGAGGAAGGTCTATAGCAAGAAGAACAGATCCTTCTCATACATGACCATGGTAGGCCTCTGTCTGACCATCAGTCCCTTGGCACCTCAGCTCCCTTGCCTGATCTTGCCCTAATTGGGCAAGGGTCAACACCCTCTTTAGCTGTACTGATGAAGGCTCAGAGGCTCCAGACTCCAACAACAGAAAGACTGACTCTTGAAGGTACTCTGCTTTCTCTCCTTCCCAGGCCATCTACCACCAGCCTTCTTGTTCTACTGACCTAGCATCTGCTCATAAACTTCTTGCTGTATTGCATGCTCTCTGGTGTTACAGATGTCTCTGTTTTGGTTTTAAGAAGTACTCTCTGGTGTTAGAGATGTCTCTGTCTTGGTTCTAAGAAGTACTCAATCTTCCCCCGTTTCTTCTTTTGGATTCCTTCCTCTTCCCTCTTGAGTAACTCATTGGAGACTCAAAAGAGGTATTGATTCAAGAAAGAACCTAATCCTGTCACATTCACAAAATGCTGCCTTATTAAAATCACAGACGGTAAGAGAGAAAATACACAGGATATTTTCATCAAATCATACAATTGAGGATAATTATATAATATTGAGAATGATGACCTAGTCAAATGAACACATATTATGAGGGAACCTCATGCAAACCACACCACAGAGAAAATATTCAGTTCAAAGGCCTTGAGGTGAGAATATGTCTGCTTTTTTTTAAGGGAGAAAGTTAAAGTAAGAATAAAGCGGGACTATGACTGAGTGGCGAATAAAGATAGGTAGCACAAGTATCAAATTATGAATATTCTCACAGGTGTTGAGTTAGAGGGGAAATTTTGGAGGATTCTAACACAAGCTTGAGAAGATACTATGTTGAATGGATCATCTGGCTGTTTGTGTTATTTTTTTTTGTTATTTAATTTATTTAGGGAGGATACAATGGTGTAAGTGGTGAAGACAGGTATGAGACTATTATAAGTCTATGTGAGAGATGATCATGACTTAGATCATACCTTCATAGACTTCTCTGAGAAAGATGAATGTTTCTTTTCCTTGTTACATCCTTCCGAAATGGTATTATAACATTATCTTTTATAAAGCCAAATTCATGACCATTGAGTCAAGTCTGTCCCAAATACACTCACTTAGGTACTATAACAAATTAGCAGCTGTGTGTTGGAAAGAAGGTTCAGCATTTAAAAACCAGCAGCCACTCTGATGGAGAAAAACAGGAATTTCAACTCCTGTGAAGAGTTACAGTCTTGGAAACCCACAGGGACAGATCTACCCTGGCCAGAGAGTCACTGGGTCTCCATCATCTCAATGGCAGTAAATTTGGTTTGGGTTTTGGTTTATGTCCAGCTCATCTTTTAGTTAATTCTTCAGTTATTTATCTATCCACCTTACTTCAACCAAAGCTGTATTTCTAGAGCAAAATTCTTTTTAGAAATCTCCTTCCTTCAAATCCTCAAATATTTCCTCATTGCACTAAAAGTTAAATCTAACTTGTAGCCTAGGGTCTTCAAAGGATATGGGTCCTGCCTCCCTCTCCATTGCATCTCTCACCAATTACGTTCTTCTTTCTACTCCTGAGATTTGTCGACCTAGTTATCATAACAACTACTAGTTGTTTCATCAGTCTAGAATTTCCATATCTGTGCTGTGTTGTTATCATTCAGTTCTCAATTTAAAGATCATATTCTCAGAGAATTTCTCTTAATCACTTTAAGTTGCTTCCCTACTGCTTTCAATAGATCTCTTAGGTTTATTTTCATCATACCTTTGCAGTTGTTTGACTGCTGTCTATCTCCCTTCCCACTCTTTTACACTTTCAAGAAGTACATAAACTCCATGTATGCAAGGCATTTTCTAAACTTGTGAAAGATCCATCTTTGATATCTAAAAACTGTCTGGAAGATATATCTATCAATAAATGTCTACTAAGTATGATACTAAATTAATGATTAAAATCATTTGTATTGAACATAATTTATGTGACAGATATTTCAATAACTACTATATAGAGATTATCTTAATTATTCTTCTAGACTTTTCCTGATTGGCTCCCTGTTCACTTGTTGGCCCCAACTTTTACAACTCTTTTTTTCCCTCATTATACTTCTTCTGTTTTCTTTCCTTTTCTCACTCCATACTTATCACCTGATTCCCATTCATTGTAGTTCCCAAGCCCACCCATCTTTCTCGTTGTGGATCATCCGTTAGGTATGATCCTTTCCCTTCTTTATTAAGCACATTTTCCCTTACTATTTAAGTTTAGATATCATCTATTCATTCAGTGAAATATTGAACACTTTTGAGGTTCCAAATATTAGTGAGAGAATCATATATAATATGGATGTGGTCCTGGTCACTTGAAGCTTTGACCAAGAAGAAAAACCTCCCAAATTGACATGCTGCTTTTCACAGGAGTACCTGATCGCATACAAGGAGAAAAGGTGCCAGTCTTATTTACAACAAGCAGTCTAGGAAAGCTTTTTGCAGGAAGCCACTTCTCTCCAGAAATTTTTTCTTCACTCTTCAGAAGTTAGTTAAGCATTCTTCTCTGTTCTTGTAGCATACCATATTATATTTTTTATATCATAGTTTTTATAATGTTTACTAGTGTTGACACCTATAGCATTGTCACATTCATTATTGTGTTGCGGGACCCTAACAGGGGTCCTCATCCAAAGTGGACGAGTACCTAATACATATTCCCTTATAGGTGCATTGAAAGATGAAAGCTCCTAGCAATGTAATAATAAAAGTAATCTTTAGGCTGAGCCCTGGTGGTGTAGTGGTTGAGTGCGGGACTGCAGCGACGGGCTTGGTGGTTCATATCCAGCAGCAGCAAGGCTGGGTCTCCCACTCCCTCCAGAGGGCAGTGATGCCTAAAAATAAAAATTAAAAAAAAAAACCCAAAACTAATCTTTGTAAAGTTACCGACTGAACACAGAACTTCACTTATGAGCCAGAAGCTATCGCGTGGAGTTAACTCATATACACCAAGCTGTCTAGTATTGATGCAACCTGAGAATATACAGGTTTTCTTAGTAACCATGACATGTGAGTGACAAATTCATAAGAAGAAAAAAAATCCTGTTACTATCCTATAATCTCTATACCAATATTTATAGCTGATATAGACTTATGAATATTTTTCCAATGTTAGAGTATAATTCATACTATAACACATGCTGAACTTACTTAAAAATTGCTAGATTTTGCTATTTTACATGTCAAGTTTTATATTGTTTAAAATACTTTTTCATGCTTAATTTGCCTCTTCATTTGGATAATGCTAATGGGCTGTTATTGACAAGTGTCTCCAGTTCAGTTCATCGCACACTGGGCAGGATTCATAAAATGCTCCTGAGATGCCAGCTGAAATTGGTAGTGGTTTGGAGGCAGAGAGCCAAATTCATCAAAAGGATAATGGCTAAATATATTTTGTTTTGTTTTCCGAATTTTAATGACTGAATGGAAGACTTATTCATTATTTATCTATTTTTGAATTTTATCAAACAGTTCTAGTGGTAATTACCCTATCTCTGTATTTATAGAAAAGTGGCACATTATCAACATAATAGCCCAATTCCATATTTATGAAGGATCTGTTAAAATTATAAATATAGACATGTGAAACTATGTGGTTAATGCCAGAGAAAGCTACTTATAGGTTAAAAATGGGGATTGGGGGAATTACAACTAGTTAGCACCTTTGGAGAAATTGGTATGCTCAATTTGAATTTCATTTAGGGAAAAAAATAAAACATTCTACTTTAGAAATGTAATTTATTTTGAATACCAATATTCACTTATCTTCATTAATCAATAATTGAAAAGTTAAAAACCTCATATATATAGTCTATTATATATTGTAGGAAGAGTTGAAGAATTGTGATTTTCTTTCTTTCTTGTGAGCAGAGCTAAATTAAACTGTGAATATAGATGTTAGTGCTTTTATGAATCTTATTTTTGTTTTCTTATTTCTAGAAATTCTTATTACTATATATATTTAAAGATAAACACCCAGAGGACTCTACTTGCATAGAGAAGAAATTTAAAAAGCAATAAAGTAAATGGGGGGATTGGATGAGGGGTTATCTAAAAAGGATACTGACTTAGAAATCTAGAATGTGAAATAATAAATTTCTAATATATATATTTTTACATTCAAAATGAGATTATATAAAACTATTCATATTGCTTTAAATTTGTAGATGTGTTGAAATTGAACATTGAAAGATTTACAAAATAATCTATGAATTTTTGGCTTACATCAGACAGTTTTAGGCAATTCAGAAGCCCACCATCTCTATATTCTAACAATGGATGTGTGTACGTATATATGAATATATCTGTGTGAAAAGTGGTTTTTTCGGTGATTAAAAATAGATCAAAACCAGTAAGCTGGTTTTTACCAAAATGAATTGAATTATATACTTAAACTCTATCTAGAGTCTGACACAGAGGCAAACAGGGTTTCCAATGATTGAGAGTAGCTGAATTCTTTAAAACAAAGTTAGCTAGCTAGCAACCAGTCTTTTGAAGGCAAGTTTGCCTGTTGCTTCCAGACAAACAAGGGCTCCTGAATCTCTTCAGCCTGACATCTCAGTATCTCAGTCCAATCCAATCTCACTGCCAGTAAATTACTGCTGATTCCTAGTGACTCAAGAGGACAAGGTAGAACTGTCCTTGTGAATTTCCATGATTGTCACTCATTTCAGGAGAAGAAAGGCCCCCTTTCTCCCAAGGAGCACCTGGTGGTTTCTAACTGCTGACTTTGTGGTTAGCAGGCCAATTCGTAACCACTATGCTACCGTGGCTCCTTTTCTAAATATAGGACTTCAACAATTCAATGAAAGGACCAAGCTGAGAAGATCTGAACCCTTTCTATCAAAACTTTTATGTCATGCTTATTCAATGGTATCGTTGTAAGACAAATACCAGTATCTATTAGTCCCTAACTTCTAGGGTGCTAATAGAAAAACCCTTTGTTCAAAGTGTCCTGCATAGTGTCTGCTGGGATTCTGGTCTAGGTCCTCGCTCTATGTCCTGTGACATTCATACCCCTTGCTGGTGACAGTACTTGTCAGTTTGTAGTACTGTGGTGGCTTGTGTGTGGCTTTGCTGCTGTAAGATATGCATGTGACCAGTATGGCAATGCCAGAAGGGTCACCCAAAGTGGATAGGTTTTAAAAGAGCTTCAAGACTAAGAACAGATTATGAAAAAAGAATAGATTGCCCACTTCCGAGGCATTAGCCACCGAAAACTTTATGGACAGGACAGAAACATTGTCAGATACTGAAAATCTCATGCAAAGAAGCACTTTGTTGGAAACAGTGTTAGGAGAGGAGTTCCTCAGGTCAGGAGGGACTCAAAATATGGCTGAAGAAGACCTGCCTTCTCATAGTAGAGGCAATGATTATGAGGTGAATGAAGCAAGACCTGGGAGAATATAATTTTTGAGACCTTCATTCGTTAATGGACCTATCAGGATTCGAGGCACTAGGCAATGAAGATTAAAGACTACAGTCATCAGAATGGATTGCAATCAAATGTACATAAATCAGAAACCAGAACAATTGGACTAATAGATAATAGCATAATAAATGTAGAAAAGATTGATCTTGTCAAGGATTTCATTTTACTTGGATTTCGAGTCAACACTCATGGAAGTAGCATTGCAATAGGCAAATGTGCATCATACGTTCTCTTTATAGTGTGAAAGGCCAAAGATGTCACTTTGAGAACTAAGGTGTATCTTGGCCAACTCATATCATTTTCAAATGCCTCATATAATATGAAAATTGAATAATAATATTTTGAATTATAGTCCTGGCAAAGAAGAATGCTGAAGGTACCATGGCCTGAAAAAAGAACAAATCCATCTTTGATGAGAATGTTCATCTTTCACCAACTGTTCCTTCTACATTGAGGACAGCAAGACTTCATAAAATGTACTTTGGGAATGTTATCAGGAGACACCAGTTCTTGTAGAAGTATATTATACTTAGTAAGCAGGATCGGTGAAAAAGAGGAAGACTTTCAATGAGATGAACTGATGCTGTGGCTATAAAAATGGGGTTGAACCTGAAACATTTTAAAATTTTAATTTAATATTGTTATTAGTTGGGATTTAATATCTATATCACATCATTCCATATTTCAATCACATCAAGTAGAACTGTTCAATTGCACCACAATCCGTTTCCCAACTTTCTTTTTCTTTTTTTTGCCAGGGGGGGCGGCAATCACTGCCTCTGGTGGTTGTGGGCACTACCCCATGCTGCTCCTGGGAGCCGCTGCTGGATTGGAACCACCAAGCCTGCGGGCCACAGTCCCACTCTCAACCACTTAGGCCACGGGAGCTCAGCCCTCCAGACATTCTTTTTCTGCACGGTCTCCTTGACATTGTCACCCTTTTACGCCACACCACCCGCACTATTCTTCCCTCCCCTTCCCCCTTATTCTACTTGTTGTCTCCATAGGTTCATCCATGCTGTGTTTCGTATACTCAAAAATGGAAAACCACATAACACGGCTAGCTACACAAGGGTGACCTACAATGACATAACACATCTGAGATACACCCTAATATGTACAAAACAGACAAAACAATATAAAGCATAAATACAGAAAATTTGAAAACCAGATCAGGTCCAGCCCACATCATAAGGGATATCTACTGACAAAGTTTTAACTGCTCAGGTCATTATGCCTTTGATCTTCTACACTCCTTTTCCCAAACACTCTGCTTAGTGACAGCTTTCCTCCCAACACTTACTTTGAGCTCAGGGGAATTCTCCGAGGGCTTATTTCCTGTGTGGTTCTCCCGTTGAATCCTGGGTTCCCACTGTCATCCATCACCTCCTGGATTCTCACAACGTAAACTCTGCTACTGATCCCTCCATTGACTTCAGGTTATAGGGATCCCAATCCTTCAGTGACTGATGCTGTGCTTCTTCCACGTGGACTGATTAGACATCTCACTATGATGACTGCTTGTTTGGAGAGAAGCCTTTTAGAAAGGTGATATTTTATCTGAGAGTTGAGCACTCTCTGTCTAAATTCTTCACCACATTTTGCTTTATCACCTATATCTTCTGTGTTCTGTGGTGAGTATTGAGTAGGCCTTGATGTAAGAACTAGCTGTTCTTAAATTGGAGCTAGGTTTAGTGGAAGCCCCCCACCACTTTTTTCTTTTGTATTGCTATAATTTTGGAGGTAACACATATATAATATCATTCCATAGTTCAAGCGGAATTGTACAATCGCTTCCATAATCCATCTCCAAACAAACGTTTCCTTCCTTCCTGCTTAACGTCATGTACCTTTTATGTCCCCTCTACCCAAATCCTTGTTCTATTTGCATTCCCTCTAGGTTCAATGTCCCTGGGTTACATTTACCAAGAAACAGAAAAACAGCACAATTTCAAGAAGGTTACCCCCAATGGTAATATACCTCTGAGATATGCCCTAATATGAACAAGCAAAAGCAATATAAAACAGAATGTCTGTCACAGGATTGCTGGATAATACATATCTAAAAACAGCACGTAGGGTGATGATGCTGCAAGACATTGTCCACCATCCAACAGTACACCGCTCTTGGCCTTCTGCTTCTTTACACACCATGTACTGACTTACTTAAGTTCTCAGGGTACTGGTGTGTCTGAGGTAGAGTCCAGTTCACCCACTGGAGTCCTTGTACGGGGTCTCACCCATGCAGCCTCTGGAGCAGTCTGTGCAGCCTGAGGATCCAGGATTCAGTGTCCCAGCATTTCATGGTATCAGGCCTGGGTTCCTGGGATAACCCCAGATGCCCTCGTTCAATGTTGCCCACCTGATTGCTGCAATGCCACTAAAGACACTCTTCCCGTAATGTCCCCCAAAGCATCCTCAATGACAACACTTCTGAGAATGGTGAAAGACTGGGCAGCGTTCTGTTTCCTGCATAGCATTTCTATGAGTCAGAACTGATGGCAATTGACAGCAGATCGATAGCAACCAACAACAATCCAGGGACAGTTTCTCAGTTTTGAGACTGTGGCAGGTTTAAAGAAAACAGGTCAGTTATCTTGTTGGCAGTGGCTTAATTAGGTGTGTCTCGTATGTCTTCCTGATCAGAAATGAATCGTGTGTCTTTAATAAGAAAGTCACAAAATCATGCTATGTTTTTATCTCTTATTATCTAATGGTGCATGAGGGCGGTGGGACCATTATTGGTACTATTCAGCTAAATTGCTTTTTCGGCCAGGCTTCTTCACGGTAAAGTTTCTTTTCTTTCTCTCTCTCTTTTTTTTTAATTATTAAGGAGCTTGAAATGATGTAATTGCTCATTGTTCATTAACCTTTATCCATTTATAGCTTTTCAATTTATTCATTCATTTATGGACCCATTCATTCTAAATGGACCCATGATTTTAATTTCTTTTCAATGAGTTATCATTTGTTGCTAGCATTATTTATTTTCATTTTGAAACTCTCCAAACTTTGAGGAGGACCAAATGGATCTCTATGCATTTGGGGGATGGGTATTATCCTTTGAGAATAAGATTTGAGGGTTATTTTATACTTTGCTTGCCCCCGCCCAGGGACAAATGGTTTCTCCATACACAACTGGTAGCCAGAAGGTCAGCAGTTCAGAACCACTAGCCACTGCCTGGGAGAAAGAGGTGTTCCCCCTTATAAGGACTTACAGTCTCGAAAACGCATGGAGGTCATTCTTTCCCTCTCCTGTAAGGTCAGTATGAGTCAGAAGGACTCAGTTGGTCTGCGTGTGATTTTGCTTTCTTGGAGAGAATACTCTTTAGAAGTCAAGTATGGTAGATGGTATATTCATTTTTAATGTGATGTAGCTCCTGCCAGGTCCTTTCAGGGCGGAAAGAGAGAGAAAGTTATACTTTAGGCACAGCTATGTTCTTGCTGCTAGGTGCCATTAGGTTTGTGCCAGACAATAGTTGCTGTTGTTATGAGCCATCATGGCCTCAGAGCAGTCTGTCTCAGAAAGGGTGGGGGAAGTAAAGAGCTATAATAACATTGTTTAAAGCGCAAAGACTGCCCACCCCATATTTCCAATACTTCTTTGACCTTATTCAAAATTTGTATCTCTACCCTTACTTAGGCCTGAAAAGAGCAATCAGTGTGAATACAGTTGGTGGTAAAGAAAGTGATTTGCTTTCTATTGTGAACATGGCCACAAAACGACTGTTTCAGAACATTTTCCTATCAAATACACGTTTCCGCCAAAAGTGAAGAAGCTGGCATGCTGCTTTTCAGTATTTCTCACTGGTAGTGAGAAAGACATAGCTGAGGGGGTGCTGGCTGGTTAGAAAATCTGCCCTCCCCATTGAATCATTGAGACATACTCCCTTTTATGTAGTTTTTAAGATTCCGCCGCTAGACAAGTCTTGTTTAACAGCTAAACTTAACAACCATGACTAACTATGGTTTTACTAGTTATCTGCTAGCAGTGATGAGTCTATGAACATCCAACTGAAAGACAAGTCCGTTGACTCTGTCACGGTTGACAAAGCAAAGGAGGAAAAGACACAATGTTTGGCAGATTTGGCACAGTAACTGGAAAAGGAAAATTTACAGGTCAAAGTCCAGCAATGGAAGGCTCACAGGAGGTATAGCAAGCTTTTCCAGTGTCTGACCCATGAAATGGTATTACTGACGGAACCATAAGAAAGTGACCTACGGGCCAAGCCCCAGTGGCATAGTGGTTGTGCGTGGGACGGCGGTCCACTGGGCTGATTGTTCAAATCCGCAGCCACTCTCCAGGAACAAGACTGGGTCACCTATTCCCACCAGCGGGTGATGATGCCCTCCCACCCCCCAAAAAAGAAAGTGACTGGCATTTAAAGAAGTGCCATCAGATGCTGTCTTTATGCAAAGCACCCTCGTGTTTTAAATGGGTGCTGCCATCTTTGAGCAGGAATTTGCTACTTTTGTCTATGCTGAAATTTCAAAATTCTGAAAATGAGATGTGGTTGCTATGAAACCTGTAAGCTACCTTTCTACTTTAAGTGGTAGATGGTTTCTAGGAAGGCTTCAACTTGTTTTGTCCCTTTGCGGCTATCTTTCCAACTCAGTGTACTTAAAAATTTTGGTGTGTTCCAGACATAAAGACATAAACAGACATGAAGAACATTACTGACATTTCCTCTGCCATGACTAAACCATGTAGAACCACTTCACAGCCCTGACAAATTCTTAAAGACTCTGGAATAACTTATTCACAGCCTAGCCAACCCAGGGACTACCTGTATTTGAGTAGAAAACAAATTTCCTGACAGCCGTATCAGAGTAGAGGGACTCTGCTCCATGGGATCTCAAATAGCTGATTATTCAAAAATAGATTTCTAGGCCTTTGCCCCAATGAGCTTGAATGCTGCAAATGGTTAACAACTCACCTTCACCTGAAAGGTTGATAGTTCAAGCACACCCAAACGTCCTCAGAAGGCAAACTTCTTCTGAAATGCCAGCCATGAAAATCCCATGAACAAAGTGAGCAGATGTCCCGCTTTTTAACAATTTAACAATGTCCTGTGGGGTTTTAAAATTAAAATAAATATATTACAATACTATTTTTGCATTCTATGACAATTTTTTGTTGCTCCATATAGACCAAATTTTAAATCAAGAACAATGCCTGCACACTCTTCCACCCCCTTCTCCCCCCCCCCCCCCGGCTCCAACCCCTGGCCAATGGTGTCCTGCCTAAAATCTGGTCACTTTACCCATGAAGCAAGTCAACTCTACTTAGAAAGCTGCCGTGAAGCAGCATCAACTTGATGGGAGCTAGCTCCATTTGAATATGGGGTAATGTTAAAGAGATTACAACCTGCCAAACATGTGTACATCATTGTTTACCACTTACTACCCATGTGACTTTGAAACACTTCCTCAAGCTTCCTTTGGCTCAATATACTTATCTAGAAAATGGGAAGGATCATTCTATCTATCTGAAGGGATTAAGGGAATTCAGACAAAAGATTGACTAAGTGTAAGAAAATAATAGTGCTTAGTAACTATGGGAACCACTATTAGAATGATCACAATTCAAGTTTGCTTCACCACTTTTAATTTTCCAACTAATCAAAATCAAAGATATTAAAGTTATGTTCCTTATTTGAACAAGATTCTAATAGTCTTAGTGAACTGCTTCTGGTGTTCCTCTGTGAATGAAATGGGAGCTTTTAATCCTGAGTGACATGGGGGCTGTCAGTGGGTTCCAACCACATGGTAATTTGATACCCATTACACACCTAAGTATAGAAACAGAAACAAAGAACTCGATTCACAGAATTGAAATTCAAAAAATTCATTTATATATACTCTATACCAAAGATATTTGTTGTGTCAGATTTCTCGGGTGAGAAATACCTCAGTTCTTGGCTTTGCACAAGAAAGAATTCACGCCGAAGGCTGGTTTGTGATCCAAATGGGTTCTTTTTATAAAGGATGGAATACGTTTCAGGTTTTACAGTTTCAAAAGAGTACACGCTATTTCGGAGAAGCGGGCCAAACGGCACATAAGCCAGGCTGGGGTGCACCACTGAACACTGGCCACCTCCAGGGACTGCTCATTCACGCGTGGTGACCTGAGGTCTGAGAGACTGCTGAACAGTGGGGCGGGTGCAGGAGCAGGGTCTAGGGGAGAAGAAAGGGCTGCAGAAGGCACCAGTTGTCTGGCTGCCAAGGTGTTAAACTTCTGATTGGGGAGGCGTGGTCTAAGGTCATGGCTGGCCCCATTGGCTGAATCATAGCCACCCGGGCCTACCTTGAGCCAACCAGGTGTACCGTCCCCTTTGCTTAAGGTCTGCTCGATTTAGTGCATGCCCTGTCTCTGTGGGTGGCTAAGGCTTGCCTGATTTTCTTCCAACTGCTCTAGAGGGTCTTGTGCAGGCATGGGCAGGGGCAATCCCTGCTATCCTTATTCTGCCACCTAACAGTTGGGTTTAACCAAACCCATATCCAACGAGAAGATACTCGGTTCATCTCAGCCCACCTTAGGCTCTGCGGTTTCAACGTTTCTCAGAAGGGACGGCCTATCGGAAAGGACAGATAGTCAATCCTAAGGTAAAGTAACCCACGAGAAAAAGAACGCTCGCATATGGGAGCGTCTGTTGTGACAAATTCTGTTTCACGTAAGCAATGGCACCCTAAAACAAACAAACAAAAACAGCCCCAAAATACAAGTCACATTCTTTTCTTCCCAGCCATCGGCCACTAGGAATAGTTTTATCTCAGATATAAGTAAATATGCACATTCATGTGCTTACCTAAATCTGAAATAACTCATTGTAAGAAAAGGAGGAAGAGAAATCCACTGGGAACATGAATTTCATCCGAAATGTGTGTGATTTTACTTTTTTTCCCTTCAGATTTAGAATTCTACTCGCGATTAATCTTTGTAAAACGGAAACGTCTATGCCACTTACTCTCATGCCCGTAGAAGTTAAAGGGTATATTTAGATAGCTGGTTCGCTCCTTTTGTAATCCGTAAGAAATTCCATTCTGAGTATAGCATTTTTTAAAGAAAGAAATTGTATATGGCATTCAGAAACTTTTGACTATATTTCATCCACCAAACCAAGAACTCTTTATGACAGGAGAATCAAAAAATCATGAGTATTTTACATTATTTTTTCCTTCCAGCTTTCTAAGAACTTTTTGAAACCCCCTCATACAGATTCTAATACATGTGAAGCTTATTCACTTTTCCAGTTCTTATGGCTGATAAGGATTATATCAGCAAATATAAATAACTACGAGTAATGACAGCATTACTTAGATACTGCACATTTTTTTCAGGATGAAACATAAAATTCTTCCTCTAAGACAATCTGAGAAACAGGCAATTAAAAGAAAGGATACATAGCAAAATAAAAGAGACACACCTGTCGGGAGGTTAAGCCAAGACAGCAGACTCAGTAGAAGTCTTATCCAGACTCTTGACAACAAACCACTGAGAAAGCCAGAGAGCCAGGACCAGAGGACCAGCCTGGAGCCCAGCTTCAAAGAAAAGAATAAAGAAGCAAATGACAGAGGAGCTAAAAGGAGGAAGTAAACCAGAAGAGGGAACCAGGAGACTTACAGAGAGGTAAATTTTCAACCAGCCTGGTGCAATGTAGCCCTTTTGAATTTTCTAAAGCATTGTTCCCATCAAGGTGTTTTTCTTGTTCTTGTTCTTGTTGCTGCTGTTAGGTGCCTTCATTGGTTTCAACCCATAGTGACTGTGATGGGTAGGTTTGTTATGCCAACATGGCCACAGAAGATTGGTGGGTCTGCTGTGACGGCATGGCCAATGAACATACGGGATGAACTGAAGGCCAGAGATGGGAAGGGCTAGGCGAGTCCCACCCTCTCTCTTGCTTCCGGATCTTTGGACCAGAGAGCTGCCTTGTTCGTTCTGTGCCTGGACCTCCAAATAACACTACCCGTGGGACACCTAATCGTGGACTGTGTTGCTGTGAGTTGAGGTTCCTTCAAGCCCTGCTTCGTCACACTCCTGGGATATACATCTCTTGAGCCGGGGACTGTTGGACTCTGTCATCTGGCTGACTGTTGGCGACCTGCTCTGCTGTTTGCTGCCTGTGACCAGATAGCCAGAATTGCTCCATAGAGGACTACTCAGCGGCCCTCAAGACTTGAAGGACTGCCAGTCTTCTAGCTGTCTTAAGCAAGTGAGTTGCACCGAGCAATCTGTACTGTTAACTGTTTCTTTCTTATCTTAAATATCTCTCTATATATATAAATATATAAAGAGAATTACTAGTGCCCTGATTTTTATTTCTCTAAAAGAACCCTGCCTGACACAGTGACCTTCTCAATGCACCACAGAATGAAACCCAGTCTCATCCTTTGCCCTCCTCCCAGTCATTCCAAGGCAAGGAAGGTCTGAACGCACGACTGCAACCACTGTGTCTAGTCGCCGTGGCAGTCTTTTCTGGAACGCATGAAACGCTTTAGAGAATACACCATGCTTTAGGATATAGGCACGCGTCAATACATTTGAAAACTTAAAAACAACCACCACCACCACCCCCCCCAATAAGCACCTTCTTTGATCACAATACTATAAAATTAGACATCAACAATAGGAAAATCAGAGGAAAATCAAACACATGGGGGAAAAATCATCCTACTTAAAATGCAATACCTAGTAGAAGAAATAAAATAAATAAGTATATAAAGTCCTTGAATTAAAGAAAATTAAAAAATAGGATACCCAAATCTTTGGGACACAACAAAAGAAGTGTTCAGAGGATTTTTGTTTTCTTTATGTTCAGATATAATTCATGGTGTAGGCTGTTGTATTTGATCTTCATGAGTAACTGCATGAAATCTTCACATTAATTAAGTGAGACGGTCTTGTATGCATATTGCAGGCTGTTAATGAAACTTTCTTTAATCCTGATGCCGTGCCTGTCTTTATAAAAACCCCTCACATTAAGTAGAGCTGAGGATCTGTAAAAGTGGAGAGATTCACTTCTTGGAGCACTGGGTTAAAGCCTAGTCCCTCTTTCCCTATGAAGAAATAAACAATACCTCACTCACCTCCCACCCCCTTGGATGGGTTATTGCCCTGTTCCCCCACTACCTATTTCTTTCATTATTTCCCCCTACCTCCTTTATATGTTGGTTACCATATGTATCTGTGGATTTGGTCTAACTCTTGCCATACTACCTGCACCGTACCCCAGAAATGTTTGCATACAGTAGTTTTTTCCCTATGCTCTTTTGCATGTTTTAAGCTTGCCTCAGCAGACTTAGGTTGTACTTGTCCTTTTGTGCATGGCTTACTTCACTTTGCATAATTTCCTCCAGTTCTTCCCATGCAGCAATGTGCTTCATGTGTTCATCACAGCTTCTAGTGATGCATAGTACTCTGTTGTATGTATATATCCATTTTTTAAATCCATTTACCTGTTGATGGAAATTTGGGCTATATCCAATTCCTTGCAATTATGAACTGTGCTGCGATGAACATTGGAACACAGATGTCTGCTCATGGTTTTTCAAAGGGATCAGGTATCAGGCATCAAAGAACAAAAAATCATATCAGTGTGAATGAAGGGGGATGTGAAGTGGGGATCCAGAGGTTGTCTGTCGACAACTGGACATCCCCTTATAGAAGGGTCTTGGGGAGGAGACAAGCATGTCAGCCTGCAGTGTAGCAATGATAAAACTTACAACTTTCTCTAGTTCTTAAATGCTTCCACACCCAATATTATAATTTTGATTCTACCTTCCAAATTCAGCTAGACCAGAGGATGCACATTAGTACAGACAGGAATTGGAAACACAGGGAATCCAGGACAGATGAACCCCTTAGGACCAATGGTGAGGTGGCGATATCAGGAGGGTAGATAGAAGGTGGAGGATGAAGGGGGAACCAATTACAAGGATCTACATCCCTGGAGGACAGATGAGAGAAAAGTGGGTGTCGGGAGATGTCGGACAGTATAAGACATGACAAAATAATAATAATTTATAAATTATCAAGGGCTCCTGAGGGAATGATGCTGGGAAGGGAGGGAAAAATGAGGAGCTGATACAAAGGGCTCAAGTAGAAAGCAAACGTTTTGAGAATGATGATGGAAACAAATGTACAAATGTGCTTGACCCAATGGATGGATATATGGATTGTGATGAGAGTTGTACGAGCCCCCAATAAATGATGTTTTTAAAAAGTGGAGAGGTAAGAGGTACGACTAATTTATGAAAAAACTTTTATTTCGTTTGGACTTTAACTTAAATGCAAACTGGGAAACCAGTTAGTTTTATTCAGAAGGGTAACTTTGATACATTCTTATTCTTGTTTTTGTTAGTTGCCATTGAGTTGACCTTTATTCTTAGTGAATTTATATATAACAGAATGAAAGTTTGTCCAGTCCTGAGCAAAGTTTAATTCATTGGTGCATTACATATAATACCTCCAAACTAGAGAACTCATGTTTATTAGACAACATTTTGTTGTTATCCACAAAGTTTTCACTGGATAAATTGGAAGTAGCCCACTAGATTTTTCCTGCTGGATGGTCATAGTATAAAATCACTGCTGAAAACTGTCTACCATCATGGACTCTCTTGGTATTTAAAACAACAGTGGCCTACCTGCTTCCATCATCATAGTATCAGACAAGGGTATTACAAACTCAAAGAAGAATGATGACCATACATAATAGAGAACCAATAATGATAGAAACAAAAGTGGATAAGGGGAGAACAGGCCTGACCTTGTCATTGGCAGTTGGTTTGTTTAAATTCAGTAATGGCAGAAAAATCAACTGATGCTTAGAAGAGGAAACCAATAGTAATCAGTATTAGACTACAAGGAGGAAATGAGGGAGAAAGGAATTTTCATTCCATTCACACTTGTTGGGAAATTTTAGAAATTGGACACCCTCTGAGTCCCCCCCAAAAAAAAGCAGGGTTAGAGGTTGAATATACAGAACAGTCATTTGTGCTTCTCTAGCCAATCGGTTTCTACCCAAGAGAATTTGCTCAGTAGTTAAATATTGAGTATTTTTGAGTAGTTACTGTTTGCCAAGTATCCAAATGCAACAAAGAATCAAAGCCAATGAGATAGCTGCTCTTTAGAGTTTAGAGTAGACAGAGAAAGATCAATAAAATATGAACTATCCACTATTGTGAAAAATACAAAAGGTGAGTACACAATCCTCTAACAATATACCATAGGGGAATTTACATTATTTAACAAGATGAGGGAAGATATTTTTTGTAAAGTGATTGTTGAACTGAAGAATGTATATGTGCTAGCAATGTAAAGAAAGAGGAAGTCTTTTCACACACATGGTAGATACCCTATGTGTGCATGTGTAAAGCTTTGGTGGAAAGATTGAATAAGACAGTCATAAACCTGAAAGACCACAAATGTGGCAGAATCACAAATATTAACTAAAGCACAAACTCACTGGCACTGAGTCAATTATGACTCATAGAGAGAACTGCCCCTTGAAGGGTCAGAAACTTACTTTCTATGAGAGTTGGGGGAACGTAATATAAGATGAAGCTGGAGAGGTAGACAGGAACAAGACCTGACAGAATCCTAATCAGTTTGGGCATCCTAGGTGTCAGCAAAGAATTTTGCTTTTAATGTTTACCTTAAGCACTGATATGAGTAGGGATACTTTCATTTCTGCATTTTGAAGCTTTCTTTGATGGCAGAATCTGAACAAGCACCAGAATTACAAATTGACTTCAGGTGTCCATTGGTAAGTAATTGTAGAGGTCCAATAAGAAAAATTCATAACATTGACAGTGTAATGATGTTGAAAGAAGAAATGAAGAAAGAGTTGAGAAGTAAACTAAATAGCATTTTGTGATGGGTTGGTTCTAAGTGGTGAATTAGCGGTATGGGTCAATGAGGATACTAGATATTGAGAGACGTGACACGCTTTAAGATAAGAAACACAGGGAAGGACACAGATGGAGATAATTCAGTTTGAGATGACTTGTAGAATCCAAGGGGTGTGTCTAAGGTATTGGTGGTTTGTGTAATACAGTACTCAAAGTACTTAAGGTATACTTCTTTGAATGGATACTTCATGTTGTTTGCTGCCCTAGAGAGAGTGATCTCACAGTTTTTCAAATAATTGAAATTGTAGTCTTGGTGACTAATGAAGTCTTATAACTCTAGAAGAATGAGGGGGTAAACTCTTCTGCTCTGGATCCTTCTTCCTAGTGTTAGCACAGTTAATACTCATTCAAGATTCTTGAAGAAGACCTCCAAAGGTCTGCTATCTGTGTCAGAAGCTTACTTTCAACATTTACATATCTTTCAGCGCCTTGCCAATGCACTCCCCACAATATAAAAATGTCATCAAGCTCTTTTGTAATTTGCTCTTGCTGCTTCTCAGGCCTTCTCATACTCTCCCTCCTTTGTTCACTTATCTGGGCTTTACAGATCTACAATCAAGGATCCCTAGTGATGTAGTGGTTCCATGGTCAAGAGACAACCAAAAGGTCTATGACTCAACCCTAACAGCACACCACGGGAGAAAGTCAGTCTGTTTTGGTAAAATATTCCAGGTCTGAAAACCATCAATAGTTCTACTCTGTCCGACAGAGTTTCTATGACTTGGAGAACCTGCTATACAATAATGGGATTTTGGACTCCTGTGTGATGAAGAGACAGGCTGGGTTACTGAGGAGCAGTGGGAGGTTCATATTCACTCAGGAGTGTCTAAGAATTAAGGCCTGATTATCTACTTCTGAAAAAATCATAGCCTTGAAAACTCTATGGTGCCTGTCCACATCACTATGAATCGAAGTGGAATTGACAGAAATTCATTTGGGGGGGTTTGACCCACATTCGATTCCTTTCCCAAGCTCTTTCTTATTTTGATACCTACATATAGGCTTTTTACTCACATTTCCTGTACACCTTTTAACATGGTTGAAATCCCGACTTAAATTCTGTATTCTCAGAAACATTTACTCTGACTTCTCCCATCCATTTAAATTCACTCTTCCATTCACTTCTTTCATTTCTACCAAAGCACATATCACTGACAATGTTTACACATTTATTTTGTGCATGTCTAGTGTCTATCTCCTCAATAATTAAAAAAAAAATTTTTTTAAGGCATCACTGCCGTGGTGGTGGGAGTAGGAGACCCAGTCTTTGCTCCTGTGAGCAGGAATTGAACCTCCATCCCAGTGGGCCGCAGTCCCACGCACAACCACTACGCCACCAGGGCTCAGCCTCCTCAATAGATTATAGCAGGGATCTTGCCTAAAATTTTCTCAATGCTAAACTAACATCTAGCACCACTTTACTCCATAGATAAATGAATGAGCGAATGAACGAATAACTGAAACTCCTTCACCGTACCAGGATCTGATCCATAGAGATGAATGATGCTCTATGGTCAAAGCCCAGTGGGGAGAGGTAAACTTAATTATAATACAGTATGGCATGTTCTCCAGTAGATATACACACAAAGGATTAAAGCATTGAGTGGCTATAGAAGAAACCCTTTGACTATTGGAAAAGGCTCCACAGGAAGGTAACATTTAATTTGAAGATGAGCAGGAGTTCGCTGGGTGGAAAGGAGAGGAAGAACATGCAGACAGAGGTATAGCTTGGGCAAAGGTTGTAAGCTATGAAAGACCACGATGCTTTTTGGACAACAGTGAAACATCTGATCCCTCTGAACATGGGCTAAAAAGGAAGAAATAGAGCAGACTCGCAAGGGGTGTTAGAGCAAACTGGAAAGCCCACGCTGTTTTATTTAGGCTTCATCTAACAAACGGTATCAAATAATTGGATATTTCTAAATCTAGGAATAATATCAATGGGCTATAGTTGAGTAAGTTTATCCTGAGAACAGGCTTGGAAAGAGGAGGGGTAATGTCTGGAATCAGGGAGGTGAGATAGGAATTGTAGCCTACCTGGGAAAATGTACCACTTCCAGAGAGGCTGTGGCAGTGGAGAGAGAGAGCAGAGGGGGAGATTTAGGAGGCAGAATCATTAAGATTTAGATTTAATAATTTGAGCTCACCCTCAGATCTAAAATTCCATGATTAATATATTGAATCCTATTAGAGCCTTAAAATTGGGGTGATTTTAATATATCTTATTTTAAAACACAGGAATTATACAAAAGCAAGTTTTGTATGGTTTCTTTGGGATGGGGCCAGAAATGTCATGAGGAAAGTGGTCTATATCACTTAATAGAAGATAATAAAGTGACAAGTTTCCTTATAAAACTTTTCTGTTTTTGCTTCATGACTTGGTGATAGAAGAATATATTGCAAGGAAAATGTTTCCAACTTAGTTTGGGGACAGCAGGAAAAACTAATATGTCCATATATTTGTCCTTCATTATTATCAATGGGTACTTTTGACATAAAAATTTACTGGAGCTTAATCACCATCAATAGATGAATGTAGGCAATATACTTATATATTGCTGGAGGTTAGGATGGAGTAGAAAATAATATTATATAAGCCAACCGGTAGTTTAGATGATCACTCATTTGCTCACTTAGTCTCTCGTTCACTGCCACCTAGTCTTTGCTGACGCTTAGCAACTCCATTGCACGGGGTAGCACTGCCCCAGGGGGGTTCTGAGACTGTGAGATTGTAACTCTTTGCAGGAGTTGAAATCTCCTTTCCTCCTTCAGAGCAGCTGGTGGTTTCCAATTGCTGACCTTGTGGTTAGCAGCGCAATGGCTAATCCATTAGACCACCAGGCCTCTGGTAAAATTGGGAAAGGCAGAAAGAGGGCAGACCTGAAGCATGTTTGCCAAGCCAGTTGACCAATATTTGAAGGGAGTATTCCTGGCTTTGTGGATAATGTTTAAGTCTGTGTTTATTTGACCTGTGTGCCATCTTTTCCTAATGGTTAATTGCCTTAAATGTATTTTGAAAAACAAAAAAAAAAGTATTTTGTCAGGAGACACGAAAGATGGGAGAAATTTCTTTACAGTCCCAAGGGAGAGTTCTTCCCGGTTCCTGTTCAATTGCAGCCAAAGGAGACAAAGAGGTGGGGGTTGGAGGGAATGTGACCAGTGAGACTAACTATTCAATGGCTTCAAAGAAAGCCATTCTGTACCTTTGCCAACGTCATATTTTTCTGTTCTGTGGTAAAAATTAGGGGAGAAATATGCAAAGTCATAAGTAATTTGGAAAAATTGGGGGGGGGGCCTGGTTATTCACACGCTTTAAATAGGAATTAGTTGATTGATTTCACTCTTGGGAGAAGAAATATTTCCATGAATAGTTTCTTTATTTCTAGAAAAGCCTTTATATATACTTCAAGTGTCTCAAGGACCTTATCTTGTATCCCCAACACAAACATTGTATTAAAAATAGTTTCAAAACTATTTAGTTTGCTAAAGTTTGTAGCACATGATACTTCTCTAAACATTCCTCATTTCTTGGCAATGACTTTAACTCAAACAGATACAATGTAACAGATTAATCATGTTCCTGAGGGTCTGATCTCAGAATCATGGCTTTCAGAATAATGCTAACCTATGCCATATGTCCAGTTTCCTCAGCAATTAATTATTAGCTATATGTTGCTCCTAGTTTCTTTACTTGATTTTGGTGCCAACTTCTGAGTGGAATTTTTTAAAATGAACACCTTATTCTTGCTTATTCCCCAAAGATAAATTATGCTAATTGTCCTCCAGATCATTTATCTTGTCAGAGTTAACTGAAAACAAAATACTTTTAAATGTGTACACATACATGTATTTCAGGATATATGATTAATTTAGGATGGCCACCTTATCCTTTTGCTAAAGCATTCCTCTTAGAGTTAATACTGAATGATTTTCAAACTCTCACATGAATAAATCAAGGGTGGAGGAGAAGATATCAAAAAGTTGAGGAAAAGTCCAATGATGAGAATGGACTCTTTCATGAACTCTTTGAGGCTCCTCACATATTAAATTTTCAAAAACCTCCCAGGTCCTTGTTTAGTCTAAATTCAGATCTTCTCAGACTTTTAGGGACCAGGATGCATTGACTATTATCACAGTGTACTTCAGAACAGGGGCTTCTCCACTTATAAGCTCTGATATTGTGTAGAGTTTAACCTCTCTGAGTCTTATTTTTCTCATGTAAAAACTGGAGCTAGTATTAGTTCTTTCCTCATAGTAATCATCTTAATTATCCTGTCCTCCTAAAACAGAAAAATATTAAAAGTGGATGGTGATTACAAAGAGAAATTTACTCTCTCACAGGTTAAGCTAGAAGTCTGAATTCAGAATGCCACCTCTAGTGGAAGGTGTTCTTTTTTTACTGACTCTGTTGGAGAACAGTCCTTGTCTTCAATCTTTCCCTGGGTCTTGGAGCTTCTTAGAGCAAGAACATGGACCCAAAAGGCATTGTCCATTCTAGGTGCTTCTTTCTTGATGTTCAGGAGTCCAATCTCTGTACCCTTCTCTAGTCCCTTCTATATCTCAAAATAGATTGACTCAAAATAAACATGTAGATTATGCCCTGCTGTATTAACATCATAGAGGATGGGGTTTACAACATAGGATAATTATATCAGATCACAAAAAAATGTAAGATTATTACATAATGCTGAGGGTCATGGCTTAGCCAAATTGACACATATTTTGTGGGACACTATTTAATTGATAACATTCTCTCCATTTTGCGCCGAATTTGTATCCTGCTACATGTCAAACATATTCACTTCATCTTATCATTGTCAAAATCTTTCATGAAAAACACGTTCAAATTCTCCTGTGACACTTCATTTGTGAACCTGTGAAACCTAGAATACCGATAATCTGCCTCCAAAGTACATTTGGGGAGTAGACTGAAAAATAGACCTTTCCATTGCAAATGGGAGAAATAGTAGGTGCTAAGCAAATCAAAATCAAGGGCAATCAGTTTTTTGAAGGTCATATGGATTACAGCCCTGCCAACTAGACTCTGGATATTGACCATACTTCTCAGATCCTGGGTTGAGAACCTTTGGCTCTGGACTTCAGCCCCACCTTTCAGATGCACTATGATGGAAAAACTCTTTTCCCTTGGCTTTGGGGGCCCACCTCATTCATCCAGTGGTCTAATTGAGAGCCCTGTCTCTCAGCCTCTACAGGCATTGCTCTGCCTAGCAACTCCATCCCCTAATCCTATAGATTGTGTCTTGTTTCATTGATATAACCACTGCTAACCCTGCCTCACTAGCATTGCATAGGTTAAGATTTCCAATATATAAAATAATTATGTCACATTATAAAATTTCAAGTTGACATAAAAAATTCAATTCTTCTTCTTCTTTATTGGTAACTGAATGTTGTTGACAAAAGGGAAGAATTTTTTCCAGAATTCTGGAAATATGTGACATGATCAATTAAAAAATGGATTGTATGACAGGAGCAGGTACCAAGGGAGTTTATGATTAAGATGTGTGCTGTTTGAGATGACTGCCAATGCTGCAGGATGGGTATTCAATGTGGATTTAAAAATAAGCCTAAGACTTTATGGGCTTTGGAGTCCATTTTCATGAAACAATACACTGTAATAAGCATAGGGAATTTTGTCCTTTTAAATCTGTATTGAAGTTTAGCCTAACCTCGGAATATGAGGTTATACCATTAAGGATATAGTAACTTGGTATATTTGTGCCACCAATGAACTAAGCCTTCTGGTTTTTATGCACATTTTGGGCCCCCTGACCTGTAATCTATAACTCACTTTAATGAATAAAATTCAGCAGAAACGGCACTGTGTTATTTCCAGGCCTGTGTCTTAAACTGACTTTGCAGTTTTTCTTTAGCTTTCTTGGGAGACCTAAGCCACATCGATGAATGCTGTTCATCCTGCAAGAAAGATCACTTCGAGAGGAGGATATACTAAAAAACTCATGAAGAATGAAAAAGAAGTTCATGTCCTAGGATTTCAGTCTTAACTGACTCTTCAAATGATGAGTGAGCACAAGACTGGGCTTGGTTGAGTCAAACCAACCCCGGGAGTCATAAGATACAATAATGTACTTTTCTAAGCCACTAATTTTAGAGCTATTTGTTACATTGTGATAACGAACCAAAACAGTAACAGAATCAAGAAGAATTAGTGAAGAATCAGGTCATCTGAGATCTAGAGAAAAAGTTTTTAAGGCAAATGGTACCTACTATTACAATTCACTTTTAACCTTTACCAAAATAATAATGGTTAGCAATACTGAGTGAGTGGCTATTTCTTTGTCTTCCTAACTGCAAAACCTTTAGAATCAGCTATAAAAAATACACTGTGTATTCTTTGCTTAATGGCCAACCCAAAATCAAACTCATTGCCATAGAGTCAGTTCTAACTCATATTGACCACATTGAATGGTCCCTGTGGGTTTCTGAGACAGTAACTCTTTATGGGAATAGAAAACCTTATTTTTCTTCACTGAGTCACTCATGGTTTTGAACTGCTGACATTGTGGTTAGTCACTCAGTGCATAACAACTATATCACAAACTATGAACAGGCCTAATGATAGCTATATAGCAATGCTATCATCCATTTTCCATCTCAACTTCCTATCATCTATCTGTCTATGTATCTATCTATAGTTATCTTCATTATCATCATCATCATCATCCATCCAACCTAATAAATATATATCATCATCTACCTATTTGTCTTGCATTTTATATAGTCATCTATCTCTTTCTATCAAAGAACTAGACTGCATTTTTACACTAAATATTTATATTTATGCTATGATTTTCTGAGCTAAATGGAACTAGAAAGTTAAATGGAAAACCAATTTTGTCCTCTTTATGACCTGAATTCTGATTCATTAAATACTTTCAGAGAAAATAATGCTGTTTACCTTTCCTGTTGAGACACTATAGCTCTTACTGAATTTTAACTACTCTCCAAACATGAGGACTTGAGAATACCATATCACCGGAGCTTGAAGACAATAGTCCTATGAGAGGGTACCCCCCCCCCCCACAGCAAAGCAAAACAAAACAAGGCAAAGCTTTCTAGCCCACATTTCCGCCACTAAGCAAGCATCTAGCAACTCACCCTGAGTTAGTGCACTCAGTGGTATTACCTCGGAAAGTTCTGCCTGGTTCAGAAAAAATTTTTTTTTTTTTTTTTTTTGGTAAAAGCAGTTTCACTAGAATTGAACCAAGGTTTTTGTGATGGTCTCTTTAAGAGAACAGTGTGTGGCTGTGAAATTTTGTTTCCTGCTTAGGAAAAAAGCCACAGATACTGTTGTGATGGGGAACACAGCTTACAAGGACTGTGTGATGGTGAAAATCTCGAGTGTTTGAGTGGTTTTCTTGTTTCAATAAAGGTGACATGTCATTTGATGACAATCCTCATTCTGGACATCCATCAGCTTCCTGAATGGACAGAAATGTCAACTCGCAGTGCATTTAAAGTTCATTCCACCAAATCAGCTTTCTCTTTTGAGGTTCTGAAAAGAGTGTGTAAAGCATGTGCCATAAAAGATCTGATTTCTGGAAGACAGGGTACCGACTGGTCTTGACACCGTCACGATGCACCTGCTCATGCAGCCATCTCAGTGAGCCAGTTTTTGCCAAAAAAACATCATGCCTCTCTTGTCCCATGCCCCTTACTCAACCTTGCTCCATGTGACTTCTTTTTGTTTCTCTAAATGCAGAGGGTCATGAAAGCACAGCAATTTGAAGGCCTAGAACAGGTGAAGAGAAAAAAACGCGGAGGTGCTCTCAGCCATCTAAACAGATGAGTTTGAAAAGTGTTTTCAAGAATGGAATTGTAGATTTGACAACTGTATCTAGTGTATTAGAGATTTTATTAAAGGATAAGTTTGTTTTGTTAAAAAAAAGTAAATACATAGCTTTGGGGGAAAAATTCTGAATTTTTTTTGTATCCCCCTATAAGCTTCTGAAAATTAAAGTACTCTCCACCTGCGTGGAGTTTCGATGATACAAAGGGTCATCTCTCAAGGAGGCGACATTTAGCTGGTCTGCATCTGAAAAGGTAAATTATCTTCTCATTTTTATTTATTTTTTGAAGTGCAGTGCTATATTATTGCTGGTTCAATATTAGATATCATGGTAGAACAGCAGGATTCTTATTCATTTCTATATTAGAATTATATTTGTTTGGGAACTGCTCAGAAGTCTGACAGCTTGACAAGGCTTGTTGCCATGGCAAATGTTTGTGATGTTATATAAATATATTCCTAGGTCATAAGTTGCCATGTATTTTTTGGACATTGAGGCTAAAGGGAAGTGACCGAACATCTTTTATAGAAAGGAAGAATAACAGAGCAAACAAACAACAATAACAAATAATAAATATGTGTCTGCCCAGTAGACTGGTGCTCTATTTTCTCAAGAATTTGACTTATGTTATAACACCCCTTTTAGATAAAAAGATCATTTATTAAGCAAGCCTTCCCCCCTTAAAATATTCTTATTACCAGCTATTTTAAAATACCAATGGATCCACTATTAATAGACTGAGAAACCAGGGAGGTATTATTCTTGTTCCCTATCTGTTGTTTCATTCAGTAAGACTGCCAACATCTCACTGCTAGCAGCCCTATGATGAACCATGCACTCGAGCCACGGTGTAGATCCTAACGAAAAGCTGATCTCATATTTTGTGTATGTGCTTATTTTGCCTAGACTTGAACAAGTACAACACAGTGCAATAGGCAAACACTGAATTCAGGTTAGGTTTTAAAGCTATCAATTTCTTTGGAATTATTGGGAGGTGGAGTGTTGGGAAAATGATATGGAATGCCTTGGCTCAATGTCTATCACGTGTCCCCTTCTCACGACTCTTTGTGAGAGTTCCCATGGCACCTACAGTCTCCCTACCCCAGCTTGCTAACCATCCTTGCTTTTTCTAGCACACTGTCACTTGTTCAACCTGTAATGTGACCTGTTGGATTCTTAAAGCTTGCTTAAGCAAGGACGGCCTTAGGAGCCAGCCCTCACTGCCTATTGCAATGTTCATGCTGTTATTATCCCTGCTGCTCTTAACTCCTTGCGTTGAAAATTCTACTACAAACACCACCTTTGCATGCTTCAAATGAGGAGCCATAGTGTCATTGTGGCTAACTGCAAAGTCAACAGTTCAAAACCCACAAACTGTTTCAGCGAGAAAGATGAAACTTTCCACTCCTATGAAGAGTCACCATCCCAGACACTCACCAGGGGAATTCTATCCTGTCAGAGCTGCTATGAGTCAGATTCAGCTCAATGGCAGTGAGCGAGGGTGCCACAGCCAAGAAGTTTGGTTGTCCCATGGTTAAACGATTACACTTTTGACCATTACTAGAAAGGTCTGTGGTCTGAATCACCAACCATGATGCTTCCACGTTGACAGGGCAATCTGCTTCCAGAAAGACTAACGTCTCAGAAACCACATGGGGTTTTTCTACTTTAGCCTATAACAATAGTACACGGTTAGAATGATTTGAAGTTGTTTTTTTAAATGCCACAACAGAGAGGATGTGAGATCTCTGATCTGTAAGAATGCCTTCTTTCCATAAATGAATGCAAAAAGAACTTTTAATGATCAAATCTGGACTCCTTGCTGGGTTGAAACTTACTGCGTTCTCACAAAACAAAAGTTCATAATTTGCAAACTCTTTACACTTTCAAATGAATTAACAGACATATAGTGCATCATTTTATTATCATGAGTACCATTTATTTCAGCTATACGTTCTTTTTTTTGAATTAAACAATTCTTTCATCAAAGACACGTGGGTTCACAATTTGAACAGTCAAGTGGGATCATGTCATGAGACCTAAAGAAAACACCAGTTCACTTTAAAATAAGATCTTCTCTTACCACACCAAACCAACTCTATTCCTGGATGTTTCTGCAACTAGCGAGTCATGACACAAGATCCACTCATACATGAAAGGGTGATTAGTAGACCACAATCTTTACATGGTGACGTCAAACAAAAATGACCAAGAATCACTGAGCGATACTTTCCTGAGAGGGAAATAAAAGTCTGGAGTTGGTTGTTAATCCTGAGTATTGTAAATTACACTAAGATTGGGTGACATAAGGAAGTATCTCTTATGTATGGAGAAAGAAAGGTCATAATCCTATATTTCCTAGTTGTGTCAGTCCGGGTACACTAGAGGGACAAATTTCACAGACACGCATATGAATATAAAGAAAGGGTTTATCTACAAAAGGAATGGAACACTGAGAAAGCATCTCAACCCCGTCCAGTTCAAAGTCATACGTCCTATATTAGCCCATATGCCCAATACCAGTCTATAACGTCTCCTTCTGACTCACGAAGTCACAGGTCAGTGGGTGCAGAATCCCAGCACTGGCAGGGGTCTCCCCATGGCTCCTCGCTTCCAGGACTCAGGGTCCATCAACAGCATCCAGTGGTGGCAGAAGCAACTCATCACTGGTAGGGGTCCCCATGTAGCCTCTCCAGCTTCAGAGGTCTGGCTCCATCAGGGCAAAGCCATGTGGTTTCTCCCCTGGCTCCTCAGATGCTGCCATCTTGTCTTGTCTGTGATTCATTGTCTCTGAGACTAACTACCAACCACTGGGGAAGATAGCTTCTCATCTTCACGAGGGAAATATCGTGAGATTTCCCAGACGTCGCAGGAGAAAGCCATGCCCACACAGAGGCCTCATTGGCTACTCAATGGCTATCTCCAGATCAACAGGCTAGACTCCACCCCTACATCTCAATCTTGAAATTAACATAGGCATATGAATCCATACTTGTTTAATCATTGAGGATTAATTTAACAATCATCTCCTATATTCGCCCCCCAAACCCTACAAGTTAGGTAAGGCAGGTGTTATTCTGCAAGTTTTAAGGTGAGAAAAGTGAGATTTAGAGGAGGGGTTCTCAACCTTCTTAGTGCTGCCACCCGTTAGTACAGTCCCTCATGGTGTGGTGCCTCCTAACCATCAAATTATTTTCCTTCCTACTTCATAACTGTCATTTTGCTACTGTCATGAATCGGGCGACCCTTGTGAAAGGGTCATTCAACCCCCAAAGGGGGCGCAACCCACAGGTGGAGAAGTCAGCAACCCACAGCTGATTTAGAGAGATTCAGTAGTGTCTGCTGTAGTCACAGCAGGTCAATGACAGAGGTATGCCTTACACTAAATAGCATGACCTCATTGGCAGTGTGTCCAGGTCTTAATAGAGACGGAGCTTGTTTTGACATGCCTTCCTCACACTTGGCTGAAGCAACTTGCTCATTAGCGAAGGAGCATTTCAGGAGGAAGCAGAATGAGTGGCAACGACTTTCTCTGAGGCCTCTTTAGCTTTATTCACCTACTGTGGGATTGATCTCTCTGGGGGAGATGCCTGTTGCTTTTCATGCGATATGACGGAAATGTTCTTTGCACTGGAAATGGAAGGAAAAAGATAAGGAGTAAGTGGATGGCGTCCATCCTAAGGGAACCAGTGCATTTGTGTGGAAGCACAGCACCTCTAGCTAATTATTTGCTATCATCTACTCAGGCAATTTTCTCTGTAGAAGAATGAAGCAAAAGCAACTTTTTGTTTGCCTTACCTCTGTCCTCACCTAATTTACCTTACAACTAGAAACACAAGTGATGGTGAAGTAAGGAGGTACATCGTTATAAACCATTGTATTTGAGAGAGGAGTTTTTCAACCTGTCCACTTCATTTTCTCTCTCTCTCTTTTTAAATTATGGTAAGAATGTATATAGTAGATATTTGCCAATTCACTATATATATATATATATATATACACATTCCAAAATACTTGGCATTTTTAATTAAATTGATGAATCAGATTTGTGACTTCAATCAAAAGTAACGTGACACGTTGGGATGAGTGAAGATTAAATTTAAAGACCGAAGTCATTTTATGGATAAATGGAATATGTATCTTTGTTTCTAAATCCATGAAACACGGAGGTCTCTGGGTTTCTTAATCCTGATACTTTTTTATTCAGACAATAGGTGATCTTAAGTAGTTAACTTTGGGAGATTGTTAAGAAAATAAGTGTATCAGCCAGGAAGGCACTTACAAGACCACTTTGTGACTTGATGCGACTTCTAATGTAGTTGTAAGAAGCTTAGAGAGCTCACGTGCCATTTATAGTAATATCCCTGAATCCTTGTCATCTGGTCTTGCTGCTCTATGCTCAAAGAAAAATACAGTTTGCAAACAGACTTTTGGTTGAAATAATTTTTCAAGATTTTATGAGTTGGCAGTCCAATTTCTTCTTTTATATTGAGGAGATTTAAAATAGCGAATTAATATCTTGGCCACTTCAAAGTCATGCAAATTTCACACTTAGTTTTCACTTTGTGTTCGCTCTAACTTGTGATGTTTTAATGTTCCTTGTTTAACCATTTCTCTGTCATTTACTTCTGATTTTTTGGCAGCCCATTTTCCATTTTGTTTAAGTTTTCACCCAAGCCGATTTCATATTCCTTTCCTGAGTGTTTTTCTCATTAGCTAATCTGTTAGGATTTATGGGAAATGGATTGTTTCTTAATAGAAGTTGTTTTCCATGCCAATGCAACTCAAACGCCACAGGAAACAGGAAACTGGAAACAGTCATTCTACTTTTAAATAGCTGAGGGGTCTTTTACATCTCACATAAACTGTGCTCATAGGCTTTTCTTGACTGTCATTTTCAAGGAAGCAGGTCTGTGTTCTTCAGGGCCATTGGAAAGGTGCAAACTGATCAAGCTATGAGTCAACTCATTGGCAGTAGAAAGTTATGACCATGAATATGGTAATGTGAAGTTTGTCTTCAGACAGGCTGGGTTTGAGAATGGATAATTATTGTAAAATAAATCACAAAATTGCAATTGATAGCACAGAAATATATCATAGTTGCAGGCAGGACTACAGAAATGGAAAAGAGGCTATGTCTCAGAATTGGTTATGAAATCCTTCACCATCTTGGTGAGGGATGACATAGGATAATCCTGCCCCGGTACCCCAATTTTCATAAAAGACAAACCTTCTCCTTTGGAAGGAGACTTCTTCTCTCTGAACTGGCTCAGGGAATGATAATAATCCACTTTCAAACACTCGAACATGATGGGTTACTGCGTGGGCTTCTTACTGCGAGATGAGCAATTCACAATCACTGGTGGTTCTGGTGTGAAGATGTGGATTTCTACTGCTGTAAAGATTTGCAGTTCCAGAAACCCTCAGAAGTAGTTCAACTCTGAACCATGGAATCACTACAAGTTGGAAATTGATTATAATTATCAATGCAAGTTGGAAATTAATTATAATTATCAATAAGGCCATAAATCCTTTTGGTACCATTATGGCCTTATGCTGGTGTTTTTTTTTTTTAAATTAAAATCACTCTATTGGGAGTTTTTCAGATATTATAGCAATCTACAATTCAGGAGAAAGCCATGCCCATACGGAGGCCTCATTGACTACTCAATGGCTATCCCCAGATTAACAGGCTAGACTCCACCCCCACATCCCAATCGTGAAATTAACATAAGCACATGACTGTCATATGCTGCTTCTGACTTTAGCATTCCAACTGCTAATAATTACCAGCCCATCTCGATTGCCTGTTTAATCAATTTCAAACTGAAGATGTTGGTAGAATTCCTCAAGTTCTACATCAACAACTTTGGGGTTTGGTGCATAAATTGGAATACTAGTAGTATTTTTAATCATGATCCTCATTCTTTACATACTGAAATAGATGCTTTATGAAGTTAGTTAGTTAGTTCTACATTGCTGTTGTCATTCACTGTAGGTTTAGTTCTGACTCAGAGTGACCCTATGCACACAGAAAATGAAATACTGCTTGATCCCGAGCCACCTTAACAATGGTGGGTAAGTTGGAGTCCCTTCTTGGCATCTACTACATCACTCTATCTCTGATATTTCTTTCTTTCGTGCTGACCTTCTACTTTTTCAAGCATGATGTCCTTCTCCAAAGAATGTGGGACAAAGAATCTCCAACTTCAAGTCCAAGGATCATTCTGGCTTTTCTTCCTCCAAAACCTATGTGTGTGTTATTGTTCTTCTGGTAGTGCACACTTCTTTCAGTAGTTTTCCCAAACACTGTAATACAGGTGCATTTTATAGTACTTCTGTTTCCCTTATTCATTATCCAGCTTCCACATATAACATGTGCCTTGAACTGCATTGAACTTTCAGACACACTGAACACTGCATGCATTGAACTGTCAGGCACACCTTAGTCCTCAAATTGATGTCTTTGCTCTTCAACATTTTAAATAAGTCTTTTTGCAGAAATTCAGTGCATCATTTGATTTCTTGACTTTTTCTATGAGCATTGATTGTAGATCCAAACAAAATGAAATCCTTGACAACTTCAATCTCTTCTTTATTTATTATGATGTTGTTTATTGGTCCAGATGTGAGTATATTGGTATACTTTTCATTGATTTGTAATCTATACTAACCGTTCAAACTTGAATCCAGTAAGCCTAATTACCAAAACCCCATTTCTATCTATCATTCTGTAGTATTTTTGTGATTTTTAAATAAAACTACCTTAGGAAATGTTTGGAAAAATTCATTATTAATGGAACAACATAAAAGGCAATGCAAGAGATTTTCTGTGTCATAAAGGTCCATACCATCTTTCCAGATTAGATGAAGGTTATAGTAATTGACTTGGAGGAAAGGAAATCTGAGCCATATCAAATGAGCTACATTTGCAGCAACTCAACATATTGGACCTTAGAAGACAAATCAGTTCAATTAATATACGTGGGCATAACAGTTGAGTGAAAATACTCTAATAGCTGCTTATTTATTTACTTAAGAAAAGGGGATTTTCATTGATCCAAAGAGATGCATCCAGATCTTTTAACAATAGTTACAGTGTGGAGACAGATTTGGAGGTGTTTCTATAATCAATATCCAGCACCATTCTGATTGTCCTAAGCTTCTCTGGAGTGCTGAACACAACCAAGCTCCAGATGCAAACCTCCATCAGAAATGCCTGGTTTATTTTGCACAATGATTTTTTTTCTGTACTGAAAGTTTCAGAGGTCATTCAAGGAATGACTGGAAAGGAGCAAAGGGAAGATGTCAGAACTTCCAAATCTTATCAGTGAGACTTCTATAGAGCTTTAGAAAGAAACTCCAAACACTTAGCATATGTACGGAGGAAAAGGATGTAATGAGATGCCACCCTTTGTAACTCAAGTAACTTTGTTTGAAATGTTTTCAATTACAAATGTATGAGGAAGTTTGACTGCTTACAATAAGAAAGGTTTCTATTACTGAGTCACTGAATCAAACAGCCCTAAGATTACTTTGAATTTATAAAGCTTTTTTATACATGTACTTAAAAAAATGAAAATGCTTAGACTGGAAGTCCCATGTAGTTAAGGATTCTGTGTTCATTGAATTCTCCACAAAATCTGGCACTTAACAGCTTCATTAAGGAGTTGTTTAAAAGAATCTCAATAAATGGAAGGGGCAATCTGACTCTGGAAATGCCTAGAAATCATGAGCCAGAGTGAACGGAGATTAGCAAATTCACAGGACTTTTGGCAGTAGTTTTAAATCTTTTCTGTCATTTTTGTTCTCCATCCAAAGATTTGAATTCTTATCTTAAAAAAAGATAAGGGGTTCTTCCCGAAAGAGTAGAGCTACTATATATTTATTACAGCTTGGTGGGTTATATTACCAGAAAGCCCTATTTTTATAAAAACAGGTTTGTATGCTTCTTAATTAAACAGTGAGGTGATACCGGTGAGCTGATTTTTGGAGTTAATAGTGTTTTTAAAAATTAAGAACACAAACTCAGTCTGCAGGATACCACTGAGGGAAAAAATTATTATGTACATCTAAACAATTGAGTGTCAGTGTTAATTATTGATTCCTCCTGGGTCCCATTCTTTGCACAAAAGGAAACCATTTATTTGCACTATGATGTGTCCTTCATTTGAAGCAGTCTAAGTTGTATTAATGTGTTGCATATGGTGTTGTCAAGAAAGGTTTCTGACCCTGGAACGAGTTATTGAACAACTTGGGAGATGGTTATCCTGCAATTATTCTATTCCTTTCTAGGAACACTTGATGTGCTCCTACTTTCTGAATAAAGTATATACACAATGGAATCAAGTCAAGTGAAATAAAAGAAAGTGAAAGGCCATACTTGATGACATGATTGCTAATGGTATGACTGGCCCATAATTGGGAATTTCTGTTCTAAGTGTTTTGTTCATCCATCTGACTTTTGAGTATGGTAAGTTTTTTAAAAATGAAATATTCTATGTGTTATTCATATTAAAGCAAGATAACTATAAATGAAAATAGAGTTTTTAGCACATTATTTCTGTTTTTACTGATCTGCATGACAAAATGCAGAAAAACCCCACACTACTTAATACTGTATTAAAAATAGTTACATTGATAGCGATCTTTTTTTTTTTTTTTTTTTAGGCATCACTGCCCTCAAGTGGTGGGAGTAAGAGGCCCAGCCTTTGCTCCTGGCGGCCGGAAATGAACCTCCATCCCAGTGGGCCACAGTCCTGGGCCACAACCACTACGCCACCGGGGCTCAGCCCTATAGCGATCTTTTTAAATAGTTATAATATTATGATTATTTAAAGGGTGGTGTCCTTGTAAATAAATACTTGGGACTGAGAATGGCACCTTTCGCACAGCTGCAGAAATGCAGAACTCTGCTAGAGGGAAAAATGAAAGGGAAGCAACTAGATCAATTTAGATCTCTTGGAGCCCCTTACAATCTTGTGAAGGGTATAGAAGCTTCCCCCCAAGCTTCAAGATTCCCCACTTAATTTCCTTTAGGATAAACAGATTCATCAGTCAACAACTATTTAATGAATTATCTATCAGACCTGCAGATGCACAGCACTTTGCTAGATCTAGGCAAGCCATACCAAGATAAATGCCGTCACTTGCCTTAAAATTAACCCCAGTGGCCTAACAATGTAATTTTACAGAAGACATAAACCTAAATTAGTGATTGATCCTTAGGTGTGTGAATTTGAAAGCTTTGATTAAAAAGGTCTTAAACATTTTTAATCTCTCTTTCTTCCTACCTATAACACTAAACTGAAAGTAAGCTCTTACACAACCTGGCCAAATATTTAGATAAAAAATGATTTTGTAACCAGCCATATCTTAGAATGTGCTTGAGTTATTCTATATGCTATTTAAATAGTTAAACTGTCAGCCTGGGATTTTGTATATATTCCTCATTAGGTTGCCTCGAAGACCCCAGGGTAGGTGTATCTGCATTTTAAAATTTTGTATTTTTCCATGGTTTATATGCCCCATAAAATGCCTTGAGAACTTTATGAGGGATGTTACATTAATATGTGTTATTATAAATATGATTTAAATATCCGAAGCATTACAGAGTGATTACTGTTCAATAAGGCAGCATGCATAAAAGGGTTATCTCCACACTGTGCTTAGGTTTCTACAATATAATATAATGAATTGTTCAATATAGTTTGCATGCTATTTGTCTCTGTTTCTTCCTAGACTCCAGGGAAGCTGATATGTAATCCTCTAACAAGGCTATCATAAATTGCAGAACAATAAACAGCCCTTGAGATTTTTAGATAGTATGTGGTTAGCATGCAATCCATCTTGGGAAACTTGATTTAGTACCTCAAAGGAGTATCTCTGACAATGCTCAACATTGTTTTAAACTGCTGCTAAATCAATTAGTGCATCTGAGAATCCTTATGCCTCTGCTTCTCTCAGTCCTGCCCAGGAACGCTGGCTGCTTGCTTTGTAAAGCAGAAGATGGAGAGAACCAATGCCTGGATGCTCTTGGGTTCCCTGGAAAACGTTAGCGATAAGCCTGCATGAAAGGAGGGAAGAGCCAGCTTTCTTACATCATCAAGACAAATGTGGGCATCCTCTTTGAAATTCCTTTATATTTTTCTGAGTTATACGCACCATAGTCAGGAAGGATAAATGAGATCAAAGGTAACTGTGATTCTACAGTCAGAAGAAATGAAGCAAGTTTTATTAGACTTTTGCTTCGAATGTGCACATTACCTGTGGTGCATATAATGTAACAGTAAGAACTCCATACTGTTGGAGCTCAGAATCCTGTAATTTTCTCATTATTATGCACTTATTCCCTTGGTGGATAGAATATAACAATAAATAACATCTTCCTAACTGAAAAGAAAGAATAATAATTTTTTTTCATTCATGATGAATTAGCCAAGCCTGATGGCCCCTATTAAAAATTGCATTCAATATAATACATTTAACTACTCTGTGAGTTACACATTGGGGAACTGACTGACTGTAAGGTCAGTAGTTCTAAAGTCTCAGCTGACCCATGTGAGAAAGCTGAGGCTTTCTATGTCCTTACAGTTACAGTCTGTGGCAGTCATGTGCTTATGTTAATTTCCTGATTGAGATGTAGGGGTGGAGTCTAGCCTGTTAATCTGGAGATAGCCACTGAGTAGCCAATGAGGCCTCCATGTGGACATGGCTTTCTCCTGAGACTTCTGGGAAATCTCGAGATATTTCCCTTGTGAAGATGAGAAGCTATCTTCCTCAGTTGTTGGGAGTTAGTCTCAGAGATGATGAATCACGCACAAGACAAGATGGCAGTGTCTGAGCTGCTGCAGGAGCCACAGGAGAAGCCACACGGTCTTGCCCTGATGGAACCAGACCTCTGAAGCTGGAGAAGTCATGGGAAGACCCCTGGCAGCGCTGAGTTGCTTCTGCCACCACTGGATGCTGTTGATGGACCCTGAGCCCTGGAAGTGAGGAGCCATGGGGAGACCCCTGCCAGCACCGGAACTCTGCACCCACTGACCTGTGACTTCGTGAGTTGGAAGGAGACTTTGTAGACTGATTTGGGGAAACGGGTTAATATCGGACTTTTGACTTTGAACTGGACTGGGCTGGGATGTTTTCTCAATGTCCTGTTCCTCTTGTATCTAAACCTTTTCCTTATATCCATATTCGTGTCTATGAATTTTGTTCCTCTAGTCTACCCAAACTAACACACAGTCTCTGAATCCTAGGCAGGCAGTTCCACCTGGTTCCAAAATTTCACTAAAAGTCAGAATCAACTCCACAGCAGGAATGACTAGGCAAGGAAGTGCTTCATGACCTCCCCCACATTTTATGACACTTCCTCCTATCATAAATGATATTCTTTTGTTTTTCTTTATTTATTGAAGAGAAAGATCAGGGAATCCCTTGTCTTTTCTTCTTTCTGTTGTTAGGGGGTAATCTTATATCTTTCTGCCCACCCCTCAATGCCCCCCTCCCCCCCAATATTTCACAGACTTAACTATGTAATGTTCCTTGCAGAGTTAAATCTTAGATTTTCCTTGGTGAGATCCTCTAGCCATACTATTCAATGAGACTTTTCTTGTAAGGCAACTTCACTTAACATATGCAACCCCATTTGATGAAAATCAGTGAATTAAATCAAACCATTAATTAATCCAACTAGTTGATTCTCTCTTGATTTTTCTTTGTTGTTGTTGAGTGTTATCAAGCAATCCTCAACCACTGGCTTACTTGTAGTTTATTTTTTGTTTTTGTATGAATTCAGCAACTGTTCTGGGGAGGCGTAAGCTCATACAATGTTTTCTTCAGCCCAGGATTGATTTCCTCTGGCAAAGAAGATCCATCTTCGTTTCATGTTTCCATTATTTCATTCAAAGATACACAGGGCATTATTTACCTTGAATCTATCTAACTTCTTATTAGTTCCCATGTAGAATAGGAAGATGAAAGGTTAATGAGCTGTAAAGTCTTTTTTCCCCCATCACCAGATAATTGAACATGCATTTAAATAGTATGGTTCATAATTTAGAGGCAGGAAGAAATTCATATTTCTAATCCATAAGTGGTATGATCATTGTTGTATCTTTTTCCTTCTTTAAAATGTTATTTCTAGAAAAAGGGAAGGATAATTGAATGATTTCTAAATTACTTCTGTCTCTCATTTCATTCTATTGCTCCTTTGGGGGTCATTAGTATCTTTGACTAGTAAATTGCAATGATGAAAAACAATTTATCATGTGCTTTTAAAATTTTTGCTATTCAAAGAATATTCACATAAGTACATTATTTTGGTCTGCAGCACAATGATAAAATAGAGCTTGGCAGATATTAGCATCATTTTGAAATGAGGCTAAATTGCATGTTAGATGTATGTAAAAAATATATGTTACTTTAGTTAAGTAAAAAGACGCCAAAGAAATTAAGAGACTGTTTTGGTATTAAGTGTCATGTAAAAAAAAAATGACACACCTGCTGATTCTCACATGGTCAATTCGATTCTTTGCCCTTTTAGATATCAGTGGGGCTGCTTTACATCATGGTGCTGGCCAAATGCAGTTATACTAGTTTAGCCGTCTTAATATAAGAAGTGATTCTGATCAGAGAATTGGTTTCAATAAATCCTATTCTCATGTTATCTATCATGAAATTCAAATAGCATCTTCCCAGAGGCAAGCTGTTCCCTGATTTCAAAATCTAGCAAGACTTGACACGCAGCAGGGGCTTGAGAGTTAGTCACTGTTTCATTGATTATTATCGAAACCACTCTTGTTCAAAACAGGAACTCTCAAGATATAAGGGGGAAAATGACATGGCCGAGGTTCCTTCCTGCTATTTCCTTTCTGCTGTGATACTATCCAAGTGTCTTTCTGCAATTTTCTCTAGTCCCATTCAGATGTTTCTATATATGATCACCGGCCCACGTTTTTATAGGCAATCAGAGGTTTATGGGCCAGTTTGTAGGTTATTCTAGTTCACTGTCATCATTCTTTCCTGATGATTTCAGGTGACATATAACCATAACCTTTCTAGTTAACACCTTTACCAGAAAGGGAAAACAAAGAAGCAGATGCTGAATTAAAGTCAGTTCAGCTCCTGAATTCCGACAGGGTTTCTTCTCAAATGAAGTTTGGAAGGCTTGCTCTTCTCACTGGGGTGATCCAAACTCTGTACACCATTAACAGAGACTGAAATATCTCATTTCTTACATATTCATTCTGAAAATGCTTCGCATCTATTCATTTTCAAATTGTTATTATTGAACAGGTATCTCTTGGCCATTTGGTATGTATTAGTTGCTACACATAGCTGAAAAATTGAAACCACATAACACACTGTAATACAAGGCAGAGTATTATAAAAGCATCATTATCAGGAGGGCAAGAGAAAGGTGGGTGGAGATAAGGGGAACTGATCACAATGATTGACATATAACCCCTTATCAGGGATATGGACAACAGAAATGGGTGATGGAGACAGCAGTCAGTATAAGACATGAAAAAAAAAAAGATAAATGACCAAGGGTTCATGAGATAAAGAAGGTGGAAGAGGGGGGAAATGAGCTGCTACCATGGGCTCAAATAGAAAGAACATGTTTAGAAAATGATGATGGCAACATATGTACAAGTGTGCTTGACACATGGATGTATGTATGAATTGTGATAAGAGCTGTATGAGCCCCCAATAAAATGACTTTAAAAAAAAGCATTGCCAAAGATAAAAAGAAAAAGTAGCTACAATAAAAGAAGTTATGTCCAATAGCACACAGAGAATTAATTTTCTGGGAGAATCTAGGAAGGATGCACAATAGAATTGACTTGTAAGTTAGGTTAGATTGTGAAGAGGTGTGTAACTAGGTAAGATGTTTAATTTTTTTTGTAAGAGAGTCATCAGATTTTTTAAAGGCAGAGAATATAAGGATCAAAACACTTTATTCATAATTATTGATTTATTCTTTGATTTCTTTTTTTTTTAGGCATCACTGCCCTCTGGTGGTGGGAGTAGGAGGCTCAGCCTTTGCTCCTGTGGAGCTGGAATTGAACCTCCATCCCAGTGGGCTGCAGTCCCGCGCACAACCACTACGCCACCGGGACTCAGCCCTCTTTGATTTCTTTCTATGCTGAAACTTCTAATACTTTTATTTCTGGTTTAAAATTATTTAATAATCCTATAGTAGGAAGTGTCTGTTCCTGATTTATCAGTGGGTTATTTTTATACTTAGTCTTAGCCAAAAGCCAAGATCTTATCACTGGTTATTTTTGAATTAATTAGTGATTAGATAATATTTGTAGTAAGGAAAGTAAAGTATTAGTAGAGCACCAACTATGTGAAATTAATGTTTTAAAATATAGTTAGTGGGAAAAAATGGCTAATTGATTTGAGGTCTCTTTCCTTTGTACTTTCCAGATTGACAATTAACTCCTTAAGCACCAAAGTAATTTTAGAATAAATGACAATTTGGTAGCCTTACATTTCATTGACTTTGAGCCACTGACATGATGCAGCAGTTGTAGAAGTTGACTTGGCTTGAAAACCATTACATTATCTCTATGAAATTAATCTTTGAAGCTTTATCAACAATTGTCTTTTCTCAACTCCAGCAAGAAAATAGTAACATTAGAGTAAAAATGATTCCTATTCTTTGTTTAATTGTCTAAAATTCTGCATGTAGTGAAGATTTGATGCCATATGGAGGTGTGCTTCCTGACTGTCAGGAGATGGAGTGCTGGTGTTTATAATTTCCCCTCTCCCCACAAAAGGCATACAGAAGCCTAAAAATAAATCTTCTGTTCTTTCATTCTTCACATTTTAGCAAACCTCTGGGGACAATTGCCAGCCAGCCAGCCAGCCAGCTTCCCTTGATCATGTGAGAAAATCAAGCTAAATTGTTCAAAGAGGGAAGATCAGGGAGGTAGAAATTTATGTTTACAGGACGGGGGTCAATACCAGGGGGTGGCTATGGAGAGATCTAGACTTTCATATTTTAGAACACGAATTAATCAAGGAGAAATCTCTACTTTTGAACATCAGGCAATGCAAGGTTAGAGCCAACTTGTCTTATGGTCCTTAAAAAACAAAACAAAACAAAAACCCTGCACCAAGCAGCAAAAGCAACAGACAGTGGCATGGATTAGCAAGTCTTAAGGCCCAGCCTCTATATTAAAATGTAGACTTCTTTGGAAAACTAGTATCTATTGATTTGATTTAGTAAAAATGAAGCCCCTTTGCCCTAAAATATCATTTTACTTGCTCTGCCACCATGCCTACAGTCCCCATGGGACATATTCTGTTACTATTATGATGGACTGTTCATCCAGCATACATATCTGAACAGTCATTTTGAACCCTTTAACCTCAAAATTCACTTAGTATGTAAGGTTAGTTCTGCTTGCCAGTATGATTCTAAATTATTGCGACATGAAATTTTTGTAAGTTTTAAGGTGGCAGCTGTTGTTGAGGAAGAGAAAAGCAAAATCTGGATCATTGGGTTTCTCAAGAAAGGAACAATTATGGTTACAACTATGGCGGAAGTGTGTGCATAAGAGTAAGGAAAGGAGCTGAGAACCAACTTCAATCCCTCACCAAAATGTCCCCCTCCCAAATTCCTCAGTTCTCTCACATCAAGAAAGTAACAAGAGTAATGGTTCCCTGAGAGTATTGGACCAGGGAGAGGGGAAGGGGGAAAAGGGAAGCTGATAGCTTTGATGACTGCATAAGCCCACTCAATGGGATTGAACAATAGAATTGTATGTGAATTGATATATTGGATTTTGTAAGATATGGAGAAAAACTATTATAGGGGATAAAAAGGGTTCCTGGGGGATAAGGTGAGGGGAGGGGATAAAAGGGAGCTGACATCAAGGTACTCAAGAAGAAAGAAAATGTTTTGAAACTGATTGTAGAAGCAATTGTACAATACAGCTTGATGTGATTGAACTATGGGATGTTATGATATCTGTACGAGCTCACAATACGATGACTAAAATTTAAAAGAGAAAAAAAGAATGTGATGGAAGAGGAATATATCAATGTGTCAGAGTAGAGCATGATACAGTTAGTGACAGCAAATGAATTGTGGGCTTCTCTGTTCTATGGACTGGCTCATGCTTTTGTTACCATTCCAATAAAAATACTGAATTCTAGAACAGAAAAATTAGATCACTCTCTCTGAAAATTATATCTAGTTAAAATATCTTTGCTTTTCTCTGTATTTTTCTTTGTGAGCAAAGGCCTTGTCCAGTTTCCTAGAGGAAAACTAAACAAGCAAATTAGAAACTATCGTTGACTGAAGTTCACCAACACTCGAAATTCTCAATCCTACTATGTCCATCTATTCTTTCTTAAACCCTGTGTCTTGGTTTCTTCTTCATTTAAAAATATCAGAAAGCTCTTAAACTGGTGAGATGCTATTAAGGAATATTCTGCCTCAATTCACATTAGGCTGGGGCAGACTATATAATAGCACTCATTGTTTCTGTAGAAATAATACATAGTTTAATTTTGTAAGATATAAAAGTTATTATCCTCTGGGGAGAAAATGGTATGAAATACAGAACTGAACCATGGGCTTGCTTGAAAATTGTATTTATTTTGGAACTTAGATATTTAAAAGAACATCTATGGTCATGATAAGTTAAATCAAACGGTAATTCTGTACGTAGTTTTAAAATAATCTGTGAAGGGCTCTCCACACCCTTTCCCCTGCATTCTCCTTTTGATTATAAAATGTGATGGTATGAACACACAAACCAAGCAACATGCAGAAGCACACATGCATATATCATTAATCGATGCCAGTGACCCAGGTAGTGTGTCCCTCCACGTTTTTGAGGGCTTTCCTCTCGTGACCTGTCACTTCCCCAAACAAAATGTCCTTCTTTAGGAACTGGTCTTGCTTGAGAGCATGTCCCAAAGCGTGAGATGAAGTCTCACCACGCTTGCTGCTAAGGAGTTCAACTCTACTTTTACCAAGGTGGATTTGTTCACTCTGCTGGCATTTCCCTGTCATCGTGATTTAAAGACATCGATATTTCTTGGGTATTCCTTATTTAAATATCTGCACATACAAATCTACATGCACACACGTTTCCCTCATCTGGGGAGGGGCCTTCATGCTTGAAGAAATATTCTATGATCTCTTAATTCCTTTTCCCACCAATCTTTGGAAGGATGGGCACACACGTTGTTTTTGTTTTGCCAATATGCTTACTGCGTGATCCGATTTAACTGGTAAAGTGAAGACAATGAGCTCACTTGAACAGATTACTGTTGATATTTTATTGAATTTGAAACAATTCTGCAATTTCATTCTTTCATTCCAGATTGTTTATTAACTATATCAGATACCTTCTTAGATTTAAGTATTAAAAGACACATTTTCCTTCCTCCCCACTGTAAGCTAACATGAATTTATTTTTTCAAGGGAATTTTATTGACCATGGACGTTGAAAAGAATGCTTATAAAACAGCTTTACAAAATAGGAGAAGGGATATTAAACTATTAACCTTATTGATTGAGTATATAAACCATTCTAAGCTCACTGAGAGAGAAGCACTAAGGGGCAAGTTCATCGCAGGGCAATTAAATAGAAATTTCATGCATTGCAAACTCAGCTTTCAACACAGGATTAAAGGGCTTCAGGAATCATGCATTGTATTCTTCATATTGAAACTTATAAAAATACATAAATGTATGTGTTTTCAAAGGTAAAAATAATCAATGTTTTTGAGTCTGAAATTTTATGTAGAATTCCATTTTCCAGGTCTCAGGAATGAGTTTTAATATTTCCAAACACAAAGAACAATTACATAGAATCATCACTTTATATGAGTATTCTGTTTTCTTTCTGTAAAAAGAAGTTGAAACCATATTTACAAGAAAGACAGAGCCATAGAAAACAATTTACATGTCAAATTCTTACACACTAACAAATAACTATGGGCCCAGGAGGATTCTAGCAATATAGGATATAGAAACACAAGATACTCTGCCTTAATAAGAAGCTTGAAAAATCATTGTAACACCAAGTCTTACCAATGAAATATTGAGATTACTTGTTCAAGGGTTACATTAAATACTATATATAGATAGAAATTGTACCTTCTAACAATAAACATTATATGACTGACTGTTCTAGTCCTCTTTTGGTGTGACTTTGCATAATGGTATATACCTAGCTGTTGCATACATTCCTGTAATCTCCCCTGCCCCTCCTTGTCACCTTTCTCGCAATCTTTTTCTTGGGGATAACAGTCTCCCCCCTCCTTCCCTCCTTAAGTTATGTGTGGTATCTGCAGATGCCGCCCACGCCGCTCGCTCTGTGAACATCCACTGATGGACAGGTGCAGAAATTGATCACGGCTCCGCACAGAGCTGGGAATGGCCGCCAGTTGTGAAGAAGAATAACAACTGGCAGCCATTCTGATTGGTGCTGGCACCAAGGCTTTCTTTTGAGATCCAAATGCCTTGAGAACCAAATGTTCCTGGGATTCAGGCTTTCTGCAGCCAACAAAGCTTAGGTCAAAAAGCTAATTGGCTACTTGAAACTTTGCTTAGATATCTTCAAGAGAAACAAAAAGGGTTGTTTCTGTTAACCACCTATGCATATACCAAGGAGTGATGGCTAAACAGATAGATGACAAAAACCAAGGTTTCTTTGAAAGAGCTTTCCTTTCAAGGTAAGGTGTTAAAAAAGTATGGTATTTGCAATAACAATGCAAGATAGGTTTTCTATAGAGACTTGTACCAAATCGTTATTTCTCCCTTTCGCCATGTAATTATATCCTTGGTGATATAAAATCTTCTCCATGGCAATTGTCCCAAGCAGAATGAACCCAGAGAAAGGAAGGAAGAAAATAAAGAAGGAAGGAAAGAAGGGAGGAAAGAAGGTGGGAAGAGAGAGAATAGGAAAGATTGAAAAGCAAACCTTTTCAGAGAAGGGTTTACTGTGATTTAAATAGTGCCCCAACTCCACACCAATAAAACACCATGTCCCAAACCCTCCCTGTTATTCCCCCATGTGAAACACTGGCCTTCCCTCTCCTTTGCCCCTCACTCAAATGCCAGGGCCACTGTCGGGCATGGCACAAAGAGTGGAAACAGTACTGTGGCATTCTGATTAGCCCCTAACAAAGAAATCTTGCTAAATGCTCTTTCACTAGTGGACAGTTCAATAACAGAGGGAACTGAGAAGACACAGCCTCCTGGACACCGTCATTAATGAACATCCAGGCGGCATTGACCTCTGTGTAGTGCTGTGCTGGATACTATACAGAGCAGTTCACAGACATGCTCCCTGCTGCTCTTTAAAGTTTACAATGGAAAACAGATGACAATAGGCCGAGAAAACTGATAACAAGCTACTGTAAGATTATAGGCTGCAGCTGAAGCAGAAAGGAAACCATAAGGAAAAATTAGTGGTTAAAATATGTGATAGATTATGGTATAAAGAGTTGTTCTGTCATTAATTGAGAAGGACCTTCACTTTTATTCAATAAGGAAAAAAAGTCTGATTACGGAGATGGAGATTTATGAGGTTTTTATATAAAGGCATTAGATGAGTGATGTTGCCAAGGTGGGGGTGGAGAGATACTGGATGTGGAAATCGTAGATTCACCATGTTAAGCATCATACGAAGATGCAGTGAAGAAAGTGCAGTTGGCCAAGTCAAAGGCATGGTGCACAGAAGGCAGGGGGTGGGGGAATGTTCTGGAGCTGGAAGATGCTTGAAACAACATGAAAAGTATTCTTGCCTTGCTTCCTCCAAGATATTACTATGCTTCCATATGCAAATATGAATATATCTATAACATAAGCCGTTTCCATCAAATCAATTCTAATTCTTGATGACCCCATGGTAGAGTTTTCAAAAGTCAATTGCCAGACCTTTCTTCTGAGCCACGGCTCCCTAAATGTCAAACTCGCCTTGGAGTCAGTGGTGACTCACAGCGGCCTCCTGGGGGTTCCCCAGACTATCACTGTTTACAGCTGTGGAGAGCCCAGTCTTTCTCCCCAGGAGCTGTTGGTGGTTTCAAACTGCCAGCTATGCAGATTACAGCCACTTTGTAAGCCCTACACCAGTTGGGCTCCCTGTGATACCTCGAGGTGGGCCCACACCACTGATGTTTGGCTGGACAGTGAGTGGATCAACCATTTGCGTCATTGGGAACTGCAGGGACGCACCTAGAGATGAGTGCCCACTAGCTGTCTGTCTTCGCCTGAGGTTGGCAGAAATCAGAGAGAAAGGCAGCCCCCGCGTTGACCATCAACACTAGAATGTCAGTCCTGCAATATTTCGGTGATCGTTGATGAAGTATGTGAACAGAGAAGTCTGCAGGGACTAGATATGTCTGCAGTGAGAAGAAAAGGATGAGAAACCCCACAAAAGTGAAGGAGAAAAATATGCGTTCATATGGTGTTCTTTCTAAGTTTTTTTTTTTTTTTTTTTTTTTTTAGGCATCACTGCCCTGGTGGTGGGAGTGGGAGGTCCAGCCTTTGCTCCTGTGAGCGGGAATTGAACCTCCATCCCAGTGGGCCGCAGTCCCGCGCACAACCACTACGCCACCGGGGCTCAAACCTTTCTAAGTTTTTATGGGCATTAAGTGATGCTTTTAATGAATGGTTGTGTGCCTCCTTGAGCTTACCACAGGCTGTGCTCTTGCACTGACTGTATAGAAAAAGGAGGCAGAGTAAGTGCTCTGTCTACACTTCAACCCAAGCTCTGTGCCTGGTTTGAATCATGAGTGGGGTAGCACGGCAAAACAAACACACAACAAAAACAAACAAAACAAAAACAACAAATTAATGGTTGTGTCTGTGTCTGAATGTAGGACCATCTCTTAGGGCTGAGCCCCGGTGGCGTAGTGGTTGTGCGTGGGACTGCGGCCCACTGGGATGGGGGTTCAATTCCAGCAGTGGGGCTGGGCCTCCTACTCCCACCACCGGAGAACAGTGATGCCCAAAACACACACACACAAAAAACAAAAACAAACAAACAAAAAACCCAAAAAAGACCATCTCTTAGAAGCTCTCTTATATTTATTTTGTGTGCTGCCTACTTTTTCAATTACAGATTTTTTTCTTTTAAACATAAGCCAATCTATTAATCAACTACTATGGATATTATATTATCCCATGTATTTTTAGATAGTCTAACTTTGACCGTTCCTGTAGCACCCTTAAAAAAAACTCCAAATGTATAACAGCAGGAAAAAATTGTCTTATTAAAGATGCCATGGGACGTTTAGGAGTATATTATTTTAATTTTTTTGTAGTTCAAGTTCCCTCAAAAAATAAAGTCTTGCCAATATGTTAAGGGCTCTAGACCACCTAAAACATGAGACTGAAGAAAGGTAAAATCAAATGATATTGTTCCTTCTGGGAAAGAGGAAATTAAGTCAAATGACAAAGATTGGTCAGTGTCTAATCCAGAAATAGGCGATTGACATGTCTAACTAAACACTTCAGGGCTAAAATTGGGGGGGGGGTTGGCTCTTAAAATATGAATCCGCTACTGAGGAGATTTTGGAATGGTAACAATGGAGAGCTTTCAAAGCTGGGTGGACAAACTGTTCTGGGGCAGATATCTCCTTGTTGGGGGTGGGAAGAACTTAATCCAGACCTGCTCTTCTAGCGTGTCATTTGTTTCTACTTGCTTACCCCCTTCTGTGCAAGATGGCTTGAAAGGATGAGGTGTTGCTGTAAATCTTTATTAGTGACTAGGACTCATTTTTATAAAGAACCACAAGGGTGAATAAACCATCTCCTTTTGACCCCAATCTTATATTCTCTCTTGTGTTCTACCCTCAACTCAGAGTCACTTTATTTTTATCAGAATTTTTTTGAAAAAAAAATTCAGGGATATTAAAGAGCTGTGTATTTGGCTCTCTACTCATAAATTTTTCTCATTATTGTGCTTCTTTGACTTGATATATGTATATGATATTTTTGTAAGATTTCCATTTCCATAGTGTCATTACTGACACTGACAGCTGCCTAACAGTCATGTGAAATATATAATTGCCTAAGGAAGAACAGTCTATGAGCGAGAGTCTTTCCTTTCTTTATTAAAAATAAGTTAGACAGGCTTGCTAAGCCCCAGGCTCCTGAACTTTATGTCAGTTCAGGAATTCTTTTTATTTTCCAGATATTGTATTCATATAATTCTCTATGTACATCAAATAATTTTCCCTGGATAACTTTAGTGATATGTTTCTTCTCTGCTTTGTCCCAGGGATTGCTTTTACACCTGTTTGAGAGCTTTCTCCACTGCCAACCCTGTGGGCCTGTCCTGCACATAACCACTACGCCACCAGGGCTCAGCCCCGATTTAGTGCTTTATCCACTATAAAGAAAGGTCAGGAACATATTTCTTGCCTTTTTTTAATGCCCATAATCCACCCACTTCCCTTTGTATTCCAGATTCTAGAGTAATGATTACACATTGGTGAGAAATCATTTCAAGAAAATGCAAAATTGTGCTGCTGAGATGACATTTTACAGACATTCTGATGAGGCACAGGTTGTGCAGAGGATGATGGAAGTCTGGGTTAACTCCCCAACATCTGCCCATAGGTCCCCCTCTCTGTGGCCTAGTACACTATGGTGACCTTCAAAACTCCAAAGGCAGAAATACTTCATGCCTTAACTTAAAAGTCTTAAACCAAAAAATCTAAACCCACTGCCATTGAGTTAATAGTGACACATAATAACCCTGTATGACAGTGTAAAAGTGGCCCATGGGGTTCCAAGGCTGTACATAGTTATGGAGCTCCTTGCTGCCCTTTTTCTGGAAGAATAGCAAGTGGATTGGAGTCACCAGCTTCTTCAAGAGTAGCCAAAGGCTCCTACTTAATGCTTTACCACTGGTATAACTCCACTGATTCCATATGCCGTACAACCAACTGTGTCAGTCCGGGTAGACTAGAGAAATAAATTCATAAACATGCATATGTCTATAAGAAAGAGGTTTATATACAAGAGCAATTGAACATTGAGAAAACATCCCAACCCACTTCAGTCCAAGTTTATGAGTCTGCTATTAGCCCATATGTCTGATACCAATCTATAAGTCCTCTTCAGAATCATGAAGCACATGCAATGACACCAGGTTAATCACAGGGCAGTGGGTGCAGAGTCTTGTGTATCCAGTGGTGGTAGAAGCATCTCAGCACTGGCAGGGGTCTCCTCATGCCTCCTCCAGTTTCCAGGGCTCAGGGTCTTCTCAGCTGCAATGTCTTCCAGGGTGTCAGCGTAGTGTCTTGTCAGCAGAGCATCTTCAAGGGGCTGAGGAGTGAGTCTCTCTCCTCCAAAGGGGAAATACAGCCAGATTTCACAGGATTCTCAGGAGAAAACCATGTCCACTTAGAGATCTCATTGTCTATCTCCAGATTGACATGATAGACTCTACCCCTATATTCCTAATCCTCAAATTAACACCAGATTAAGTGACTGCCACACCTACTTTCTAAACCCAGTATGACATTCTCAGGGGGCTGTTGATTCTGACTCTTGGTGACCTTGTAGAACAGAAGAAAACTCTCCCATGGGTTTGCCTAGGTGGTAAACTGTGGGCACACAATGCCAGGCTTGTCACCTGCAGACTTTCTGATGGATTCAAATCATTGACTTTTTGCTTAACAACTGAGCACCGAATCTATTGTGCCACACAGGCTTCCTAAATGAATTAGAGTTTTAATAAAAATAAAATAAAGACACCATTGGGCTGAGCCCCGGTGGCGTAGTGGTTGTGCGCGGGACTGCGGCCCACTGGGACGGAGGTTCAATTCCAGCAGTGGGGCTGGGCCTCCTACTCCCACCACCGGAAAGCAGTGATGCCCCTCCCCCCCCAAAAAAAGACACCATTGATTGAAGTACTTATATTTTTGTTGTTTCATGAGTATGCTGATTATTATTTCATTATCTCTCTGAAGGAGCCATCTCTTTATCTTATCAATAACTCTCATTCAGGACTAGGAAGAGGAAACCTGAACTTCTTGTGAAAGCTGTGTTACATTTTCCACTTTGAATGATACATCAATTAGAATGCTTTAAGAGTTCCAATTGCCTAATCATGTTTTGGTATGATCTTTGGGACCCCCTCCCAGCTATCAGTAAGCATGGCATTCCTTATCTTTTGCTAACAGATAATCAAGAATGATTCCTTCAGGAATAAGGATTTAAGGACAATTAGAGAACTGAGGACTGGCAGGCCTAATATTTTGTGGCTGGTAGGTCTTTGAGATGTTTCCGATCTACAGGTACCCTATGCAGTTGACACACTGCTGGTTCTGCGCCAGCTCCCCAATTGCTCTTATACTTGAGCCTATAGTTGCAGCTACTATGTCATTAAAACAAACAAAACAGAACGAGGCATTTACCTAAAAGCAAACTCACTGGCCACTGAGTCAGTTCTGACTAAGTGACCTTATAGGACAGGGCAGAATAGCTCAGGTGGATTTCCAACCCTGTAACACTTTGCAGGAGTAGAAAGTCTCGTCTTTCTCCTTCAGATCTGGCTGTTGGTTTTGAACTGCTGACCTTGGGTTAGCAGTGTAATGTGTCACTACTGCCACCAGGACTCCCAAGTACATATGCATAGTATATGCATATAAATATGCACAGTGCTACTCCAGTTGTCTTTCTTTATTATCATGGGAACACATATTGTGAAAAATGTGTCCTCTGTCCAGTCTCTGAGTCTGCACTGATGTGTGAAGGGCCTCTGCTTTGGGTGTGTGATTGCTATTGGGTTTGTATTTTCCAGTCTTTCCCACCACTGCTGCACTTTTCGGCGGCTTCATCATTTCTGTGTATGATATATCTGGAGACTGCTGGGGCAAGGGAGATCAGAGAACCATCCTGAGACTTTTGGTGCAGGCGTTATTAAGAGTCCTTGTCTTTGAAAAGGAAGTGCTGTTGGGAAAATACAATGGTGTGGAGGTTCTGCTAGGCCTGTGGTGGAGCTTGGAGACCAAGTCCAGCTTTTAGCCAACTCCAAGGCACTTTTATTTCCAGATCTGAGATCTGCCTCAGGCATTTCCAAGGGCTCGTTTCCAAACCCACAATTCCAGAAACTCACTATTCTCACTTGGACACAGCACTTAGTTTGTCCACCATGGGCCACCCTACTGGGGAGTTTAGTTTTCTGTTTTTTCCCCTCTTTATTTTCATGTAGGATTGGGAGTGTGATGGCATTAAGGGAGATGTCAACATATGGTGGAAGGTGGGTGTCCTCAATTTTATCCAAAGTTTTGTCTTTTCAGATGTGTCTGGAGAAAACTTTTAAAGAACACATAGTTGCCAATACAATTCATTGTTTTAGTTTTATTGATTCTCAATCTTGTAGTTTGTAATTTTGCTGTTTTTCTCAGATCATAGTCAAATCCCAATTAATATAAAATTTTAGAAGCATTTTCTCCTTTGATTTTACCTAGAATATGGTGTTCTGTTTTCACTGTTATATGATTTCCTTTTGTTTATTTTATCCCTCAACTGAAAAAAAATTAGCTAGCTTTCTGTAACCTTACTTTATTTCTTTGTCCTATTCAAATTCCCTTTTCTAGTTTCAGCTTTGTTTTGCTCATCTTTGCTTTTTACCTAGTTTGCTCCTTTCCTCTGAAGATTTAATGCATCGTATTTTTAAGAACTATTTCTATTTTGAAAACTAGTGTACATCTGCTTTATTGAAATTAAGAAGGAAACATGGATCTAGAGGCAATGGTAAAAACCACCCAAAATAAAGCGGTCTGGAGAACAGCAGCCCTCTGTCTGCCCTTAATAGCTCCCAAATCCCTTTTAATGTTGAATATGCTAAAACTTTAACTTGAGTGACTCAGGAGGCCACCGAGTTTCAAATTTCCTCCCAGGATAATGCTAACATTACCTGTGCTAACAGCACATTTGACCCACTGGAATGGTGGTGTTTTCTCAGTTCCCTTATGAAGGGAAACATTATTTAAAACTCAAGGTCTCTGTAACGCAAAATTGTAGACATTGGGCAAACCTCCAAGACAGAGCTGGGCAAAGCTACAAAAAACCCGAGAGAAATAAGTGAGAGATTTCCTTCAGGCAAAGAAAATCAACAAAATATCCTTAAGTTAGTCTTTAACAAGAATTTAGATGGCCCTTATAGTTTCACCAACACATTCAGCTTGGTGACATGGTGGAGTCTTCTAGCTGACAATGCCATAGACTTATTAAAGATATAGGAAAGCTAATATCGGTGTTGGTTCTTAGGGGTTAAGGCATTCAGCTGCTACACAGAAAGCTGGAGGGGGGAGCCTACTGGCAGCTTTATGGAAGAAAGATGGGGCAACCTGCTTCCATTGGTTTATAGCCTTAGGAAACCTACATGGTAGTTCTACTCTATTCTATCGACTTGCTACGATTCACGATTGACCCACTAGCAGTGGGTTTGCTGTTATGGTTGTATGGATCTTTGAGAAAGAATAAATCATCTCCCACCAAAGGAGCGAAGATCTCTGCTGTGTTAGTAATAGGGTTGTTGAGTATTAAAAATAATTAAACATAAAAATAAAATGAAAACCGTCGGAAGAGCTTAAAATGCCTGAAGTAGAGCAAAGAGTCCCTCTCTAGTGGTGGAAAATAGCAGTGGTTGAAGAAGTCTCTAAGGGGAGTGGTGATCCATGCTTCATTTGATGTCAATGTTCTGGATAAAACACAAAACGCGTGAGGAAAAAAGTCTTAAAGAGAACAGCAGAAAATGGTTAGTCAACCCCGTATTTAACATCCAAAAGAGACCAGAAAATGATTTTCATATGCTTAAATATTATGAATTGGTATAATGCTATATTTTAAAAAGGGTGTTGATTTTTCTTTATTGTTTAAATCATCGTTCTGACTAACTAGATTGATTAATGCTCATTTCTACTTAACTCACTTAATTTATCCTTGTCTGAGTGAGAAAAAAATGCCATTTAGTACTGTTGACAACATTCTGTGCCACATTTATATCTGTGTAAGGATCTTATCCTAAATCTTTTCCCTACTGATTCCTTAGAACCCCAGGTTTTCTCTTCTCATCATCCACACACTCTAGGAGAGAGGGAGAGAGGAACAATCAGTATAAAGCTAGGCCCTGGTGGCGTAGTGGTTGTGTGTGGGACTGCGACCCGCTGGGTTGGCAGTTCAAATCCAGCAGCAGCTCTCCAGGAGCAAGGCTGGGCCTCCTACTCTTAGCAGAGGGTGGTGAGGCACCGCCCCCCCCAAAAAACCAAACAAACAAAAAAAATATTTAACACGAAAAAGATGCATTTAGGAATGTCAGTACTATGGACTACTACATGACACAACTATGATCACAAACTATATAATAAAAGAAAACAATATCTGTGTAAAAATAAGCATGCAAATATGTATTCTCTATAAAAATATAGATCAATATGAAGAAGTAATTTAGGAGCATACTGAAAAATCAAATATTAGTCATTCTTGGGTGTGGTCATTGTGTTAGAATAAGAAGAGTTAGACTATTTAAAAATTGTGTGGTCCAATGATGGATGTATGAATTGTGATAAGAGTTTTACAAGCCCCTAATAAAATGATTTAAATAAAATAGAACACACATTATGTGATCATAGCTGAAGTTGTGTATTGCATTATATTTTCAGAAACTCCAAGGAGACTTTTGGTCTGTACTGAGAACTCTCTGCCCACAAATCCCTTTTTCCTAGGGCAGCAAAGAAAATTAACCTCACCACACCAGATTATTTAAATAAAAAGAAGGAAGCATTAAGCAATATCTATAGATTCTTTTGCAGCAGAACTAGGATATACTTTTTAATTAATATTAAAGATTAAATTTCCAGAATGATTTTGGACAGTGGAGAAATGAAAGTGTCTAATATAAAATGTTGAAATACTTAGTAACAAATGTACTTTGCAAAAAAAAAGCATTTTGAGAGGAAGAAAAAATGGGACATAAACACAGGTAGTGAGAATGGAAGCCAGAATTTATTGGAGAGTAGTGATTAAAAAACAAGTCTGCAATGTTTTCAGTATAAAAACACTGCAGACATTCTGCCTCCAATACTCTGTATTTGTGCGTTCTTAAGTCCAAAATCCTTTTCCTTCTTGCCTCAAAACTCCTCACTTCATTTTTAAGGTATAACTTATTTGTCGCATTATTAAAATTATAAACATTTGTCATCCCAGTCTTTTCTGTCCTTGCTCCTAATCTAGTTTTTACTGTAGTTACTTTCTAGTATACTCTTTTCTTATTTATTTTGGTTATCAAATCTTCTATCTCCCTTGATGATACCTCAATGATGGCAGGAGTTTTGGCCTATTTTCCTTGACATATTTTGTTACTGCTGACTTCATGGTTCCTGGAACAGTACATGGGCACATAGTATGAGTGCTTAGTAGAGGTTTTTAAAATTAAATTTATAAAGAACTCATTCAGTGAATTAAAAATACATACCCACATTATTCTCTTATTTGAGAAAACATGAGTTCTAGGTAAGAAAATATACCATAAACATAGTTATGGCTTAAAATAAGATGAACCAGTTTTTGTCAACTAGATTTTGCTTTTTGTCTTATTCATGTTGACCCTGGAAGACAGAATACAATGGTCCATAGGGTTTCAAGGCTGTGAGTCTTGATAGAAGCACATTGTCACATCCTTCTCTTATAAATTGATTGGTAGGTTTGAAGTAATGAACTTTTGGCTTAGCAGCTATGTGATTAACCTCTTTATCAACATAAACTTAAAAAAAGAGAGACACTATAATGTACAAACTTGAAGAGAAAAATAAAGACTATAGAATCAGGATGAACCCTCCAAAAAGAATAAGAAACACAGTAAGTGAAAAAGCACAAGATAATATTACTTAACTGAGTTCAAGGGTACCACTTACTTTAAATGTGAATGGTATAAAGTGACCCATTAAAAGATTAATCATTCAAAAAAAAAGATTAAACACTCATCAGACTGACAACAAGATGATGTGCATTTAAAATATAACATTATTTTATAGTATATAACATTATTTTAAGTATGTAGCATTATTTAGTGTTATTAAACTTTAATATTAACACTAAAATAAGCTTATAATATTAACACTAAAAAAGAAGATAACATAAAACATAAAATCCTAACCAAATGGAGATTAATATCACAAACTTTAAAATTCACAGTGAAACATTTAAAAGGAAAAAAAATCTACCCACGATTTGCAAAACAGGAACCCGAACAAACCAAACTCAAAATTGTAGAAAACAAAAATGAATGAAAACTGAAAACAAATTAATTCCAAAGCCAAAGTGAAATATTGAACAGCAAGAGTGCGGACTTATGACAGAATGCAGTTCCAACAATTCCATGATGAGTTGGTTCTGATTCAGTTTGCATGTCTTTTAATTTTTTATTGTCTTTTGCTATCACTATTCTATCAATACAATCTTTGAACATCTGTACTTTAACATTTGAGAATGATGGTATCAGCAAATCATCTGCCACAACATATTACTATCAATAGAATATAAAAAAAAAAAAACCGATAAGTCTACCAAACAAAAACACACCATGAACAGATGGTAAAGAGTGCAGTTTGCTCTAACTGGAATGTGTCGAAAATCAGAACTTGCAGCCAAAATGATCCTTCCAGTAAGCATGGTTATGTTACCAGGAGGGAACTGTCCCTGGAAAATGACATCACACTTGATAAAGCCGGGGGCCAGTGAGAAAGTGGAAGACCACAGGTAGCATGGATTGACACAGCGACCGCAACAATAGGCTCGAATGTCAAAAACAAATCCCAGGATGCTGCAGTCTCTGGTGGTCGTGTGTGGTGCCAGAGTACAAAACCCTGAACAGGGATGTCACCTAAGAATAACCACCCACACATATGACTAGAAGACCAATTACAGAACAATCAAGCGTAGATATGAAATTAAGTAACAAAGATTATCTTGATATACTTGATATGTCTGTACCTATCTGTATGTGAGAAACAAATTTTCTCTACCCATTGAGATCATTTATAAATAGTTATCAAGTGCTTGATCAAAAACAAAGACCCAATAGAGTAGTCTAAATAATCAAGTGGCAGAAAAGTGTCTTTACCCCCTCTAGATTTTGGAAATTATTTTGACAAACAAACAAATAAAACTTATGGATTAAAAAAACTCAATGGATATTATAAGCTATAATTGATCATGGAAACTCTACATCTCAATTTTTCAAACAAATAAATATTAAAATAAGTAATTGTTCAATGGAAGAAATTTCAGAAAGAGAACATATCACATAAAGTGGGAGGAAATGAATATAAAGTAAGAAACATGAAATAAAAAAAACCATGATAATAATTGACAAATTCAGAAGATTGTTCTTTAAAACAAGTAACAAAGTTGAAAAGCAGATGTTAAAATTAATCAAGAGCAGAAAGTAAAAATTGCAGTAGTTGATAAAGGGGAATTGCAGTAGTCTAGAAAATATACAAATATTAAGTGTAATATAAAAGGGTTTGTGTAAAAATCCTACTATTTTTCAATTTTATTTTACCAAGAATTTTTGGAGGTCACTGCATATATATATGAGGAACTTCAAAAATTTTGTGAAAAAGTGGAATTAAAATTTCATGGAAGGGAGGCAGTGGTCTGTGTAAGATATGAAAATAATAATAATTTATAATTATCAAGGGGTCATGTGGCATGTGTGGGGCAGGAGGAGAGGAAAATAAAAGAAGAAAAATCTCATGGAATTTTTCCAAGAATTTTTGAAGTCTCCCTCATATATATTGCCAGTAAGCCAGTCTTGAATCCACCAAGTACAAAAATTAAAAAACAAACAAACCAAAACAATCCCCCAAACATTCTGGTCTTACACTGGCCGCATCAAGGTAGTCGCATTCACTTTGTATTTACTCAATCTTCTAAGGATCTTCCACTTGTCCCAGATTGTCGACTTTGCCAAGTACGGACTTGTTGTTCTTTCGCTTCAAAGGAGCATCCTTCAAAAAGGAATTTTATTTTTGTTTTTCTGCCAGTCCATGGGATATTCAAGATTTTTCACCAAATCCATAATCCCCAAAGTACCAATTTTCTTTGATCTTCCTTATTCATTTTCCTGCTTTCTCATGCATATGAGGTCATCAAAAAATCTCAGAGCATGAGTCAGATACATGTTGGTCTTCAAAGTGACATATTTTCTTTTTATTCTTCAAAAAGATCTTTTGCAGCAGATGAGCCCCATGGAACAATGCATTACTTGAATTCTTAACTGCCACTTCTATGGACATTGATTGTGAATCCAACCACAATTAATTCCTTGACACCTCCTTCAATATTTTATTTTTATTTTTTTACAACCTCCTTTAATATTTTACCCATGTATCATAATATTGCTTATTGGTCCAGTTGTGGGGATATTTTGCATGTTTTTTCTCTCTTGGTACTGAGATTTAACTACATTGAAAGTTGTGGTCTTTGATATTAATAAGTACCTCAAATCTTCTTCATTTCCAGCAAACAAAGTTATGTCATTAGTGTGAAAAATGTGAAATGTGTTCTTTCCTTTTGCATGTATAATCACAGCACTTTTCACCTTGTATAATAATACCTGCCTTGTATTAATAGATAATAATACATATCTTGTATTATTTTGAGCTACTCTTTGAAATATCCCTTTCTACTCCTTTGTTTCATTATTTCCCTTTGCTTAGCTTCTCTACATTCAAGAGCAAGTCTCTCCATTTAATCTTTTTCTTCCCCATCTTTTTAATAATCTTGATATCACTCTGAAACTTAACTAGTCTTAGATATTTCATGTTCAATGTATTGAATATACTTGAGATGGTATCCAAATTTGGTGGAATTTATCAAATTATAGCTCTGGGGGGCTTCTTTTAAATTTTTTGAGCTCCAACCTGAATTTCTGAGTGAGCAATTGATAGATCGACTCCACCTTCAGCACTTGACCTTCTCCTGACGAAAAGTCTTGAGCATCTCCATTGTTTCTTTCCACAGATGTGGATTTCATTCATATGTATTCTATCCAATGAGGTCTACAGTACAATCTTTGTTTTTGTTGCCATAAAAGATATTTGCAATGAATCTTTCAAAATTCTATCATATGATCCCCAGTGTCATTTCTACCAGCAAAGCCATACTCCTTAGCGCTGGTCTTTCTTGTCACCAACATTTCCATTCCAATCATGAGGAACAATGAATTTTGACAGCATGTTTGACCAAATGCACATTACAGAATTTGATCAAAATCTTCGTTTTATTTATTGGTGACATTAGTGGTTGGTTTAGAAGTTAACTGGTATTAATTTATATTTCTTGTAAGGCAGGGATATTATCCTATGACAGAGTATTGTACTCTGAAGTAGACCTTGAAATGTTCTTTTTCATGATGAAAGCAATGGAATGCCTCTTTCATTTGTCATTGGATGCATATCTGCACACACACACTAGGGGGATTTAAAATTCAGAACAAATATAGAATGAGAAGAAAATGGAATTTGTCCATAAACTTTTTCAAACCTCCTTTTATGTTGAAGAATCAAAAAAATCCTCACTGTCATTGAGTTGACGCAAACTCCCAGTGACGCAATGGGACAGAGTAAACCCGACTCAACGGCAACATGTATGAGAGGTTTGCAAGCACAGAAATAATCCTCCACAAGTATTTAGGTATGTCTGAAAAGTATCTGTAATGTGTTCTCAATGAATATATGTTTGCATCTACATACCTGCATATCCACATGCATACAGATATTTCTATCTGGGCTTACATGCGCTCATCTGTAACCACTGATTCACACATATGCCTCTACAACTACATATGTGAACATACATTTATTTTGTGGCTGTTATTGTTTCTGAATAGTGTTCTGAGTATGGGAATCCAAAGAAGAGAAATTACCATCTTTCTGGTAGTTTATTTTACTGTAGTGGCCTGTGTGTTGATGCTGGTAAGCAGGCCATCAGGATTTCAAATACGCATAGGATCATCCATCATGGACAGGTTTCAACAGTACTTCTGAATCAAGACAAAGTAGGAAGAAAGAGCTGATCATCTACTTCTGAACAATACTGGAAACCCTGTGGATCACACAGAATGGTATGTGCTGTGCTAGAACTATTGACAGCAGATGAGGCCCCAGTTGGACAGTACTCAAGTGTACAATGGCCACAACAATGGACTCATGCATACTCATGATTAAGAAAGTGATTCTGGATGGGGCAGCATTTTGTTGATGGAGTCTTCATGACTCAGAGTCAATTTGATGGCAACAAACAGCAATAACATGAGGAGAGAAAAACTTGAAGCAGATATAAAAAATCTGGTGTCTGAGGTGATTTCAAAGAGTTCATGAAATATGCACACTGTAAAAAATGATGCATGGTTTGCAAAATTTTTCATCAAAATAAACTTTTGTTAATTTGCTGATGAACTCAATAATGAACGTATCTGAACAGGGTCCAGTTTGCTGCACAGATAAAATATAAATTAAAGCAAAACCCTATAAGATTAACATGAAGTCTGATAAAATTGCAGCAAAAACACACATTGAATTCTTGGAGCAGTTAGGATAGAAGAAGGGTAGAATCACTGATACCTTCCAAAAATGTTTTGAGGACAATGCCCAAAATAAGTCAGCATTTTATAAATGTATATAACTCATTTTAAGAAGAGATAAGGGAATGACAAGATGTTTAAGAAGAAACCCACAGCTGCAGACCATCCACATCAATTTGCCAGGAAACCACTAATATGGTTTGTTCTCTAATTGAGGAGGATTAATAATGAACAGCAGAAACAGTAATCAAGTATCTCAACTAGTTCAATGTACACAATACTGACTTAAAAATTAAAGCTGAACAAACAATCTGCCCAATGAATGCCAAAATAATTGTTCTCAGGTCTGCTACAAACAGGAGCAGAATTTTCACTGAAAATTTTAAACAAGTGGGCTTATTTTCAATAATTTTATTTGGGGCTCTTACAGCTCTTAGAACATTCAATACAGCATTTGTATCAAGCATATTTGTACATATGTTGCCATCTTCTTTTCCAAATATTTTATACTTGCACCAGAGGGCAGTGATGCCCCCCCTCCAAAAAAAGAAAGAAAGAAGCAACAAAAATTTTATACTTGAGCTCTTAGTATAAGCTCCTCTTTTCCCTCCTTTTTTTTTTAATAAATCATTTTATATGGAATGAAGCACACTAGCTTGTGGGACCACGAGGTATCAAAGGGATCAGTTAACAGGCTTCAAGAACTAAAAATGATAACATTGCATGCTCACCTTCCTGATATGATCACTGATGACAAATGTATGCATAAGCAAGTGTAGTGAAGAAAGCTGATGGTGCCTGGCTATCAAAAGATATAGTATCTGAGGTCTTAAAGGCTTGAAAGTAAACAAGCAGTCATCTAGCTCAGAAGCAACAAATTCCACATGGAAGAAGCATACCAGCCTGTGTAACCACAAGGTGTTGAAGGAATCCAGTATCAGGCATCAAAGAACTAAAATCATATCATTATAAATGAGAGGGGTTACAGATAGGGGACTCAAAATCCTCTAATAGGTGAAGCAACATCCCCTTACAGAGGGTTGCAGGGAGGAGATGAACCAGTCAAGGTACAGTGTTGTAACAATGAAATATGCAACTTTCCTCTATTTCACAAATGCTTCCTCTCACCCTCTATCATGACCCCAATCTTACCTGAAAAATCCAGCTAGACCAGAGGATGTACACTGGAGTCAGAAATATGGAAATTTTAGGATAGATGATCCAATCAGGACCAGTGGTGGGAGTGGTGATACTGGGAGGGTGGAAAAGAAAGGGGGAACCCATTTCAGGGATCTACATATAACCTCCTCTCTGGGGTACAGACAACAGGGAAGTGAGTGAAGGGACACACTGGACAGTGTATGATGGGAAAAAGTTATAACAATTTGTAAATTATTAAGGTTTCATGGGGGAGGGAGTGTGGAGAGGGAGGGGAAATATGGGGAGCTGGCACTGGGGGGCCTAAGTAGAGGGACAATGTTTTGAGAGTGATGATGACAACAAGTGTGCAAATGTGATCTGCATACAATTCATGAACATATTGATTGTGTTGTATGAGCCCCTTACAAAAATGATTTATGGGAAAAAAACAGGGATCATGATTCTAAAGCATTTCTTGGAACATTTGTAGCAATAGATGAAACCTGTCTTTGCCAGGATTATCCTGGAGACAGAATACAAGCGATATAAGGCCTACCAAGTGGTGGAAGCAGTCTAGTCAAAGCTAACGTGGACCTATCTGAAGCAAAAGTCCTGGTAACCAGTTATGGATATGCTCAGTATTTTAATTGTCGACTTTCTGGAGGGCCAAAGAATGGTGACATCTGTTTCTTAGGAGAGTGTTTTGAGAAAAGTCGCCAAAGCTTAAGCAGAAAATATGCGCAGGCCAGCTTTGCCCATCTTTCTCCTGCTCATTTCTTTTATCAAACATGAGAAATTTTGTTACTATTTTAATTGGAGATCATTAGGCATCCACCTTAAGTCCTAATTTGACATTGCCTGATGTATTTTTGTTTCTTAACATTGAAAAATCATGGGCATTGATTTTTGTTCAGTTGGTAATGGAGAAGCAGACTGTGTTGATGTGGTTTCTTCCCCACATTGCTTTGGGGATGGACATGAGCAGTATCATTTACTTAAAAATTTTTCTGAACTCGATAGAGCTTCTATTAAGAAATAAAGTGTGTGATCTTATTATCTAATAATCCTATTTCCCATGAGTCTCACACTAAGACCCACAGTAATGTCTCGGTTCTATTCTCCATTTTTTGTGATGTATATTGTGAAAAATTGAAAGATTATTCCTTCTTATCCAGGGTCATAATAAGGCCATCACCAGGGGAGAACAGTGGAGTTCAGCCATGTCCCCATCCCATGCTGGACTACAAAAGAAAGAATGCACAATATGACATTGAAACAAATAGTCCAGCGCAGCGGATTAAACTGAGAGAGAGAGTTTGAGGGAAATTATTATAGTAAGTAGATCAGTGGGAAATTATCATTGTTTTGTTAAAAAAGAAAAGATAATCTCGTTATCTGTGTAGCCACAGTCTAGAAAGTCCTGGAGCTATTGGAGCTATGACTTTTGTACGTCCTCCTAAACTCTAATAAATCCTAAAGACTTTCCCATCTAGAATTTATCTTTTTCTCCTTTGACTTTTCATTTTAGTCAGTTTCATGCAGTAGCATTGTATTCTTATAAGAATGTTTATTACTGTTGAGTCTCAGACCCAATAAAGTCTAGTCATTGCATTTGATTATTACACTACATATGATTTTTTCTTATTAGAGCGAAGGATACAAATATGGAGATGATGAGAATGGCTAAGTGGGGGAATGTTGGTTTGAATCACTGTTTTGTTTTGTTTTTTTTTAGTATGGGAAACCCAGTATAGATGAATCTGTAGAGACAATAACTAACCTAAGGGTTCCTGGGGGCTGCTGCAGGAGTGGTGGGGTAAGAAGAGCTGACATCAAAGAGTGCAAGAAGGAAGGGAATGTTTTGAAATTGCATCCCCTTCTATCCTCCACTACCACCTCCACTACAGTGATGCCTGAGTTGTCAAATCTTTGCCCGCCTGAACTTGCCATTCCTCAAAGAAGCAAAGCTCAAAGAAACTGCTTGGTGTTTGTAACTGCTGATAGTCGAACCAAAGATCTGATTGCAAAACTCCTATTTGGTCGAAGTAAGTCATGGTGGCATCTCGCTGTGGACACAATGGGGTGATGCTTTAGTCCAAGGGCTCTCTCACTCTCAGAGACTGCTTGAGTTAGTGCATCAAAATATTTGTCGCCCTGCTTTTGCTTAGGTGTGTACAATAACTAGGCTCTAAAGAAAGTCATATCAGCAAGGAAGTGGAAAACTGAGAACCACGATAGAGTTAAAGTGAGATAATTGGGAAATTTGACCCAGTTTACCACTAGTCTTATTTGGCGGCTGACTACCACATGGCTAAGTTGACATTATGAACATTTGGGGGCGGGGAGTGGTTAAAGCGACTAATACGGTGAAAAGCGTCAAATCGCTTACCACAAAGCCAGGAACCAGACGGTGGAAGAGGTAAAAAGGTTACGGGGGATTCGGATTTCGTGAGAGCATATCAGAGAGAGCAGATTGTAAGAAGACAGATGCCTTCCTAGGGAAGTGATCAGTGGAATTTGGGCGGTCTCCGAACCAATTATTTGGTTTCCCATTGTTTCTTATGGGGAAAACGTTCATTTCTTGAACTGCTTGGTGTTCAAACACACACTTGGAATGACTTAATTTGGACAGCTGAGGTATCCCTGGACTTCTCAAAACGCAGAGAATTAGGAAATGGAATAAAGAAATCAGCGTAGGAAACGTCACGCATGTTTCGCTGCACCTTGTTTATTGAAAGGGCATGGGAAAGTGACTGTTTCTTTGCGTTGTTTTGTGTATAATCCTCCCCATCCTCAAGCCCACGCAGTTGTCTAGTGGCCGTGGGCAGGGTAGAACTGTCCTCACGCGTGACCGGGTCTGCATCTCTTCATCGGACTCGGAAAGGCTCACAGATCTACCGAAGATACGATCACAATGCCCAATGCCTACCTCCTGCCACACTAGGGCTCCAGTTGGGGTACCCCTAAAGGAACCGAATTTGCATGTTAAGAATTCCTGAGTGGTGCAAACAGTTCAGGTGGTCAGCTGTTAACTACTGAATAGGAGGGTTGAGCCCCGCGCCACCCCCCCCCACCCCCCCCACCCCCCCGCCTCAGCTTTCAATTCATTGCACAGTGGGGCCTAGTCTTGCTGTAGTGCCGAAAGGTTGGTCTTTCAAATGCCAGCCGGTTTACACAAGGAGTTTGAGTGAAATTTCCAGACTAAAAGGGGAAGTTGAAAAACGAACACGCTGCCTACTTTTGAGGGATTAACTACTGAAAAACCTCATAAATAATATTGTAATATTGGCAGGTATGATGCTGAAAGGTGAGGTTGGAATTTACTCAGGATATGACTGGGAAAGAAGTGTGGACTGAATGTGAGGTCACCTTTAGGCCTTCGGACAGAGAAAGCGTTCTTGACCTTCCTTTACTGATGGGGGCGTGTCTCAATAGGCACAGAAGCAGCTGCAAACATCCTTTCAAAAGTGGATCGTGGAATTTATAACGCATGCATGTAGGAATATTGGAAATGGTAAAAAAATGAAAAGGAATACACAAGGATCAATTTCCTGAACTGAAATTGGCTGGCTTTGGCCACTTTAAGTTGGATAAACCTATGGCTTATTAAGTCAAGAAATAAAAAAAAATAATGACATGACATTCGTGATCAAAATCACATGCTAAGATCTATCTTGAGGAACAATGCTACTGGTAATAGGATACTATCCACACACCTACATGGAAACCCAGTGAAGGATCTATTAATCAAATTAAACACGAACCACTAACACTAATGATGAAGAAGTCAAATAATTCTACCAAATTCTTTAGCCTGAAATTGATTAAACATGCAATCAAAATGCATTGATAAATTTTGGTAATTAGAATGCGAAAATTGGAAACAGAGGAAAAACAGTAGTTGGAAAATATGGCTTGGTTGACATAAACAATGCTGGAGTTTGATAGAATTTTGCAAGGCCAATGATTTCATCAATGCAGCTATCTTTTTTCCTACACGATAAACAGTGACAAACAACATAAATGGCATGAAAAAAATGGCTAACCTTACAACCTTAGCCATTTTTTACAGATATGCTGTTTATTTGTTTGTTGTTTATGCATTGCCTGCCATTTTCCTTTTTGATTTATAGACATTTATTAATTTATTCTGAACACGAATTTTGGCTGGTTGCTTTCAGAGAGAAACCTCCATCGTTGATGAGTCAAATTCATCACTATATATTTTTAAAGCATGCTTTTTGTGCTTGCTCAAAAATGACTCCCTACTCCGAGTTTAGGAGCTCTGCACCTCAGTGATAATCGCTAGCAGCTGTGGGTTGCTAACTATGAAATCCGAGGTTTGGAAACACCAGCTGCTCCTCAAGATAAAGAAGGAACTCTCTACTGCAGTGAAGAGTGGCCTTCTTGGAAATTCACAAGTGACAGCGCAGTTCTACACTGTCCTGTAGAATCTCTCCCAGTTCCCATGGCTGGAGGGCAGTGAGACACTGAATTTAGAAGCTCGACTTTTCACATTTATTCATGCAGTAAAAAAATACTTTTATTGGGGCTTGTAACGTCTCTTCTCACAACCTACCCATTCCTCCAGTGTGCCAAGTCCGTGTGCACATATGCAGTCATCACCATTTTCAAAACATTCTCTTCCCATGTGAGGTCCTGGTATCACCTCCCCTTCATTCATTTTAAGAACCAGAAAACACATGTACTTTCCTTTTTCTCTGATGGTAGATGGAGAAAGATGGGGCTTTCTCATAAGAGTCATCCTTGGAAATTCACAGGGGAAGTTCTATCTCGTTCTGTGTGGTCACTCTGAGTCGGCAAGGAGTATGGTCGCAGACAATTGTCTCCAGAGAATGGATTTATTTATGGAGGCCCTGTCTTTCCCCTCACTTATATATAATGCCTATCATGAAACAAGTTCCCTTTTACAATTACGCCTCTTCCACAGATCTACAAGTTAGCTGAAATGTCATTTTATCACTAGCTCTGTTGCAGGATCAACCTGTTTGAACACCACCATTTCATGGTGTATTTTTATGACCCTTAACATCAGTGCCAACTCTTTTTTCTTTTTCTTTCAAATTACCAACTTTTTTTGACCTGTTATTAACCTTCAAGAATATTTGAGTAGGTAAGTTTACATTTAAAAATATACATAGGATTGTATTTGTGTTTATATCAAATCTGCAGGTTAACTTGGAGATAATATACACTATTAAAGCAGCAATAATTGCTATGTTTAAATCATATTGAATAGTTTCCAATGAAACATTTAAAATTGTCTCATAAAGCCATTACACATTGTTTTGATGTATGTACATTGGAGATATATAGTTATATTTGTCAACCTGGGTGAATTTGAGATTTTGAGTGGACACATGTTAAATTGTTTGGTTTTCCACTTGTTTGTAGTTGGTGTATAGGAGGAACACGAATTCTACAATCCTGCTAACTTGCTCTTATAAATTAGCTTGGATTTTACTTTTCTGTGGCTAATCATAGAAAGAGATAATTTTATTTTCTACTTTCCAATCTTTACACTTCCCATTTCTTGTCTAGTGTGTTATGCAGTCCAGCAGAATGTTGAAAACCAAATTCACTCTGCATGAGGGACAAACTGGATTAAGGGCCAGCTGGTTCTCACTAGGGGTGCTAATCTGTAAGGGGCGCTAAAACTGCACTGGAATAAATCAAGTACACTGTGCCAAAAAACTCAGCTTTCCACAAGCAATTCCTTATATTACTGGCAAGATGGCTATTGGTCCTGCTCCCACCAGAGTGGTGATGCCCTGAGTAGAAATAGAAAAGAAAAATCACAAAAACAAAATAACAACGATAAAAAACACTCCTTGCCAGCCAACTCAGAAGCTAGCTAGCTAGTAGACATTCACCTGTATTTGGCAGTTATTAATATTGATATTTTGAAACAAAATAATGGCTACATAATACACTTATTTGGAATAAATGAGTTTTTTAGTATCCAAATATTAATTAATCATCTTATGAGATCGCATTTGAAAACTTGCCTGTCTGGAAAGTAAGACGATAATTGAAAGTGGGACACAAACGTTAAGCAGAAGAAAATATTTTCTCTTCTTTCACCTTTATCCTTTAGAAGCAAACCAGCAAACAAACCTATGTGTACCATAATACTTATTAGTGGGGAAAATTCAGTGTTGCTATACTTCCACCAGATGAATTTGAAAGTGTTCATTTAAAAGATTATTTTCAAAGACCACTAAGTTCTTAGCTTGCTTAATTTAGGTCCTGGACAGGTAAAATAATCACCATGTATTTAAAAAAAGAACAAGAAAAAAATAGCATATAAGCACAGTATGTCATTGGGACTATTTTTCCCCCATCAGGACTATTTTGGCGACATAAATTTACTATTGTCCAGATAGTTGAAATTGTTAGAAAGTAAATCACAATAGTGCAAATGTGTGTGTGTACACCCACATAAAACCTCACCTATATTATACAAATTGAAAGTAGAAGCTATGGGCATTTATCCATCTGCCTTATAAGACTGAGGGTCATTGTGATATACATTTGACACATGCTTGATTTCCTTTCCGTTTTAATTCACAGCCAAATATTCGTATTATTTTGGGCTTCAGTTTTGGACAGTGTTTTGGCTTTATGCCAATATCTCACAATTCAACACTGCCATACACTCATATTTCACTTTTGCTTAAACTTTTTCAATTCTGTTTTTCTATGTCCATGCCATACTTTCTTCTGGTCTTTGATAATTATTTGTTGGTTTGTTTCCTTCCCTGTCATTCACTCTATGGCAGCTCGGAAGTGCTGCAACAAAGTGAAGAGGCAGAGAGAGAAAGTGAAAATTTAAGAATTAAAAAAAAAGGATCAATAAAGTTTGTGCATATCAGCTATCAAGTAGGTCTGAAAGACATATAATAGGTCAGGAATTTAGAATATGCTTCTGTGTTCTTTGCCAACTAATGTTAGCATGTGCACTTTTTCGATTATTAACACACAACAGGATTTTCTAAAATATTGTTGACTGAAGACAAAAGTAAAGTAATAGCAATCAGAATAAGGATAAATATAATATGAAGCAAATTGCAGCCCAAATCTTCCATTGAGCATACTATGTACATAGAAAGTTTTTTATTCCTAAGAGAACAAATGTCTATCATTTGACTCCAAATTTTATTTGAATACCTGACACAAGCATCCTACTTTTCCTTTAATGTTTACAGAGACATATTTGCTCAGAGAATTTATTGGCACTTTCTCTACCTTTTACCCTTAATATTGAATGACATTTTAAAAGAATAGTTTCACAAACATGAAACTTCCAAATTGTTCTTCATTTCTCTATGGAAATCATTGCACAGATGGAAGCAGAAGAAGTGTAAGTGCGACTCACGGTCCTTTTGCATAGGACCTTGTTTCCAAGTAGAAGGATGCAGAAAGGCATAACACGTCTGCACTAACGTCACAAGAACTATGAGTGAGCACTCTAACAAACAGATCCTGCAAAAGGGAAAGTGGTTAGCGACTTTAAGGAGGAAGGGAGATCAGAAGAGCTTCTAGTAAGTGTACCCCATATGGGAGTTCTCTGGAGTAGGAGTGAGATAGGGGTCCAGTAAAATTTCAAAATCCCATTAGATGTTAGGAAGTTCTGCTAGGTGGAATGTGGGAATTTGGGGTGGCATAACAGAATTGAGCCTGTACTCATTTAAGATCCTTATGCCTTATTAAAGATTTAGGATTTATTCTTTGCAACATCGGAAGGAACTGAGGGTTCATAGGTGAAGAAGAGCCAGGAATGCTGGATTCTATATTGATTGCTATTAAGCAGATGGACAACTTTAGATTAATTGCTGTACCTAATTTGTGGGTTTCAGTACTTTTTACACATGGAAAGAGAGTTGGTAGAAGGAAACCATGAAGTCTTTACCAATTTTAGAGTTCATACCATTGATAACCATCACTTGTCTGTCACTTTGCCCTACTAATGTGGCCTTGGTGTTGCTGTGATGTTGGAATCTATGCCATTGACATTTCAAATGCCAGTTAGCTTACCCAAAGTGAACCGGCTTCAGCAGGGATTCCATACTAATGGCATCCAACGAAGAAGGAATCAGCTGCTCAATTCGGAGAAAGCATCCACTAAAAATCTTATGTACCCTTTAGGGCTAAGAAATGGAAGCAACATATTTTCTGAGACTAGTTCCAGTGGAAAGACCCCAGGGCTCTGGACACTCAAAATGTGGCTGATAATGAGCTCAGAGTGGAGTTGATCGTGATGAGGAGAGTAGGCTCTGTATGAGCAGAACCTTTGATATCTTCGTTTGCTGATTGGACATGACTTAAGGTAAGAAGAAGCAGCTGTTAATGTTTGGAACTTGGAATATACAAAGTTGTCAGAAATGAAATGGAATACATAAAGATCAATATCCTAGGCATTAGTGAAGTGAAATGGATAGGTACTGATCATTTTGAATCAGAAAATCATTTGATTTACTATGCCGGAGATGGCACAACCAAGGAGGAATGCGATTACATTCATTATCCAAAGAGACACTTCAAAACAAATTTGAATTACAAAGTAAATCTCTAATAAGAGTATATATAACTGCCTACAAAGAAACCCCATCAATAAAACTATTATTTAAATGTATGCACCAATCCCAAAAGTTGGTGAGGAAGAAATTGAAGAATTTTATCTTCTTCGGTCTGAAGTTGATCAAACATACAATCAAAATTATTGCTAATTATTGACAATTGGAAAACAAAGGTTGGAAACAAAGGGAAATAAAAAGTAGTTGGAAGAACATGTACTTGGTGATAGAAGCAAAGGTAGAGATCGCATTACAGAAACTTGTAAGGCTAAGAATTTATTCATAGCAAATGTTTTCTTCAACAACACAAAAGGCTACCAGAAACATGAATTTTTCCAATTGGAATGCACAGAAATAAAATTGACTACATCTGTTGGAAGGAAAGATGGAGAAGTTCAATATTATCAGCTAAAACCAGGTCAGGTGCTGACTATGGAATAGATCATCAACTGCTCATATGTAAGTTCAGGTTAAAGTTGAAGAAAATTAGATGAATTCCATTAAGAGCCTAAATATGACCTCGTGTCTATCACACTGGAGTTTGGAGAGCATCTCAAGATCTCTTGAGCACTGACCGAAAACCTGATGGATTGTGGGAGGATAAGAAGGATATCATTCATGAAGAAAGCTAAAGGTCATTAAAAAGACAGGAAAGGAAGAAAAGATCAGAGTGGATGCCAGAAGAGACGGAAACTTACTCTTAAGGGTACAGCAGCTAAAGTAAATGGAAGAAATGAAACAGTCAAAAAGCTGAGTAGAAAAATTTAAAGAGCAACTTGAGAAGACAGAATCAATTATAATGTGCAAAGACTTAGAAAACCAAAAAGGAAAACATACTCAGCATATCTTAAACTGAAAGAACAAAAGAAAATTCAAACCTCAAGTTGCAACATTGAAGTGCACAAAATATTGAATGGAAAGAAAAGAAATAGGAAAGAAAACAGTAACTGCACCAAAAAAGAATTAGTTGACAGTCTACCCTTTTAAAATGTAGCATAAGCGCAAGCACCAGTGATGTTAAAGGAAGAAGTTCCAGCACACTTAAAGCATTAGCCAACCAAGATTTGATGGAAGACCAATTGAAATGTTTCAAGAAACTGATAAAGCACTGGGAGCACTTACTCATTTCTGCCAGAAAATTTGGAGGACTTCTAGTTGGACAACTGACAGGAGATCCTTATCTGTACTAATTCTAAAGAAAGATGATCCAACAAAATGCACAAATTGTAGGATGATATCATTGATTTCATATGCTAGCAAAATTTTGCTGAAGACCATTCAACGACTGTTGCAGTAAACATTGACAGGGAGTTACAGCCAAAGTTACAGACTTGAGAAGAGGACTTGAAACAAGAGATGCCATCACTTATATCAGATGGATTTTGTCTAAACGTGGAGGATACCAGAACAATGCTCATTTATATTTTAATGACTAGGTCAAGGCATTTGACTGTAGATTATAACAAATGATGGATAACATTGAGAAGAAGGGGAATTCCAAGATATTTCATTGTGCTCATTCAGAATGTGTTCATAGATTGAGAGGCAATTTGGAGCACAAAGTACGGGTATGTTCCATAATTTAGAATCAGGAAAGGTGTGTGTTGGACATGCACCCTCTCACCATAGTTGTTCAGTTTCTCTTTGGAGCATGCAATAAGAGAAACTGGATTATATGAAGAAGAATACAGTATCAGGATCAGAAGGAACCTTATAAATGGCCTGTGATATGCAGGTGATACAGCCTTGATTGCTGAAAGTGAATCGGACTTGAAACACTTTCTGATGAAGCTCAAGGTTTGCAGCATTCAGTATGGATTTTGACTCAATGTAAAGAAAACATAAATCTTCACAACTAGACCAATAGGACACATGATAAATGGATAAAAGTTGTACTTATCAATAATTTTGTCTTGCTTGGATTCACAACCAATGTTTATTGAAGCAGCAGTCCAGAGATCAAATGACAAATTACACTGAGAACTTATGCTTCATACAACACTTTAAAGCACTGGTTCTCAGTCTTCCTATTGCCATGACCCTTTAATACAGATCATCATGTTGTAGTGACCATGCCCCCACCCAAACATAAAATTATCTTCATAACCGTCATTTTGCTACTGTATAAATTGGGCAAAACCTGTGAAAGGGTGGTTAGACATTCTCAAAGGGGTCCTGACCCAGAGGTTGAGAACCACTGCTTTAAAGTGTTGTAAAATAAGGATGCTGCTTTGATAATTAAGGTGCATCTGACCCAAGCCAGAGTATTTACTATTGTCTCATATGCATGTGAAAGTTTGACTTTGAACCAGGCAGACTGAAGGGAAATTGATGCATCTAAATTGTGACAGAGAAGAATATTGACAGAACTGCTCAAAGGGCAAACCAATCTACTTAGGAAGAAGCACAGTGAGAGAGCACCTTAGAAGTAAAGGTGGCAATGCTTTGTCTCACATCCTTTGGACATCCTGTCAGGAGAGACCAGTTCCTGTGGAGGACATCATGCTTGCTCAGTGGAAGGACAGCGAAGAAGAGAAAGACCCTAAAGGAGACAGATTGACACTGTGGCTGCCAACAATGGGCTCAGATTCAGGCCTGGGCAATGCTTTGCTTGTGTTTCTGTCGTGCATAGGGTTGGTACTGGTTGAAGCTGACAGGATGGCATCTAACTCTAACCACACCTTGAATGGAACATTGTTAGCAAAAATTCAAAAGGGCTTGTCTTCTCGAGTTGCCTTTTGAAAATTTTTTTAGTTATTTTACTTCAGAATTTCTTTTGCTTTAGCTACTTTCCATGCAAGAGCAAGGTTGATTCACTCTGAGGGACATTTCATTGCTTTTCTCCTTGTCTTTTGAATGACCTTTTGCTTTCTTCATGCACGATCTTTCATGCAATCCCACACCTTATCTGACGTGCTTGTTTAATCCATCTCATGCTGAAAAAATACCTGCAATGTGTTCAGCTTCAGCATTAGTGGTTGGTGTATACACTTAAGTGAATCAGATAAACTAATATTCGTTGTTAGTATACGAATATTATACTAACACTGACAGTGTCATATTTCAGAATAGGTATTAAAATACTTTTTAATGGTATTTTGATATAATTCATTTTCAAATTATAATTCTACACAGGCACACTATATGAATACTCATCACAAAGGTTAAGAGCAATCCCTTTCAGCTCACTAATCCCTATGATATCTAGCTTCAAGGACTTCACTTCATTTTTGAAAATTTCTAATTCTCTGTATTCATGCTACATGGTTATATTCCACATCGTGATAATTAATGGATATTTTCAACTGTTCCTTATCATTTTGAGTTGTATCACATCAGTAAATGCATCTCCCAATATCTTTGTTCCAATATCTTTGTTAATTCAGCTTGAATTAACTTTGAGGAAACCAAAAATTACTATTTGTAGCGATTTCAAGTCAGTGCCTGGTCATTTCAACATATATGAGGGGGCTTCAAATAGCTTATATCAAAAAAATTCCATTAACTTTTAATTCTATTTTTCACCAACATTTTGAAGTCCTTTGTATGTCATATCTGAGTGTGGACATATTGATTACTTTGTCCCTTGGCCTTGTACTGATTTTCCTGGATTTGTATACATCTCAGCACTTTTTCGGACATGTGTCGTGTAGGCTTGAAAAGAATGTCATTTTTTGGGTATTTGGATGAAAATCTCAGTGCATTTTGTTGAAAGTTGGCTGTCTTAGGATCTACTGAAGTCCTTGGACACAGACCTTGTGAGAATACCGTTCCTGTGTCATGCTCACCAAACTCACTGCCACTGAATCTATTCCAACGCAGACTAACTCTAAAGGGCAGAGTAGAAACAACTCTCTAGGTTTGTGAAACAGGAAACATTCATGGGAACAGAAAGCGTCATCTGCGCCGCCCCCCCTCCCCCCCAGACTGCCCCCCAGACTGGTCGGTGACTTTGAACTGCTGAAATTACCATCGTCAGCTTTAGGTGTAATCCACGATGCTCCCCTTCCTCCAGCAAACACTGCAAGTTCTGTATTTTCATGCTACCCAACACTAAACTTTTATAAATGGCTTAGCTGTATTCTTACCAGCACTCCATGGTTTATACCCAATCTACTCATCCCCTGTCTCCTTGTAGGTCTCCATCTTGCTTGGAGTTTAGGTTAGTTGCTTGTCCTTTGACCTACTTTCTAAGGAGCTTGAGAAGAGATGGGATTTTTTGATATCTTTTTTTCCAAAGGGATGTAAAACCATTTGAATATCTAGAAAATATCCCAGCGCAGTCCAGATAAAGCCCATAAGTCCATTATTAGCCATATGTCCAATACCAATCAATAAAGCCCTCTTGTGTCTCATGAAACGCATGCAATGACACTGATTGCAGAAAGATCACAGGTCATTGGGTGGGAAGTTTTGTGGATTCTGTGGCAAAATAAGCATCTCTGTGTTGGCAGGGCATACCACATGGCTTCTTTGGTTAAAGAAGTCTGGTAAAGTTCCATGTGTCTTGTCAGCTGAGAGTCTCTCAGGGAGTAAGCCGAGAGAGAGGGTCTCCTGCCTCCAAGGAGGAGATCCAGGATAAGGCCTTGCTCACACACAGGATTCGTTGGCTATGACCCGGTTGCCGAAGACGCTGCCCCTTCACTCTTAGTCCTCTCAAGTCCCAAACTGACACCAGCCTATGTAACTACCACAAAGGATGACAGCATTTTGCATAGAAATCTATAATATATGGATTAATTTGAATGTAAGGAAAAAATTAAAGTAAATAAAGCATAACAAAAAACAAATTCAGAGAAACCAGGAGGTTAGCTTTTAGCAGTCTGCAGGTGAACAGTTCTTTGTTCACACTGTTGTGTTGATAGTGGAGATGGACAAAAGTAAACATCCTTGAAATATTAAAAAAGTTAATTAACAGGTTTTGATTATAGATTGGATATTGCAGGGGAGAAGATGAAGATGAATTTCCAGAAGGATTCCTAGGTTTCTTGTCTATAAAATTAGATAATAGAGGAGCAGAAAATACTAAAAGAATACTGAGTCTAGTTTTACCCTTCTAGAATCAGAGGTATCTTTGGTACACTTCAAGTAGGAAGTATTAGCAACGATCTAGACTTCAGAGGTGATGCCTATATAGTAAATTATTAACGTATTTCCTTGTTATCATAACAAAAATTCTGATTCACTGAAGCCAGGAGAATGAGGCTTAAATGAGAAGAAACAAAGAGAATTGCTGTCACTGCTATTACATGGCCATGAATCATCTCTGAGGCACAGCAACCCTATGCACAGCCAAGTGAATTAGTGCCTGGTCCTAAACCATCTTCGTGATTGCAGTTGTGTTTGAGCCTGTGATAGCCTGTGTCAACCATCTTAATGATGGTTGATACTTTACTGAATATGATGTCCTTTTTATGGATTGGTCTCTCCCAATGACATATCTATAGGGCATGAAATAGTGTCTCACCATCTGTTATTCCTCCTAGATTTCTTTGTTCTGACAGTCCAGGGGTTCTGGCTGTTCATTGCCCACACCCTGAATGAAGTGGATCAATTACTCTGTTCCCATCCTTATATATTATCCAGGTTCTACATGATTATGAGGTGATTGAAAAAATTATGACATTGTCCAGACAAACCTCAGTTCTCAACGTGACAGATATGCACTTTAATATTTTAAATTGGTCTTGTGAACAGATTTACCCAATATAATTTTTTTTTGATTTCTTGACTGCAGCTGCCATAAACATTGGTTGTGGAGACAAATAAAGTGAAATTCTCAACAATTTTGTGTCAGACAGAGTTCTCTTAGAGAACTAAAACCAGGACACTAGTATTATCTTTACATATTTATATAGATAGAAGGATATATATAAGATAAGACATAAACAGTGAAGTAATCTATAAAGCAGTACAATGGCTTGGTGCAACTCACTTGCGTGAGACAGTTAGTAGACTGCTGTCCTTGGAGTCTCAAGGGCCATCAAGTAGTCCTCTGTAGAACAATTCCGGCTATCTGGCTACAAGCCGCAAACAGCAGAGCAGGTCACCAACGGTCAGCCAGATGACAGAGTCCAACAGTCTCCAGCTCAAGAGATGGATATTTCAGGAGCGTGGCCATGCAGGACTTGAAGGAACCTCAACTCACAGCTACACAGTCCACGGTTAGGCATCCCACGGGTAGTGTTGCTTGGAGGTCAAGGCAGCTGGCTGGTCCGAAGATCCAAATGCAAGAGAGCAAGGGCGGAGCTTGCCAAGCCTTTTCTATCTCTGCCCTTCAATTGATGGCGTGTGTTCATGGGCCATGTCGTCACAACAGACCTAGCTATTTCTTTGGCCATGTTGGCACCACAAGCTTACCTATCACAATCTAACCCTTGCCAACGTGGAAACTGTACTCAATTATTTAGCCATACAAAATTTCTAGACATCAATGAAATCAAACTTATACTTAACATCAAACATCTATAGTACATATAAATGAGGACACACTGAGTCCAATTATAGCCTATATATCATACATGAACAAAGAAAAGATATTCAGTAAGCTCATATGCAGAAAATACACAAATAATCACAAAGCTTTCTTTTGTAATTGATCACGTGGTCGTAATTGGTAGGTAGAACTGCCTTCTTCTATCCATTCCGTATTACCTTTGCCCCCAGCAATCACCTCAGTTGCTTGTAGTTTTTGCCTGGTGGGGAGATCCAGACCTTCATTCCTGAGGGGTCTAGGTCATTAGATGTCCTGTCATGATGGGGTTGCTATAATTTACCATTTACTTTTATCACAGGGCATGGTAGCACTAAGAGTTGGCCTATGTGATCTCTGGATTCAAAACATATTCTTATTTCCCCCCATTATATAACACCAGTCCAATTTCTTCTTGGTAATCTGGGTCAATCACACCACTTAGTATAGTGAAATGCTTCCTGATCTATTGATCCAAAGACATGAGAAACCCAAAGTGGCCAGGGGGCATTCTCAGCTGCCAGTTCAGTGGAATCCATGCTGTGTTTCCAGGTGGGAGAGTTCCTTCCTTCGGAACCAGCACCTCCAGGCCTGATGCACATAGGGTTGCTGGGACAGGAAGCAAAAATGCTGCATGGATCAGTAGGAGTAACAGTTAGTGGTGCCACTCCAGTTTCTACCCCTTGGTTCCTGGACCCATAAATCCTGGCTATTTTGAGGCACAGCACCATATATTGGCTACTGGTTTAAAGTGTATACAGCTTCCTGAAGAACACTGCCCCGACCCCTCAAGTTGTTGCCACGTAGTTTGCGTTGCAGTTGTGTCTTCAGGCGCCCATTCCATCATTCTATCAAGCCAGCTGCTCCAGGATGATGAGGAACAAGATATGACCTGTGGATTCCATGGGCATGGGCCCATTGCTGCACTGAGATAGTTGTAAAGTGAGTTCCTTGATCTGAAGCAAGGCTTTGTGGGATGCCACGCTGGTGGATGAGGCATTCTGTAAGTCCACGAATGGTGGTTTGGGCAGAAGCATTGTGTGCAGGGAAGGCAAATCCATATCCAGAATAGGTACCTATTCCAGCCAGAACAAAAGGCTGCCCCCTCCATGATGAGAGTGATCTTATGTGATCAACTTGCCAGCAAGTTGCTGGTTGATCTCCCTGAGGAATGGTTCCATACCATGGACTTAAAGTTGGTTTCTGCTGCTGGCAAATAGGACACTCAGCAGTGGCTGTGGCCAACACAGCCTTGGTGAGTGGAAGTCCAGGTTGCTGTGCCCATGCATAACCTCCATCCATGCCTCCATGTCCACTTTGTTCATGTGCCCATTGGGCAATAACAGGAGTGGCAGAGGAAGGAGGAGGGCCAGTCTCCACAGCGCATGTCATCTTATCCACTTGATTGTTAAAGTCCTCCTCTTCAGAGGTAACCCTTTGGTGAGCATTCACATGAGACACTATTGCCTTTACTTTTTTGGCCCATTCAGAGAGATCCATCCACATGCCTCTTCCCCATACCTCCTTGTCACCAATCTTCCAATCATGTTCCTTCCAAGTTCCTGACCATCCAGCCAAGCCATTAGCCACAGCCCATCAATCAGTATACAGTTTCACATTTGGCCATTTTTCCTTGTAGGCGAACTGAATGGCCAGGTGCACTGCTTGAAGTTCTGCCCATTCAGAGGATTTTCCTTCACCATTATCTTTTAGGGAGATCCCAGAAAGGGGCTGTAGAGCTGCTGCTGTCTACTTAAGAGTGGCACCTGCATATCATGCAGAGTCATCTGTGAGCCAAGCATGCCTCTTCTGTTCTTCAGTTAAATTATCATAAGGAACTCCCCAGGAGGCCATAGGTGCAGACTAGGAGAGAGAAGATAATGTGACTGGAGTGGGGACTGGGGGCATTTGGGCCACTTCTTCATGCAGCTTACTTGTACCTTCAGGTCCTGCTCTGGCCCGATCTCGTATGTACCACTTCCATTTAACATTTAACATCCAACTTAATAACTCTGTGGGTCAGATAATACCCAGCTCATGATGGGTAGTTCAGACCTCATGGTGAATTGGTGGCCCATGGTGAGGCGCTCAGCCTCCACCAAGGCCCAGTATTACGCCAACATCTGTTTTTCAAAAGGGAAGTAGTTGTCTGCAGAGGATGGCAGGATTTTACTCCAAAATCCCAATGTTCTATATTGTGGTTCACCAATAGGAGGCTGCCAGACTCCACACTGCATCTTTATCAACTGATACCTCTAGCACCATTGGGTCAGCTGGATCATATGGTCCCAGTGGCAAAGCAGCTTGCACAGCAGCCTGAACCTGTTACAGAATCTTTTCTTGTTCCAGGCTCCACTCAAAATTGGAGGCCTTTCATGTCACTTAGTAGGTCAAAGAAGAACACCCAAGTGAGGGAGATATGTTGCCTCCAAAATCCGAAGAGGTCCACTAGGTGTTGTGCCTCCTGTTTCATTGTTGGGGGAGCCAGCTGCAATAGCTTATTCTTCACTTTAGTAGGAATATCTCAACATGCTCCACACCACTGGACCCCTAGGAATTTTACCGAGGTGGAGGGTGCTTGAATCTTTGTTGGGTTAATTTCCCAACATCTTGTACACAGATGCTGTGCTAATGAATCTAAAGTCTTTGATACATCCTCCTTAGTGGGTCCAATCAGCATAATGTCATCAATATAATGTCATCAATATAATAGCGTGACATTTTGTGGAATAGACAGGGGATTGAGGTCCCTTTGGACTAAATTATGGCACAGGGCAGAAGAGTTGATGTATCTCTAGGGAAGAGTTGTGAAAGTGTATTTTTGCCCCTGCCAGCTGAAGACAAACTGCTTTTGGTGGTCCTTTGAGATTGGTATCGAGAAGAAGCCTTGGCCAGATCAATAGCTGCATATCAAGTACCAGGAGAAGTATTAATTTGCTCAAGCAATGAGACCACATCTGGAACTGCAGCTGCAATTGGAGTCACCACCTGGTTAAGCTTATGATAATCCACTGTCATTCTCCAGGATCCATCTGTCTTCTTTACCCAAATGGGTGAGTTAAATGGAGATGTGGTAGGAATCACATCTTTCAAGTCTTTGATGGGGACACTGATCTCTGCAATCCTTCCAGTAATGCGGTATTGCTTTTGGTGTACTATTTTCCTAGGCAATGGCAATCTGAATGGTTTCCATTTGGCCTTTCCCACTATGATAACCCTTATTCCACACTTCAGGGATCCAATATGGGAGTTCTGCCAATTACTAAGTATGTCTATTTGAATGATGCATTCTGAAACTGGGGAAATAGCCACAGGATGGGTTCTGGGACCCACCAGACCCACAGTGAGGCGTACCTGAGCTAAAATTCCATTAATAACTTGACCTCCATAAGCCCCCACTCTGAGAGGCAGGCCTTTGAAATACTTTGGGTCCCATGGAATTAGTGTTAGTTCAGAGCCAGTGTCCAGTAATCCCCCAAAAGTTTGATTATTTCCTTTTCCCCAATGAACAGTTACTCTTGTGAAAGGCTGCAGGTCCTTTCGGGGAAGGCTAGAAAAAAGATTAATAGCATAAATCTTCGGTGATATAGCAAGGTCTTCCTTCCAAGGGACTCATTCAAGGGATTGTGGATCTGTAAACTGGCTCAGGCCTGGGAATTGGTTGAGTGATCGCGACTGCCTGTCCCACTGTTCACCTGATCCAGCATTCTTCTGCCTATATAGGTCACGTAAATATTTACTAGGTTTCCCATGTATTTCACACCTAGGGACGCCGTGACTAAGTAGTCAATGCCATAATTCCACACGAGACAGGCTGCTTTGATTACTACTAAAGCCTTGTTGTCTATTATAGTCACTTCCACCCTGTCTCTGTTGATTCAGTGCTGACACTTGCCTTCTGTCACCACAGAGTCCAATCAACCCCATTGTGGGCAAATGTCAGCGTTCACTTAAGACAGTTCCCACAGTTAATCCCGGTCACACAAAATAGCAATTATAGGAGTCTTCAGAGATGCTGGGGCGCACCTCACAAAGTTGTTCCTTGTGGTTGTGGTGAATGGGTATGTCCTCAAGACACCCCCTTTTGGGCTCTATAAGAGTATCCTGATAGATCCATTCCACCATACCAATTTCCCTCAGCTTTTGGATGCCTTATTCGCTAGTGTACCAAGGTAGGTCAGGCACCTCACATTGATCTAATCTAGGCCATCTGGCAGCTCCTGCTTCAGTGAACCGACCAAATAAGGAGTTGGATCCTCTCTTAACCTCTCTCACTGAGATATTTAAAGAAGAGTCTGCACTTAGGGGCCCCATGTCCAGAAACTCAGACTGATCTATTATTACATTTCTTGCACCAGTATCCCACACCCACAGTAACCATTCCCAGGGATATTCCCCAGGCTTCTGCTTGTACATATTTGAAAGCTCAAGCAGTTCTTTGTGAGTATAATGTGTTTCTTCTTGAGTAATCACCTTGGCCTCACCCTTAGGAGCTTTCCTTGCCTTAATTTTAGTTAAAGGTCTAGCAGAAATTATCAATGGTGAGGGTGTTTCCTGGGTGTTCTCAGCACTATTTTGTAAGGCATCTCTCTCAGGCAATGGTAGAGATGCAGCCCACCTGGTGTTTCACCTAGAGTAGGTTGGTTAATGTGCTTAGGTGTGGGTCGTTTTGTTGATAGTGGATTACTATCTTCACCTGGGAGGGGTGGCTGTATTAACTGGACTGGTTCAATTGTTTCTAGAGGTGATACAATATCCAATATGGGATCATCAGCCCATGTAGTCCCACCCCATGTTTCAGGGTCCCAATTTTTTCCTATCAATGCCCTCACTTTGGCTTTGGACACTTTGGCTTTGAACAGTGCTCTAGATCTGTCATTCAGCTGACGTTGTAATTCATCCACTCACGTAATGAGACTTTGGATCTGGTTCTCAGCAATGTCGGCTCTTCTCCTACAGCCAAGAAGGCTCTCCTTTGTAGCAAAGGTTTCCGAAGACTTCAAGTCTGTGAGTTGGCACATAGTCTATTGTAAGGAGGACCAGCTAACCAGCCTCCCTATACTTGGCCTTTTGACAAAACTGCTGGAAAATATCAAACATACGATCTCCCAGAGCCTCTCCTTTAACCAGCACCCCTTCTACCGGTGTTCCTACTTTAGTTATTAGCTTTGCTATTTCACACCATGGACTAGTAGGAGTGGCAAAATTACCAATGGTTTTAGGTATAGTATTAGCATCACCAGTGCTCTTATGACTAATCACATTGAAGAACAAATTAAAAAAAACCATATTTAGGATTTTATTTCTCTAGAAGCACTCCTGGTACCACTTGTGTCAGACAGGGTTCTCTTAGAGAAATAAAACCAGGACACTAGCAGTTCTCTTTACATATTTATATAGATAAAAGGATATATATATGATAAGATATAAACAGTTAAGTAATCTATAAAGCAGTACAATGGCTTAGTGCAACTCACTTGTGCGAGACAGCTAGTAGACTGGCAGTCCTTGAAGTCTTGAGGGCCGTCAAGTAGTCCTCTGTAGAGCAATTCCGGCTATCTGGCTACAAGCAGCAAACAGCAAAGCAGGTCACCAACAGCCAGCCAGATGACAGAGTTCGACAGTCCCCAGCTCAAGAGATGTATATTTCAGGAGCGTGGCAAAGCAGGACTTGAAGGAACCTCAATGCACAGCTCTATAGTCCACGATTAGGTGTCCCACGGGTAGTGTTGCTTGGAGATCGAGGCACAGGACGAACAAGGCAGCTCACTGCTCTGAAAATCCAAATGCAAGAGAGCAAGGGCGGAGCTTGCCAAGCCTTTTCTATCTCCGCCCTTCAATTGATGGCATGTGTTCATTGGCCATGTATTCACAACAGACCTAGCTATCTCTTTGGCCGTGTTGGCACCACAAGCTTACCTATCACAAATTCCAATCTTTCGTTTCTTTATGATTATGTTATGTATGGGCACAGTTGTGAAGATTTTGGTTTTCTATACAATCAGTTACAGTTCACACTGGAGGGAGACGTCTTTGATTTTCATTGGCAAGAGAACCCCTCGTTTAGGGTCACATCAAACAAACTTGTATAAGCTGCATATCAGCTTATTAATAAGACTTCCTGCAATCCTATGCCATCAGCTTTTTCATATCGCCCACCTCCTCTTCTCATATTATTTGTTCAATGTAAAGACTGCATAAGAATGATGAAAGGATGCAAACCTGACACACCCTTTCCTGACTTTAAACTAGACAGTATTTCCTCATTCTATTCTAGTGATTGCCGCTAGATTCCACACGAACACATTTAAGTGCTCTGGAATTCCCATTCTTCTCAATGCCATTCATATTTTGTTCTGATCCCCACAACTGAATCCCTTTGCAAAGTCAATAAAATATAATCAACTTTATGATATTCTCTGTTTCCAGTGGGTCCCTCTCATGTCAACAAAGGTGTTTCTGTTCGATGCCCCCTTCTGAACTTAGTGTGAATTTCTGGCCATTCCTGTCAATGTTGTGCTGCAACTATTTTTTATTATCTTCAGCAAAATTTCACTTGCATATGGTATTAATGATGTGCTTCATAATTCTAGTGTTCTTTTGGCTCACCTTATCTTGGAATAGACATGGACATAGACCTCTTGCAGCTATTAGGCCAGGTGGCTCTCCTCCAAATTTCTTGTCATAATCTAGTGAGTGCTTCCAGTGCTTCCTAAGTCTGTTGAAACATTTTGATTGGTATTCTGTCAGGTCCTATGGAGCCTTGTCTCCCTCTGAAACTTTCAGTGAAGCTCAGATTTATTCCTTTCACGTTATCAATTGAAGTCATTGATTCTTGACCAATTTTGTTTGGTAAAATGTCTGCGCATTTCTCCCCTCTTCCTTTGATACTTCCTGCACCATTCGGTATTGGGCCCATAGAATCATTCAGCATTGCTACTAAGACCTTATATTCTTACCCTCCTCAGCTGTTTTATCTTGAGACATGCTGAACATGTCCTTCCCCTTTCATTTTCTGATGCCAGGACATTCTAAGACCTGGAATTCTAAGTAGATTACATTATCATTCCAAGCACATGCTATTATTATGTTTGCTTATGTCTTCTCTTAGCTGCCCTAAAAATTAGTCTATTCCATTCTTATAAACAAGGGAACAAACAAAAATGGTTGTTAGGAAAGAGAATTAGGGAATTAATTCAAAGCTCAAAATTTCCCCCTTGCCTTCAATGCTCCAAAATTTTTGCCCATCTTTGTCTGCCTGGATTTTTCTTGACCTCTATCAGCCCTCTTTTCAAACACATTTATGAAAACTTCTATATGACTTTTGTTATTAGCTATAAGATTTTCTTTATTACTATTCGCAGACCACTTTGTCTTACCCTAGAGTACCCACTATAGGCTCCTACCCCATACTCTTGCTTCATGACATTTAAGTCACCTTAGTATTTTGGGTAGCATTCTCCTCCTTCTAGACTAGCAGCCCTATGAATTTACGGATCCTATCTTTCTTCTTACTAATGCATTTATAACCCTGGACTAATTCTGCTTTCACAGGGCATTCAATAAACATCTGAATAAGTGAATTGCTGTTTGACAAGGTTTTATACTGCTTAATGCTATCCTGAAGTTGTAAGATAAATCTCATCTAAAATTGTTGTACTGAATAATGTTTAAACCATTATAGTAGAGATTGGACCGACATCTTAACTACTGGTTCTTAACTTACTGAAATGAGAAAGTGAGAAGAACAGAAATGAAAAGTAGAAGAAGAACCCAGTGTATGGAATGTGTTATCTTGATTTTTTTTAAAACTTGGATGAGACCATGATTGTTTGGGATAGAGAAGAAAGAAGGGGTGGAATGAACAAATAATAAAAGTCCTTTTCCTGATTTCTCTATTTTTTCTTCCTATAATCCTTCTCAAATCTTTCCATATATATAAAATAAAAAGAAAGAAATCCAGTGAGACTTGGATATACTATCTATATTTTTGTTTAGTTAATTTAATTATAGTAATCATAATTGGTACTTCTGATTGGAGCCAAAAGTTATTAAGGGCTTATTTCTGTTGATACTTGCTGTTAGTCTTATGTCACATCCTGGCCTCTTTACTAATAAGGTAACAGTGCTGAGTGTATAATATTAACGTAATAAGCAATATAGTAAGTTGTGTCATTATTTTACAATAAGCTTCTCTTGGGGAGTAAAAAAATTGATATTGAACAAAGGGCAAAATGCTTGGAAATTCTTGCTGTGAAGTTAGTATAAACTAGCTGTGCATCAGTTGTATCACTGTTGTGAAGAATTTTTTTTGAATATTACAACATGAATTCTTTTTTAAAAGACAGAAAAACATTAGGAAGAATTGTAAAGAAAATGCCAACATCTGAAATGAACTTTACTATTTTTAACTTCATTTTACTTAATGTTGCAGTAGATGATAATTTCCTTGCTGGTTGGAGACTTTTTAAAAAATGTCTTCCAAAATTAGGTAAAACGTTATAACGTGATTTATTTTTCTTAAATGAATTGTTGAAACGGCCCATGAAAAGTGCTTATGAAACAAACTATAAATGTAAAGTTACAATTTTCAGGCTTTGGGAGACGTTGCATTCAAACTTCCAGAGCAGAAACTGAGCAACTTATAAGGCTGTCAGTAAGAAATTTAAAGAACCCCAAATTAAACTAAATATGACTTGATGGCACACTATCTATATTTAACTTCATGTAGGTGGTTTGGTGGGGGAGGCAATCTAGTGGTGGAGAATATCTTTGGGCTAATTTTGTGTTTTTGTTACTCAAAAGAATATTATTCAAACTATGTGTCTTTCAGCATTTCCACCATATTCAAATAGCTTAGGAGTAGGGGAGAATCCTTTATTATATGATTCATTAATCTTTCTTTAGTTTCTATGTGTAAGGTGTTAAGATATTTTTAGTTTCAGAATAAGTATCTGCCCAAAAGTGATAGCACACTGACAATTTACCTGTGAGGTACATTTGGAACCTGGAAAATACACTATTTGAAGCTACATTCAACTTAGAAAATGATGAGTTTTTCTTATCTAGGAAATGTGAAATAACTTGTCCAAGAAAATTTGTAGTATTGGGATTTGGCTGGTGATAAAAAATTAGAAATGTAATCACACTTTCTTCACGAGTAGCTTCAAATATAGCTCAAAATGATCTGATTCGTGAAGAGCCCCAAATTCAATTTGTTCTTTCCTAAGAAATATTTAAAAATATTTAGTATCCATTCATCTTTTTCTTGTCTGAACACAAACGTACATGATCAGGATGGATCACTGAACTTGAAAGCACACTTTTAACTGTGGAATCAGTGCAAAGACTCTTAAAGCACTTGTCAATGCTCTAAGGGTAGAATTCTGTCTCGTGTATCTTCCCATGCCAATGCCTGCAGAAAAATTTGGTATCAACAATGAGTTCAAAAAATGTTTGTTGAATTAATGAAATTAATGTAGATTAAATTAATAGAGAAGCTAGTATTTCTAATCTGTTGTTTTCTGACAAAAACAAAACATATTTGATAAGGTGCCAAAATACAATTAGGATAAAATAGACAAAATGAGAGCAGATTGTGAAAATTTTTGAGAATTTAGGGATATTGGTAACTTTTATAAAATATGTTTTTTTGTAGCTATGGAACATTGTTACCTGCTAGATTGATATTTTTATCACAAATTTTATTGCAAATAATATATTAACTAAAAAATTCACATTCTTGCACTTAATAAAATACACTGTATAAGGAAAAGGACCTATGAAAATCAAGTTATTTATAGAGGGCATAATCTAAAATAAACACATCACACTGGATTTTGTTGTAGCATGACTATCTTCATTCTTTTCATGAGTCTGCATTCAGTACCTACAATGTAGGAATAGTGCAGGGCCTCTAAGAGCAGAATATGAAACAAAGTAGACATAGTTCCTGTGCTTATCAGCTGTGTGGGCCTCGTTAGCATTTACTATTGCATTCTGACTTCTACACTCAACAATAAGCTTACTATAGAATATCTAAAATCTACTAATAAACTTCCAAAATAAGACCAAGTCTCTTTCACTTTAGTTTTTGGAACATGTTATTTAATTGTCACAATGCTGCAATTGCCAAAATCATTAATCCCAGAGACTTGTACTGTCTTTAATATTTAAAACACCCAACAAGCTAGCTAGACCCCATTTTGTGGGTTAGACCCCACTCCAGAGTCCATTTTTCCTCCATGGGTTCTGGAGGGATTGAACATCTTGAATACTTTCTCATTGTCCAAAAACACTTTGCTCGCTAAGTGATCTCTTGAGTTTTTGTCAGCGTTTATCAACCAATTGGGAAAAGATCTGTTCCAAAGAAATGTGAGTGCTCCCCCCCCAAAAAAAATAAGAAATGTGGCCCAACAAAAGATTAAAGTTATTGAATAATACATTAATATCATCTAAAAATGACATTCTGTTGAAGACAATTTAAAAAGAGTTGACTAGTACATAGATATGGAACCCCAAGAAAGATATTTGCTTTTATTTTATTGACTACGCAAAGGATTTCAATTGCATGGTTCACAAAAGGTCATAGAAAGCATTGAGAAGAATGGGAAATCCAGAACACTTCATTGTACTCATGGAGTACTTTACATGGATCAAAAGATAGCCATTTGAACAGAACAAGGATTTATAGAATTATATAAAATCAGAAAAAAATGTGTATTAGGATGGTATCCTTCCATTATATTTATTCAATCTGTATACTGAGCAAATAATCCAAAGATTTGGCTATATCATGAAGAAAGAAACATTAGGATTGGAAGAAGACTTATTAATAACCCGTGACATGAGAATGACACAATGCTTGTGAAAATGAAGAAGACTTAAATCACTGGCTGATGAAAAAAATCAGACTCCAACCTTCAACATGGATTGTTCCTCAATGTACAGAAAACCAAAGTCACCACAACTGAACAACTCGGCAGCATTGTGATAAACAGAAAAAAGATGAAAATTTTCATGGATGTTATGTTAGTCTGGGTAGACTAGAGAAACAAATTCATAAGCACACATATGTATATAAGGGAAAGGCTTATATACAAGAGGAATGAAACATTGAGAAAATATCCCAGCCCACTCTATTCCAACCAAGGTCATAAGTCTAATGTCAGCCCATATCCTTTACCAATCCATAAGTCCTTTTCAGATGCCGGAAGCAAGGAGATTGCAGGCTGTTGGGCACAGAGGTTTGTGGATCCAAGTTTGGCAGGAAATGATGTTGCAGCTCACAGAGTGGGCAGACCACATGGGCTTCAAACTCCAGACCCAGACTCAGAATCTAAGCAAGTAGGAAAGTGAAGAAGGACAAGAGGGAAATTTTTCATAATATCTCATTAAAGGTCACACCCACAAGGAGACATCATTAGACCATGTCCTGACCCATTGCTTTACACAGGTGCATCACGTTGACATAAACTCTGACACTTATACTTCCCCAGTCAGTGTTCTTGTCATTAATTAAAGGGTCTTCAAACTTTTATAGGCCTAGTATTTTTTTTGGGTGGGGGGGCATCACTGCCTCTGGTGGTCGTGGGCGCTATCCAGTGCTGCTCCTGAGAGCCGCCACTGGATTTGAACTGCCAAGCCCGCGGGCCGCTGTCCCGCACTCAACCACTTACACCACCGGGGCTCAGCCCAGTCTTCAAACTTTTAAACAGGGGACCAGTTAGTTCACTGTCACTCAGAGCTGGACTATAGTTTAAAAAAAAAAAAACTATGAACAAATTCACTGCTGGTCCGGGATGAGTAGGCTGCTAAGCAGGATAGGCAGCAAGGCAAAAACTCCTGGTGGGCTGGATAATTGTCCTCAGCGGGCTGCATGTGGCTCTCTGACCATAGTTTGAGAACCCCTGATAGTGAAAACTTTGGAAAGCATAGGGTAGAGTACTTTTGTTCAACTCTGAAGTCTTGCTAATTGAGAATGGAAGTAGAACTTGTTCAGCTAGTAGTATTCTTCTACCTGCTTCTCTTTTCCGATCAGGATAATTCCTTCTGGATTATATGAAGGAAAATACAAGTATAGGATGACTCAATTTACAGATATAACACAAAGAGTGCCTTAGATTGACCCAGGAATCCCACCCTAAAAAGTTATAGTAGCTTCTCTCTTCTAAAGTGAATACTGGGGCTAAGCCCCAGTGACATAGTGGTTGTGTGCGGGACTGCGGCCCACTAGGTTGGCAGTTCAAACCCAGCAGCAGCTCTCCAGGAGCAAGGCTGGGTTTCCTACTCCCATGAGAGGGCAGTGATGCCCCCCCCCCCAAAAAAAAACCCTAAATAAATAAATAAATAAATAAATAAATAAATAAATAAGTGAATGCCACTAAAATTTTATCAGTACAATCTGGGTATCACATATCTCATTAGTTTGTGTAGAGTAGAAGCTTGGACTCTTGGATCAAACAATCATAACAGATAAAGTTTTGCCCTTCTTTAATATGGAGGGCATATTTGGAACATAGCTAAAGTTGGGGTTGAGTGAGAGTGAGGGAAGGAAGGGTATAGTGAGAGTGCTGGCTCCATGCCAGTCAGTGGGGCATTTCCATTATGACTGACTGAAGCATGATTCAACCAAAAAGATGTTTAATGTCTTTTTCTTAACTAAAGCTCTGTATTTAGTTGGGAACCTCCTTAACTCTTTCTCCTGGAAGGTGAAAATAACAGCAAAATTCATGAAATTTGTCTCCAGCATACCTCCCACCTCTCAGCCTCATTGAAATTCAAACCTTATGAAATCCCTTTTCTCCCATTTTCCCTAACCAGCTGGGTTAAAGAATTCAGTATGGGATCATGTATTCCGTAACTCACCTCACAAGGGCTTTCTCTTTTCCTCTTCCCAAAATGCATGCTTCTACTAGCATTCCATTCTTGCGACAAAATGGTGAACAACTAGGAAGAGCATGAGATTTGACCCTTCTGGCAAGATAACAAGCTCGCCTGCCAAAGTGGTCTGGATTCTGCCAGAAGACTTTCAATTCCTAGATTAGAGAAGAGGATTTTACTACTGTTGGCATAGCAGAGAAAATAAGTTTCCTTTTTGCATTAATAGTTTTTGCCCTATAAGGTCTTCCGAGAGGCTGCATATATAGTGGGATTGAATGGGATTGATTCATAGCTGAGACAATCTACACATAGAAAAGCCAGCAACAGGATGTGTCCTTAGGATCCAGGGTCCCTGCACTGAGAATCTCCTTAAAAAAAAGAAAGAGAGACAGAGAGAGAGATGAGAGAGAGAGAGAGAGAGAGAGAGAGAGAGAGAGAGAGAGAGAGAGAAAGAAAGAAAGAAAGAAAGAAAGAAAGAAAGAAAGAAAGAAGGAAAGAAGGAAAACCCAACCCTAAAACTCACTGGCATCATGTTGACGCCTATTCATCATAGTGACTCTGGCAGCGATGTACTCTGGTGTCAATTTGATTAAGAGTGTAGGGGTAGAGTCTAGCCTGTCAATCTGGAGATAGCCAATGCGACCTCTCTGTGAGCATGGTTTTCTCCTGAGAATTCTGGGAAGTCTCACAGTATTTCCCAATTGGAGGTGAGAGACTTTGCTCAGTCTGTTGGAGACGCTCTACTGACAAGACTCAAGGTTGATTCCCTGTGAGCCTTCCTGAGAAACCACATGAGCCTACCCTGATGGAACCAGACCTCTGAAGCTGGAAAAGGCACAAGGAGACTCCTTCTAGTGCTGAGATGTTTCTACCACCACTGGATACACAAGACTCTGCTCCCACTGGCCTGTGATTGTCCTGGCTTCATTGCATATGCTCTGTGAGTCTGAAGAGGGCTTATGGATTGATATCAGACATATGGGCTAAGATTGGACATGTGGGCTTGTATTGGACTGGGTTGTGATGCTTTCTCAATGTTCCATTCCTCCTCGTTTATATAAACCTCTCCCTTATATACATATGCGTGTCTACCCAGACTAACATGGTGACCTTCTAGGGCAGATAGAACTATCCCTGTGAGTTTTCCAGGCTGTGACTATTTATGGGTATAGAAAGCCCCCTCTTTCTCCCAAGGAATGGCTGGTAGTCCTAGCTGCCATACAAGTGAATCCCAGGTGAATTCCTAACCACTAGGCCACCAGGGCTCCTAAGGTGTGATGAGCCCACCGATGTTGAAAGGAGACAGGTTTGAATTCTGATTCTACAGTATGGTCAAGTTATTTAACTTGAGTTTTCATTTATTTATGTGCATTATAAGGCACCCTGGTAGTGCGGTTGGATAAGTGTTGGACTGTTAACCTCAGATGTGGTGGTTCAAACTCAGGAACTAGTTGCTTGGCCAAAAATGAGTTTGCCTGTTCCCCAAAAGATTTACAACCTCAATAACCCTACATAGGGTTGTAGAATTCACTCCCTAACAGTTGGATTATCATAGGGATAAAACCTCCATAGCAGAAATGTGATATTTAAATGATGCAATTCAATACAAATTAACAGGGATATTGCTTAAGAGTTGTTAAGGTCCAACTTTTATCCAAATATTTAAGGAGATGCTCTTTAATGCACATTTTACCTTGGAGAGCTTAGCATTCTAAGCCATCCCTATGGTTCTCATGCCAGTTTTTAGTAAATCAAGAGATTTAATGTTGATATTTGTCAGTCTGATATTTTCTTCCACTGAAAGTACAGGTTGTCAGATAATAATGCTTTATATAATAATCTACTTGAGATGTTTAATGAAAGCAATTGCTGAAAATTTTCGTTAGTTAAACATTATATAATTGTCTTCCCACAAGATTGTGGGAGGTCAAATCATTATCATTGAAAGAATGTATGCAAATCAGGGAACATCAATACTTATTATTTTCAGACTAAGCCTAACTACATTGTTTAATTTTCACATTATAATATCAATGTCTTTCTGGGCTCTAATTAATAGTGATAAATAAAACTGCACTATGAATTGATTACCATATATTTAAGCTGCTGTGTAAGTAGACTTGATTTAAGGTTAGTTTCAAAGTGTATCTTTATATCTGCAGAGATCTCTGGCACTAGCAATGATTTCTATAGAAGATATGTTGTTGTCTGGTGTTACAAAGTAGAAAGTGAATCCACGTTTTAGAGTAGAACTTCCTTATTAGGCTTTTTTATGGTTTTATTATGACATAGGTGAAAGTTTGCTCAAATAAAAGTGCTTTCCAGTACAATTCACATACATTTTCTTTCTTGACATTGATTCCAATTCCCATTATGTGACAGGAGTCTTGTCATACCTTGTCTTTATATTTACACCCTTTTCTATTTTGTATGGGATTTTGTTTGGCTTTTTGTTTTGGGGGGCATCACTGCCCTGGTGGGAATAAGAAACCCAGCTTTGCTACTGGAGAGCTGCTGCTGGATTTGAACCGCCAACCCTGTGGGCCACAGTCACGCACACAACCACTATGCCACTGGGGCTCAGCCCCTCATATGGGATTTATTTATGGGAAATACTATCCTTTTGATCTGACATTGCTAATTATTCTAAGGAGCAATCCTCTCTGGTATCATCTTTCACCTATAAAACAGTTTATAGGACTGACTCATAGTTGAGCTACAGAAGGTAGCTCAGTTCTAAGCTGAAGCAGAAGGTAAGTTCAGTTCTAAGCTGAAAGGGTGACTCAGATGTGCAGTCTCATGGATCCACCAACTTCTCTCCAATCAGCAAACCTGAAAAGTAAACCTGATTATGATTCTTCAGTTTCATTTGACATTTTCTTTTAAACTCTACCCAGGACTTCTTATTGTGATCCCTTTCCCAGCAATTCTCCTGGACTCAGGGTCATGGACTCATTGATCCATTATTCTTGGAGCTAATTATGTCTTTGCATCTTTGATTTTCTTCAGGTTTCTTTGCACGATCCTGAGAGATACCAATCATTGCATCTGAGGTGACACTCACTGGCTTTTAAGATTCCAGCTATTACTCACCAACATTGTAGACACACTACTTGAACACGACACTATTTCAGTTGTCCCTGATGCCCCCTAGGATGGTGATCTTGAGCTCTCAGGTCCACCAGCGTATTTTTTTCAACACTTTTTATTTTTGTTATGGCAGAGAAGTTTTCATAACTTTGTTTCTTATATGCTCTATTATATTCGTGGATATATTTGAATCCATGGGGTTTTCTTGGTTGTAATCTTAACAGAAGCAGATTGAGAGATCTTTCTCCTGTGGAACCCATGGGTAGGTTCAAATCTCCAACATTTCAGTTTATACTTTATTTTTCTGTCCCTATAATTATTTCTCTTCTCTAAAATCTCTCTTTCAAAAAAATACACCCAAACCCCCTCACTATCACCTTTAGAGGTAGTGCTAAAGTCACATGGTTTTTAAATTTAGGGAGCGTTTTTGCCTAAGAATCCTAATACAAATGCCACTTTTTGAATGTTGGCGATGGAAAGACTACCTTGTCTGTACAGTACATTATCATGTGGGGACTGAAAAAGGGGGAATAGAACTTTTTTTTCTTTATGTATAAATAAAAAACATCTACAGTCAGTATGTTTAGGTTTCTTGTTGATTTCAGAAGGTCAGCTGAGCAAATAGTATTAATTCAGGGGCAACCAATGACCTGGATCATGATTTGTGTCTACCCCTGACCCCAGATTCATCAGGCATTGAACTTTTGTCTGCTGATATAAAATGACAATAAAATTATTCTACCAAATTTTCAAAACTGCTTATTTTAAAAAGTTTTATTGGCATATGCTTCACAAAGCATACAATTTTATTATTCAATCATATTAGGAAGATTTAGTTAAAAGAAGGAGATTTGTGCAGTCATTGCCACCATCTGCTTCAGAGTTTTCCCCGCCTGCTTATTATTGTTTGCTTCCCATTCCCCTTCATCCCCCCAGCTATGACCCCAGACAGTGTTCAGTCCAGTTATAGTTCTTACAGAGTTAATTTCATATATAGAAAATCACATAAAACATGAAGAGGAAGCAGACAAATCGAAAGCATACCAACAACAACTAGACAAAACATAAGAAACCTCAATTACAAAATAAATCAGAAAATATTAAAAACTGAAACAACTTTAACATAGGCCAACTCTAGTTCTTAAATGCTTCCTCCCACCCACTATCATGATCCCAATTCTAGGTTACAAATCTGACTAGACCAGAGGGTGTAAACTTGTACAGATAGGGACTGGAAACAAGGGAAATCCAGGACAGTTGAATCCTTCAGGACCAGTGGTGAGAGTGGCGATACTTGGAGGGTGAAGGTGAGGTAGAAAGGGGGAACTGCTTACAAGGATCATACAACCACTTCCCTCGGAGATAAATGACAGAAAAGTGGGTGAAGGGCAACTTCAGACAGTATAAGACATGACAAAATAATAATAATTTATAAAGTATCAAATGTTCATGGGGCGGGGGTGGAGAGGAAGGGAAAATGATGTGATATCAAGGGTTCAAGGAGAAAGCAAATGTTCTGAGAATGATGAGGGCAACAAATGCACAAATGTACTTGACAAAATGGATGAATGGATCATGATAAGAGTTGTATGAGCCCCCAATAAAATGTCTTAAAAAATGAGTACACCTGATGTAAGTGCAATCAGCAAGGTACATATAGAAGAGAAGCCTCCTGTAACTTAACAGTTGGGTAGAGATTTAGGGAAAGAGGAGGATGGGGGACCAAACCCAGGGAGGTACATGTTGGGTAAAGCACGGTAAGGGAGAAGGATGGAGGGGGGAGAGAGAAAAAGGAGGTTTGACAGTGAAAAGAGGGAGCAGGGTACTAACCCACTCAGGGGGAGAGTACAAGTCTTATCTCCACAGAAGCTGGAGTGGGCATGCAGATCCTACCATGAAGCACCCAACTGTGAAGACAGAGTGGACACATGGAAGAAGGCAGAAAAAGAGAGTGCTACAGGGCTGGCCCATCCAGAGCTGGACTGACTTCCGACCTGGAAGTAGGGGTGGCAGAGAACAGGCTGGGGGAGGGACCAGAATGCCACACCCACATGGACACAGGTGGACACAGAGGATGAGAAAGAGAGCTGGTCCAGTCCTCATGATGGTCCGAGCCCTGCCCACGACACCCAGAAGACTACACCCTTGAGGGAACCTATGTCACAGGAGGGATTGGGCAAAAAGCAACAAGATCTGTCAAACTATCTCCTTACAGAAGCAGACAATGACAGAGAACATTTAAGGGGTCAAATGATGGGAAAGAAATGTGGTCTGAGCCCCCCAAATGGAACTAGTCAAAAAGAAGCACTACTGGTTGGACAGTCGGGAAGAGAGAAAGACTGGACTGATAGTCTCTGGGGGACACAGAGGAGAGTGGAGAGGAAGGGGGACCTGGAGAGACTCAGGGGTGGAGGGGGAATGGGTGGTCTGCAGTCGGTGGTGGGGAGGGTGTGGGAGACCTGGTGAGTTGAAGTAAGGGTAATATAATAGAGAGGAAATACTGAAACCCAATTGACGCCTGACCATGACAGTGGGAGAGAAGGAAGGCAGAAGGAAATAGAGGAAGGAATTAGAAGGCAAAGGACACTTGCAGAGGTCTAAACACAGACAAGTACATATGTAAATATAAGCATATATTATAAGGAGGGACTAAATCCAGATACATATATTTATATGTTTAGTACTAAGGTACTAACTAGTACTAAAGTACTAGACCTTGAACCACTACCCATGCTCTCTCCCTCAAGGCAAGAATAATTTGTTATACTAATCTGACATTTCAGAATGCTCACTGGCCCAATGTGATCACTGAAGTCAAATAGGTTCATAAGCAAATGTGGTGAAGAAAACCCATGGTGCCCAGCTACCAAAGGATATGGAGTCTGGGGTCTCAAAGCCTGAAGATAAATAAACGACTATCTAGCTGAGAAGTATCCAAGCCCACAAGGTATAAGTGGCATGAAGTGTCAAGAGACCAGGCCTCAGGCATCAAGCAGGAAAAAAATCATATCACTGTTTGCGATCTCTCATGAGACGATCGCTGAGGAGATGTGGGTATTGAGCAATAGTGGTAAAGATAGCTGATGGTACCCGGCTATCAAAAGATATAACATCTGTGGACTTAAAAGTTTGAGGGTGAACAAATGGTTATATGGCTCAGGAACAACAAAGCCCACCTTAACACACCAGCCTGTGTGACCATGAGATGTGGAAAGAACCAGCTATCAGTGATCAAAGAACAAAAATAATATTATTGTGTGCTCACCCTCCTGAAAAGATCATTGAAGACAGAAGGGAGCAGACGCAGAGAGGGGAAATCCGATGGCACCCAGCTACCAAGTGATAAAGTACCTGGGATTGTGAAGGCTTGAGGGTGAATGAATGGTCATCTAGCCCAGAAGCAGTAAAGCCCAGATGGAAGAAACACACTAGCATGTGTGATCATGGTGGGGCTAAAGGGAGCAGATATCAAGCATCAAAGAACAAGAATCATGTCACTACGAATGGGGGAGAGAACAGAGTGGAGACCCAAGGCCCACCTGTGGACAATTGGACACCCTCTCACAGGGGAGTCTTTGGTAGCAGACAGGCCAGTGAGGTGCAGTGAGGTGGCAATGAAGCATATAACTTTCCTCTAGTTCCTGAAGGCTTCCTCCCCCCAACTGTCATGATTCCAGTTCTACCTTATAAATCCAGCTGGACTGGAAGAGGTACACTTGTGGAGATGGGAAATGGAAATGCGGGGAACCCAGGAAAGTAGTAGGAGTGGAGCTACAGGATGGGTGGAGGAAAAGTGGGGTACAGAGGGGCAGCCAACTTTGGGGATCTACACATAACCTCCTACCAGGGGGACAGACATTGGTGGAGAGGGCAAGGGATGACATCGGGCAGTGTAAGTTATGACAAAACAATAATAATTCATAGTGTATTGAGAGTTGGTGGGGGAGTGGGAAGCTAGGATGGAGGGGAAGGAATGGAAGGCTGATGTCAGGGGCTCGGGTAGTAAGGTGGAGGTTCAGAGAATGATGACAGCAGCAGGCATGCGAAGAAGCATGGCACAATATATGTATTTATGTATTGTGAGAAATGATGTATGAGTCCCCAATAAAATGATAAAAAAAGAAAAAAATGAGTACAACTAGTTTGATTTGATTTGTATTAAATCATTTTACCAAATATAAGAAATATGCATGTGATGGGATAAGGGAACATAAAATAATTGTAGAGTAATTATGTTGGTCTAGTTGAGAGATAATAGAGGAAGCAGAAATGTTGCTGACAAACTGGTTTTATTAGTCTGAAATAATGGAGGGAATTTGGGGTTGGAGTTAAAGACTTGTGAATTTTCCACACACAGCTCACTTTATACCTCTAGCAGGGGTAGGATCATGCAGGTATATATGTACATTAACTCATTATTTCATGCATCTTTAATAAAAGCAGACAAAGTTGAAATATATTAATTCCATCATATATACAATGAACTCCAAGCACTGAAAAGTTAAGCAGCTTACTCAGAGTCACCAATGGGAAAGATATAGAATTGGAATATTAAATCAGTCCATCTGGTTTGAAAGACCCATACCACTCTGCTATCAGCTTTCTTAGGTGCCAATTGCTTCTGCTCATGGGGCTCTACCACTCACTGCACTGTGTCTTTTAGTACTTAGCCTTCGTCCATTTGCCTGTGGTCCACACATGCAAGATATGTCCATATTGCTCACAAAGGCGAGAGATTCCTCTTTTGCTGTCCAATATCGATTATCTAGCTTTGGATGTATAAGCTCTGAGAAATATGATTATAATAAAAAGGTCACTGATATATTGTGAATACCCACAACTTATTTCTTGAATCATAAATGACAAAATACATTCTAATTACTAACTATCACTTTGTTACTTGGAAGGCATCTTGTGTTGACACTGTTGTAAGAGTACCACCTTATATCAGAAATTTCTAGTGAAGTGAAGATTTACTCTACAAATAAAAGAAGACATGGCTACATATCACTCTGGGTTTGTGCATAGCTGAAAGGCTATAGAAACAAAACAGGGGAGGGAAGAAGAACTTTCTGAATTAATGCCCATTGAATCTCTGCCCATTGCTAAAAAGAGCCTGGGAGGGGAAAAAACATTCTGGCAAAATATTGGTTTCCATTACTTTTCATATTTTCTTGCCAGGACCAGAGCCAGATGTTCTGTAATATAGCAAAGTCTGTTCTATTGGCATTTTTGGTTATATTAACTTCAGGAACTACTGGAAATTTTATGTGAGAAGATTCACAGGTGTTTATCATCCAAATTTTCTGAGACTTCAGTGGTTTTGACGGGGTTGGGGAAAAGGTGACGAACAGTGAGTATGTCAAAATAACTTGTGTTCTCAACTTGATATGCTCATATCCATAATGAAACACATATGCTCAAATAACTTCTCTTCAACATATGGCACAATATAATTGAAAAGAGTCCATGAGATTATTTCATCCCTTCTAAAAAAGAAAATAATACTTATGATTAATAAAAACTAGTCAGAGTTTAGGGTTTGTGCTAGAGATAAAGATTTAAAAGTCACCTACTAAAACATCCCACAATCTACATGGAAAGAAGAACGCAGCATTGTACAACCTGACTGCATTGTGGGTAGGTGTCTTTGTCTCTTTTTGTTCTCTTAATTTGTGGCAGTCATGTACTCTTGCATCAATTTCATGACTGGGAGTGTAGGGGTGGAGTCTAGCCTGTCAGTCTGGAGATAGCCAATGAGACCTCTGTGTGGGCATGACTTTCTCCTGAGCATTCTGTGAGATCTTGCAGATATTTCCCCCTTGGAGATGACACACACAAGACTCAGTCCTGCGGAGATATTGCAGCTGACAAGACAACGTGGCAGCATGCTGATTGATCCTGAGTCCTGGAAATTGGAGGAGCCAGAGGAGAAGTCACATGGGCTTACCCTGATGGAACCAGAACTATGAAGCCAGAAAAACCTCATAGAGATACCTACGAATGCTGACTTCCTTTCCCACCACTGGATACACAAGACTGCACCTACTGGACTGTGATTATCCTGGTTTTGCTGCATGTGCTTTGTAAGTCTGAAGAAGACTTTATAGACTGCTATTAGACATATGGGATAATATTGGACTTATGACCTTGGACTGGACTGGGTTGAGATGCCTTCTCAATGTTCCATTCCTCTTGTATATTAACCTCTCCCTTAAACACAGGTGCATGTTTGTGAATTTGCTTCTCTAGTCCACCTGGACTAACACATACACGCAAGCTGACTCTAAACTCAGTGCTTTCAGAACTCGCAGGTACAACTTGAAATTAGATGGGTAGTCACATTGGCCTTAGAGCCCAAATGTTTGCCCTCTCTGTGAATTTTACCATACCAGTTCATAATGGGCATGCCTCTGAAAGTGTAATACAATATTTAAAAGCAATCTTTTCCTTACACACACAGATACATACCTGCACGCATATACTGTATTTGATAAATTCATCAGATTATCTATATTTAAGTGTATTTTAGAAATTGTATTCTGACAACAAGTATCCTTGAATGGTGCATATGGCAAAAACTTTCATTTACTAACCAAATTATTAGAGGTTATGCACAGATATGTCTTAGGAAAAGGGCCTGATGATCTGCTTCTGAAAATTCCACCATTGAAAATTCTATGGAGAACAGCTCTATTCTGATAAGTATGAGGTCCCCAGAAGTCAGATCACTGATAACAACTATTATTTTTTTATTCTGACGCAGTTACCAGAGTCTGTTTATCAAAAAAACCTTACCACTACTGAAAGTGTTCGTGATTGACTAGTCCATTGAGATAGTGTCGACTCTTTGAGTGCCACTTGCATTCACATATTTTTAAGTGTATAATGGCCACTGTGTGAGGCAGCAGAACACATTGGAGGTCTAAAATGTAGATAAAATTTTGCTTTAGTCAAATAATCTTTCTGAAGAGCCTCACAAGTCTTCCCTTTATTCACTATTCCAATGGTGTGGGAAGGAGCCCTGGTGGCATAATGGTTATGTATTGAGCTGCTAATCACAAAGTCAGCAGTTCCAAACCCCCAGTTGCTCCATGGGAGAAATACAAGACTTTAGACTCCAGCAAAAAGTCTTGGAAATTCATGGGGGCAGTTCTTTACTGTGAGTTGCAATCGTACACAATGGCATACGCTTTCTGAATCAGTTCTGGGCTGGAAATACTCATCCATATGAAGAGATTGTACATCTCCATTGTAAGAATGGGAGCAGAGGGTGTGACTACAGTGCGAAAGCCCTCATGTCTATTCTGTACTACAAAGACAAAATGAACTTACCGCACAATATGTCATGTCCCTTGGAGAGAGTAAGGATCAGAAAAATTGCCAGTAAAACTAAGCTGGATATGAACAGAATGATAAGTTAGTATCCTTAAACTTTCCAAAAACCACTTCAGTAGGACCTCTATACCCAAGCAAACCTGAAATATCAAGCAGAACTTCCCTCAAATATATTAAACACATGATCTATCAAAAGATTTAGCAATGCAAACTCACCTTAAGTCACAGATCAAAGGAATAAATCTGACTTGAACAGTCAAAACTCTGTCAGTAGATCCCCACTATGATGCAGGCTGGACTTGATCCAATTTCCAAAATTGCAATATTTTTGGTTTGTATTGTTTAGCTTGGGTTTGACTGTTCATGTATCTCAGACTGTACCTCAGAGGTGGAGTGTCATTGGAGGTCACCCTCTTTTTTGGTATATGAAACCCAAGATTAATGAAACTATAGGGATAACAAATAGAATAAGGGGAAGAGGGTTTAGTGGGGGATGGGGTGGGTAAAATGGAGATGATGTCAAAGAGCCCATGTAACAAAAGAATGTTTGGAAGCTAATTGCGGTAGCAATTGTACAATATTACTTGATGTGATTATGTGATAGATGTATTAAATTCCAATGAATAAAAATATATATTCTTGAATATTTACCTGTGCACAATATCTGGGACTAGTTAAAGCCTTATACTGAGAGAAAGAAGGAAACAAATATTTGTGAAACCCAAGGAGTTTATGGCAGAGGTGTAATTTTAAGAACAATGTGTTCGGTAGGGAGGCGGGGATTTAACAACACATCTCTGTTCCACCATTAACTCTCAAGTTGACTTTGATGATGGGATGAACATTAAATGCTTAGATGACAATAGCAATCATGTCATGGCTTGCCAATTTTTCCTGAAATCACATTGTAAGAGATAGATTATGCATTTGCATTCTTGCCCTTGTTCTTAAAATAGTCATAATCTTTGATGTGACAATTAGGTTTGATATGGAAGGGGACCAGCCTATCACTGCTCAGGCCAGAGTCTGGTTGGGGATGTGGCCTTTTTATTAGAGACACTGAGGAGAATATAACCCTCTTTTGTCCTTTGTCTTCTTGTTGACTGGGTCCTGCATCTCATGTCTGGACCAGCCATCCATGTGGCCCAACAGCCAACTGGGAGCTGTTAGCATACCGCTGTGTTCCTGTGGATCTTGCATCCATGTGACTGTATCCACCAACCTGGAGTGTCCCAAGTTCGCTGACCTTCCTGTGACCTTCACTGGTAACTGCATGAGTGTGAAGGCCTCCCACTAGTATCTGGCCCACAACCTTGAGTTGGACTGAGTTGGACAGCTTTCTTCATATAAAATCATTCTTTGATATCAAGTTCTTTCATGTACACATATAGTTGTCACAGATTTTGTTTCTCTAAAACTCTACTTAACACAGTGGGGCTAAGGAACCCTTTTTAAATAGGTGAATTTGGAGGACCAGAGAAGTTTAACATAGAAGGTTGGCAAAGGGGTCCTATTTCCCAGAAGATAATTTATTGTCTTACTTGACAGAGTGAAAATACAATTTTTCCTTCTGTAGAGATTATACTTTCAGGAGATCTCAAACAGCTGCTCAGAGCTAATCTGGAGTACTATTCCTCTCCACCTACTCCATCTTTTTTTGTAATAATAAAGCCAGGTGATCATCCACATAGGCATTTTGGCTATGGACCATATCCTTAGAGCCCTGATGATACAGTGGATTATGAGTTGGCTATTAAACAAAAGGTCAGTGGTACAAGGTTACCAGTGGCGAGGCAGGAAAAAAAATAAGCTTTTTTCTTCCATGAGACTTAGGAAATCCAAAGAAGCAGTTCTGCTCTGTTCTGTAGGGTCACTATAAGTTGAAATCCACTTGATGGCAAGGGGTTTGGGTTTGATGTCCAACATTCCCTTGAAAGTCCTGGTGTCACTGTGAGTCAAGTACTTGCTTGCTAACCAGAAGTCAGTGGTTCAAACTCACCAAATATTTCTCAGGAGAAAGGGGTGTCAGTCTGCTTCCTTAAAGATCACAGCTATGGAAACCTATGGAGGCAGTTCTACTCTGTCCTCCAGGGTCATAATGAGTCAACATCACCTTGATGCCAATGGATTTGGTTTGAGTTTAACCATCCAGCTTGGTGAAAGAGTGTGTAAAATGACTATGTCTGGAGGAGAGTAGAAAAGGAGCACTTCAAGCAATTAAAATTTTAACTTGAAATATGCAAACACAGGTGTGCCTGATCTACGAGGGAGAATGATCAGATGATTTGGGCACTGAAGGTTTCAAATAAAATTAACACACTCTCTGTGGAGGAATGAGAATGGTCATCTGGTTTTGAAAGACAGCAATCACTGGAAGAAATCTTGACTTGACACCTTTAGGAGTTGAAGAGTTGAAAATTCATTGCTGTAACCAAGACTTGATCAGGTTATCATCCTTGTTCTCTCTGCTTTGTATGACTGAGGTGGAAAGACAAAATCCACCAGTAGGGCAGAGCCATCAAATGAGATAAAATGATCTCTCAAATTTAAAGTCACTTGTTTGTGCAAAACAAAAGTTGTAGCAGACTGATGATGAGATTTAATGTTCTCCTTGCCATGGAAAGAAGGGAAGGATTCAGGTAAGAAAACTCAAAAACCACTGCTGCCAAGTCAGTGTTAACTTACAGCAATGGGGCCGAGAACTGCTGCCTCGGATTTATGAGAAGGATTCTATACCATTGCCACAGCAGAAGGCTTCCTCTTTCTTCCTTGTAGCAACTGGAGGGTTTGTACTGCACACCTTGTGGAAAGCAGTTCAGTGCTTATCCCACGGCACTGCCAGAGCTCCATGTGGGGAGAGCGAAACAACGCTTTCTGAGTAATTAGACACGTGGAGCATTAGAAAAATTAACTATAAAAATTACCTATGCCTGCATTTGCAGAGTTGATGGAAAGGTTTATAATGATTGTATTCATTAAAAATCTTCTCAGCACTTCCAATATTACAAATAAAAACTTTAGGCTGGGAAAAATTCAACGATTAGGGCTAAATTAGTTGAATGTTACACAGCAATTTATCCTCCTGGCAGGAAGGGAAACTCTGTTCTTATGTCTCTCCTAGGGTTCTATTCATTAAACAAGACAGAATTTCCTAAACTCCAATAGTTTTGACAGTGTCCTCTGGTGATCCATGTATTCTATGAGAATATGTAACATAGTTTGGGAATGGTGATTAATGAAGCCAGATTTACTCTCCTAATATTAAAATATATTCCAAACAATAAAAAGGAAATATATTGAAACCAAAGACATATCACTGCAAAAGAATAGTAAACCTATTGAAAATTCAGGATATATTAAATGTATATAAAATAAAGTTAACTTTTAAGTCAGGAGACAAAAGGTGAATTATTGGACACAGTAAGTTCATCCCATACCACAAATAAAACTAAGTCCCAGATTAAATACAGTTAAATTTTTTAAAAAGTAGTTAAATAATGAAGTAAAAGAATGTAGTAGGTGAGAATGAATCTAATTATAGCAGAGGAAAGTATTTATTAAGCTTAAAAGCATAGAAATAAATCATAACATTTTCTAGATGTTGCTGTATAAAACATGAATGGCATCAATATTAGAAATAATGAAAAGTAATCGGCAAGTTTAAAGATGAAAATAATTGTCTATCACATTTAAGAACCACTGTGTTAATATGGGTAAAGAATTAATGAAATTTATTTTTAAGTGGCTTATATATAATAAAAGTTCCAAAGTCACTGGCAATGAATTCTATTTAAACTACCCAGGAAGCGAATTTTTATTTCTTCAATGAATTACTTAAAAATAAAATAAAAGCTCTCAGACTTGAAGAAAGAATAAATTATAGTAGTTTATGAACCTAAACTTATATAACAATTTACATGGATGCTTTGGAATATATATCATGACATATGAAAATAGTCATACTCACTAATTGTCATTTTGTTAATGAGGAAACTTCCTTAAGATCTCTAAATAAGAGACTAGTAACAGAGTGCTAGTTAAGCAAATTATTCTACACCCATAAGTTGAATCTAATCTAACCATTTGAAATACTTAATAGTATATAACTTTATAAAAAAAACAAATTAGTCCCATCAAATTGTTTTTTTAGGGGGGAGCATCACTGCCCTCTGGTGGTGGGAGTAGGAGGCCCAGCCTTTGCTCCTGTGGATCTGGAATTGAACCTCCATCCCAGTGAGCCGCAGTCCCGCACACAGCCATTACGCCACTGGGGCTCAGCCCTAGTTCCATCAAATTAATTCCAAATCATAGTGACCCTATAGGACAGAGTAGAACTGTCCCCTGTGGGTTTCTGAAACTGTAACATTATACTGGAGTACAAAGTCTTAGCCTTCTCCCTTAGAGAAAAAGGCATGCACAAGGAATATTTGTGTTAGTCCGCGTAGACTAGAGGAACAAATTTCACAGACACGCATATGGATATAAGGAAAGAGTTTATATACAAAAGGAATGGGACACTGAGAAAACATCCCAGCCCACTCCAGTTCAAAGTCATAAGTCAGATATTAACCCATATGCCCGAAATCAGTCTATAAAGTCTCATTCTAACTCACGAAGTCACAGGTCAGTGGGTGCAGAATCCCGGTGCTAGCAGGGGTCTCCCCATGGCTGCTCACTTCCAGGGCTCAGGGTCCATCAACAGCATGCCGCTCCAGCTTCAGAGGTCTGGCTCCATCAGGGCAAAGCCATGTGGCCTCTCCTCCGGCTCCTCCAGCTTCTCAGACGCTGCCATCTTGCCTTGTTCGTGATTCATCGTCTCTGAGGCTAACTCCCAACAACTGGGGAAGATAGCTTCTCATCTCCACGAGGGAAATATCATGAGATTTCTCAGACATATCAGGAGAAAGCCATGCCCACACAGAGGCTACTCAATGGCTATCTCCAGATTAACAAGCTAGACTCCACCCCTGCATCTTTAACATAAAGATTAACATAAAATTAACATAAGCAGATGACTGCCACAATACTGAAATGCATAAATCAAATATATTATATTTACATTGCATATGTAATAGTTATACATTTGATACATTTATTAATTTAAGAAATATTTATCAAATGCCGACCATGAATTAGACAAAGCTCTAAGCACTAAAGGACACTCACTGCCTCCCAGTTGATTATGAACTCAGAATGACCCTCTAGCCCAGGGTATCACTGCCACGGAAGGGTCTCTGAGACTGTAACATTTCACAGGGGTCGAAAGCCTCATTTGTCTCTCAAGGAGTCGCAACAGCTGACTTTTGGGTTTGCAGTCCAACATGTCACTCACTATGCCATAATAATAAATAAACTGACTAGATTCTTTGGCTTCATGGAGCGCACATTCAATCTGAAGTACTACACAATACTAGAAGACAGTAGAAGCAAACACATAGTTATTCTGTGCAGCAAGGTTACAGCTGATTTTCAAAAATATTTTACATATGCATAATTTTTACTATAAATCTATGCTGTTTTTACTTAGCATACATGTTTATTACCTTTTACTAAAAAGAAAAACTTAAATGACTTCTAATTCAGAATGCTAATTATATAAATTAGCAAAAGTATTTTAAAAATAGATCATTTATAAATTATTTTTAATTATGTTTAAAACACACATTTGTATTAATAACACAAAATTTAAAGGCAGAATCATAATTTTAATTCCACCTATTTAATTACGATTCACAAAGTAATCCATGATTCCTGGTAATATTCTCTCTTTATGTTTCTCTTTATGTGCCTTAGTACGTCAGGAATTTCTTAGGCATGTCTCATGCCTTACTTTCATTTATCTATGGATAATAACTTTACTTATTTGTATGGCATCCCTTTATTTCTTCATGGAGGGTCTGTCTGACACTAGCAGAAACAAATTAGAAAACAACACAACAAAGGTTTTCTTCACAGCTGCTTCAACCAGATGGTAGATTTGGGCGCCTGGAAACATGTTAGGAGAGACTATTCCAGCATGAAGTCTATCTCAAGCTTAGCGATCCCCCAGGTCCTTACAAGGCACAGAGAAGGCTGCTAAATTTGTGGTGCTTTTTGATACAGTATTTCAACCTTTGTGCTTTTCAAATGTCAATAATACAAAGACGATCTGTGGCTCCCTCACCATCATGCTGTTGTTATTTTAGTTAGGTGCTGTGATAATTTTACTGTACCAACTAGACCTCCCTAGGATCTTGTGGGCAGAGTTTAAATAGGTTGAGGCTTGATTAGAGGACACCTGAGATAAATGCTGTCCAAGGCAGGGCTTCCTTCCATCTCTCTTCCTCCAGAGGGATTATTCTAGCATGCTCCTGCTTGAGCTAGTCCTTAGCCTCAAGGGACAAGCCAACTCGTGGATCATCTCACCTTGCCATGCATCCCTAGAGCTGGAAACTCCATGGAGAAGGTTCACCATGCTGCTGGAAGATCGTGTCAGCACGTGTGAAGTTGTAGAGCTTAAGACTCCATTGCTTCCTGCTTCACTACTCTCTCATGTTACTGCCTGTTGCTGCCCCACTCTGCCATCTGCTACCTGAAGTCAATTCTGCTGGTCTTGCCTGTGGGAAGACTCTGCTCTTTGCTTCCTAGACCTTGGAGCAGCAGCTTTGTGACATGAAGGACCTTCAGGATATAAATTGTTTCATGAAAGTGAGTTCAACTGAGCTTCCTGTACTGCTGTGTTGACTTAGTAGCTGTTATATTCCTCCTCACTATATAAACACACACACACATACATAATCACAAGTGCCTTAATCTTGTTTCTCTGAAGAATCGTGTCTAAGACAGGTGCCATAGTCAGTTCTGACCCATAGAGACCCCTCGCACAACAGAACAAAACACCACTTAGTCCTGTGTCATCCTCAAAATCATCCCTATGCTTGAGTCCATTATATACATGCTTATTCAATACCATGAGCTAAACATATATACTAGGTGACTGTGTTTTACCCTTTTCCATATCTGAATTCTTGTATCTTATAATGCCACGTCAGAAAACCATTGCAATCTCTAGCAGGTCAGTGACATGATCTTTTTTGAAGTGACATGATCTTTTTGATGTAGGGATGAAGAAATCTTCTGGTAGCTGTGCAGCAAATGAAATCTATTAAAATGTTTCTGCAAACAGAGACTTAAACTAAACACATTGTGGGATAAAATCACAAGGCTCAGGCACAATGGATGATACCCTTGAGGGATAGCTATATCAATTGGCCCAACATAATTCATAATGATACTGTTCTGCAGCCTACTTTGGTGAATAATGTATGGGTTCTTAAAAGTTACAAGGCTATCTAAGATACAGCTCTTGGTTTCTTCTTACCTGGAGCTAGCTATGGAAAGCAAATAAAATCAAAGGCTCAAGGGGCAATTAGTACAAAGGACTAATGTACTACATAAGTCAAAATCTGAACAAACTAGACACCAGAAGAATGTGATGGAGCCCTGCAACTACCACTGACTGTTCTAACAGGCTTTATAACAGCAGAAACCAGACAGTAGGAGAAAAATATTGAACAAAAAAGAAAATTCACAGAATGTCAGAGGAATCCCTGACATTAAGGACTTAAGGCAACCTTCTGAACTGGAATTGATACTTGGGGAGAGAACTTTTTAGCTAAATAATATACAGATTCATTAAGAACAAATAAATGTCAAAATCCCAGTAACACTCAAGAGAAGCATATTTCTAAGAACAATCAATAAGTAAAATCTAGAAGGAAAGGTTTGCCTCAAAACAGAGTTGAGAAAGGGTTGAACATATGATGAAAGACATGGTGACCCAGTGAAGAAATGGATAGAGCGCTAACATGCTGTGGAGAATACGCTCAATGTCATGAAGCACTGTATAGAACAAACTATTGAATGGGAAATTAAACAGTTAATTCCCAGGTAGGGCACATGAGTAAAAGAGTTCATATTAGTGCTACTTTGAAATATGTTTCTTCATACATTGATTTCAATGTTTTAACCATAATTGGAGCTGTAGTAATAATTTCAGTGGGTTACTTACAGAGATACAGTTGTTGTTCAAGCAATGGAAGCATCAAAATTTAGTAGGAATTGGACCAGTCCCAATAAGAAATACAGCTACCCTCACTGACCCAAGACATTTTGGGGTCAAAAATGGAGAAACAGGGTCAGGATTATACCCTGTCTGACCCAACTACACCAAAATACTAAAGGTGTGAGACAGAACATGGAGCTCCAGATTGAGCACCAAAGCTATGCTTTGTGACACCCCATCCCACTCAATCAGGAGGCACTCCTGGAGGTCAACGAACAAACCTCAAACTATTTGTAGAACTTTATATTGTTAGTATTATTGTATTCCTACATGTATGTCTACATGTTGGATTTTGGGGGTTTTTTTGTTGATGTTTTCATTGTTTTCTTTGTTTGCTTCATCATAGGATGCCATTTTTTTGAGTATGTTATTTTCTCTACAGGTCCATCTAGATGGAGTGGGATGGATGGGTGATCTAGGGGTGGGGACGATGGGACTGATGGTACCAAGAGGGGGGGGAGGGCTGTTGGCTGATCCAGGGATGGGGGGAGTAGCATGTGGTTCAGGATTGGTGGCAGAGTGGGTGTGGAAGGTCTGATAGGGATTGATTAAGACTAATATAATAGAGAGGCAATATTGAAATCCAAATGAAGGTTGAGTGTGACGGTGGGACAGGAGGAGGTATAGGGAAATAGAGAAAAGAACTAGGGAGTAGGGGGCATTTGTAGCAGTTATATACAGGCATATACATAGGTACATAGGTTGAAGAGGTAATAGATCAATATGCATATACTTATAAGCTTAGAATTAGGACACAAGATGGGCATTGGACCTAAATCAGGTACTTCCTCAGTGCAGAAACATTTTGTTCTATTAAATTGGCATTCCATGATGCGCAGCTCCCTGACACAATCACAGAAAACAAATGTTTGCATGAGGAAATATGATGAAGAAAGCTGATGATGCCCAGTATCAAAAAATGTACATCTGAGGTCCTGAAGGCTTGAAAGTAAACAAGTGCCCATCCAGCGCAGAAGCAACAAAGTCCACATGGAAGAAGTACACCAGCTCATGGGACCAAGAGATACCAAAGGGATCAATTATCAGGTTTCAAGAACTAAAAATCATAACATTATATGCTCACTATCCTGATATGATTGCTGACGATAAATATGTGCTTAAGTAAATGTGGTGAAGAAAGCTGATGGTGCCCGGCTATCAAAATATGTGCATCTGTGATCTTAAAGACTTGAAGTGGCCGTCAGGCTAAGAAGCAAGCCCACATGGAAGAAGCACAACACTCTGTATGACCACAAGGTATCAAAGGGATCCGATATCAAGCATCAAAGATCTAAAAAAATATATCATTATAAGTGAGGGGGAGTTCAGATTGGGGACCCAAAACCCATCAGTAAGTGAGGAGACATCCTCTTACAGAGGGGTTGCAGCGAGATGAGCCAATCTAGGTGCAGTGTAGTAGCAACGAAATGTTCTCAAATGCTCCCTCCCACTGACTATCATTATCCCAATTCTGCCAGACAGATTTGGCTAGACCAGGGGATGCACATTGGACTCGAAAACATGGTAATTTAAGATAGATAATCCCTTGAGACTAGTGGGGAGTTGTGACACTGGGAGGGTGGAGGGATGGTGGAGTAGAAAGGAGGAACAAATTTCTCAGATTTACCTGTGACCTTCTGTCTGGTGTGCCCTCTGGGCAGGGGGTGAGTGAAGTGACACATTAGACAGTATAAAATACGAAGAGGTAATAACAATTTTTAAGCTATTGGAATTTAATGGGGGAGGATGGGGGAGGGGAAACACAGGGAGTTGGAATTTAAAAAATAAAGAACTAGAGGAAAGGGGAAGAAGAGCTTATGTTGGAGTAGATAATGTAGATGAATATGGCAACATGGGTATAAATAAAGTAGAAGAAATGATGGTACCCAGCTAACAAATGATTGAATGCCTGGAATCTCAAAGACTTGAAGATAATCGAGTCACCATTCAGCACAGAAACAGCAAAGTCCACATGCAGGAAGCACACCAGCATGCGTGATCAAGAGGGGCCGAAGGGAGCAGATATCGAGCACCAAAGAACAAGAATCACATCATTACATAGG
>PVJH01001298.1:194426-218950 GCA_004026705.1 Nesogale talazaci | reverse complement strand
CCCCCATCCTTCCCCCATTACTGTGTTGCATCCAACATGTATCTCCCTGGGTTTGGTCCTCCCTCCTCCCCTTACCCTATCTCTTGGGCCAGCTAATATGGCATATAGGAGTCTTCTCTTTTATACTCACCATACTATTTCTCTAAATGAACTATATTATCTTAGTTTTTTTTCTCCTACCTCCTGCATACGTTGTTTGCTCCTTCAACCCCCCTCACCCTATCTCTCATCTTCACCTCTACATTATAAACCCACACACTATAATATAAAGCATTTATTGTCTCAATGCATTTACTCTTCATGTGCTTCACAAACTGAAAAACCTAACAGAAATACTAAAACAAAACAAAATAATGAGGTAAGCATAAAATAATCATAATATAAAGATGAAAATACAAACAATGAGTAAAAAAAGCCATCATCAGAATATTAAAAGCTAGAAAAGAACTTTTTGTTATGGAATAAGTAAGAAATATTTGCACCTAGAACAATTTCAGATTGGGTTAAGGGGAGATCAACTGACCAAGTATCAAGTTCAAGCCAGCATAATCAAGATGACAATGATCTTTATCTGACAGTAAAGTTGTTGGAGATTGGTGTCTGTGGCAAGAGGGGATCTGCCACCCATTTAATCTGACTAGATACTCTGCAGATGGTGTTTGGGCTCCCACTGTCCTTCATGACCTCTGAAAGTTGGGTGTTGGCAATTTAAGCTTTGACACTTTTCCCTTTGTTGTATTTGAATTTTATTATTGCCTGATCCACTTTTAGCAGACAGCAAAACCCTGAAATATTATTGAACTTACTGCTACTTATCAGTTGCCTTGGGATTACCCAGGTCCTTCCAACAGAGTCTTCAGACCCCTACCCATCAGCAACTAAAGGTTAATAGCTGAGCCACGTTTTGCCCCTACCAAGGGGAGCACTCTTAGGATTCATGCCTCCATTGGTTGCCAGTTAATTATTCGGAATGACCCTCTTAGAGTGTAAGTTATTCTCATTACCTCTGAGCTCTCATGATGTCTTCTGTCCAGTGCAAATGTCTTCCTCATATACCTTTCTCATTATCTGTGCTTCCTCCTGGTGTTTTTAATTTGGTTATTTGAAAAGAATTTCCTGAAAGCAAAAACTGAGCTTAAAAAAAGAGGCAGAAATGAGAGCAGCAATAGTAGGCTTTTACTGGTCTCCTTCAATTGCATGACTCTGGGCAATTTACTTAATGTCTCTGAACTTCAGTCTCCTGCTAGTGAGGCAGAGAAGAGAACACCTCCCTTTTGGGTTGCAATGAATATTAAAGCAACATCAGAAAGGAGAAATGCATAGGACGTCATCGTCGCTATTAAAAAGAGCTCCAATGGAAGGTTTGCGCTTGCTGAGTTCTTCAAAGATAATTATCTGAATGAAACCACAACATTTCACAAACACATCCCATAACCCAGATCGGTGCACTGCAGCTCTCCTTCTCAGGGAGTGAGCATCTTCAGCAGGTGAGGGAAAGCCCGCCTTGCCCTGACCACGAGATCTCTGTGATGGGGAAGCTCTGAATTGGCAAGTAGGGGGTCCTGGCCCTGATGCTAGATTTTCCACAGATGCACTGAGTGGCCAGAGCCTTGGCGTCCTCCCTTATAAAACATGGAGGTTGACTTCAATGATCTTTAAGATCTCTCCCATCTCTAGCATTCTGTTACTCCTCTAAAAGGAAAAAAAAGATAAGGTTCCATGCTATGTTATTTTAAACCAAATTCATTCATTTTCTCAGGGGTCCAGAGCCCTGATTTGGATTTCCCCAAAAAGTCAGACTTGAACTTTCGTGTATCTTTTACATTCTTAATGGATCTATTGTAGAAGACAAATATCTTTAGGACAAAAGCCCCAAACTTTTTTTTTTTTTTAACTAAATGTCCCAAGCTTCTGCCGCACTCCTATGTTCCCTGTGTGATGCTCAGTAAATCTACATCTAGACATCTCTCTGCTTAGTGTTCAGCCCCAATTCCTGTGACACAGAGAGTGATAAGGAGGGGTGAAAGATGGTGTTGTTTATTCAGTATTGCCTGTCCTGGAGCTGAACACAACTTGACCTTGATTTATCCACAGAAGAAAATTCTTATCTCACACCTACGCACATCCTTCTGAAAACCCTCTCTTCTCTGTCTTCCGTGTTGTTATTATGGGTCACATGAACCCATTGCCTTGAACAACCGCAGGAGAAAAGCAAAACAAAGAAACTAAACCACCCACCCTTCAAATTTTTCTTGCAGTCCATAAAGCCTACCCAGCACCCTAATACTGAATAAAGCACCAGTATTCAAAATTGTCTGTAAGGAAATCCATGGCCTATGAGGGTTTCTTTCCCCATACATAGCATGGCATGTGCATCAAAGAAGGGGACAGGTAGAGAATAAGGATGGAGCAGCCAGGACTGCTAGCAGCCTGATGCTGATAATCGTTGGTCCACAAACCAGCAGCGTTAGCATCATTTAAGAGTTTGTTAAACATACAGAGTCTCTTGGAATTTAACAAAACTCTCACAAGTGTGCATGCATGCAAAAATCTGAGAAGCACTGCTGTCAACATACCAAGCACCAGTTCTGGCCAGTGTCGAGAATGCAAGGTAGATGTCTTTTAAGAAGTGTCTGTTCAAGATTTTATCCATTTATTTATTTGGTTATTTGCCTTTCAGTGTTTATCTGCGGCATATATGTGTATGTATCATATGTTCTAGACCCAAGTCTTTTGTCCATTATGTTACAGATGTTTTCTCCAATATATGGCTTGCTTTCTCATTTTCCTAATGCCTTTTGATTAGCCAAAGGTTTACTTTTATTTTATTTTTTGATTAATACATTTAAATCACTTCTAGAAAGTGTTATCTACTTCTACATGAAAAGCAATTTAATCTTTATTAACTCTTATCTTAAAAGCGCTTGTGTTTATATCAATAATATGCAACCCATGCTGAAGGAATTTTTGCAAAAAAAAAAAAGGTTTCAGAATTGGTGGGATACCAATGGAAATGTTTCAACGAATATGTCGCAAGAAGGGCTCAACCATCTACACCAAAGAGTTTGGAAGGCAGTTATGCAGCCAACAAATAGAAAGAGGTACATATCAATGCCCATTCTACAGAAAGGTGATCAGACAGAAGATGGGCATTACCAAACAATATCATTAATATCAAACACTAACAAAATTTTGAAGATAATTCAAAATTGCTGTAGCTATAAATTATTAAGGAGGTCAAGTAGGACTCAGGAGATGATGTCCTTTTTTCTTCTTAAAATCATTTTATTAGGGACTCAAACTACTCATCACCATCCATACCTACATGCATTGTGTCAAACACATTTGTATGTTTGCTGCCATTGTCATTCTCAAAACTTTTGCTTTCTACTTGTGTCATTGGTATCAGCTTCTCATTTTCTCCCTCCTTCCCCCACAAACAATTGATAATTTATTAATTATTACTATTTTTTCATGTCTTACACTGTCCGACACCTCCCTTCACCCACTTTTCTGTGGTCCATCCCCCTAAGAGGGAGTTATATGTAGATCCTTGTAATCGATTCCCCCTTTCTAATACCCCCCTTCCTTCCACCCTCCTAATATCACCACTGGTCATCTGTCCTGGATCCCCTGTGTTTCCAGCTCTTTTCTGTAGCAGTGTACATCCTCTGGTCTAGACGGACTTGTAAGGTAGAATTGAGATCATGATAGTCGGGGGGGGGTGGGGGGAAGTAGCGAAGCATTAAAGAACCATAGAAAGTTGTAGGTTTCAGTTTTTCATCATTGCTACACTGCACATGACTGGAAGGAGATATCTTTGTTGATGTCAGCTGCATCTTGGCTGAAAGCAGAGGGTACCAGAGGGATGTTTATCTGTGTTTTCCTGCCTGTGGAATACACAGGGGGATGCAACTGTATGAATCATAACAAATTTTACTTAACATTGTGAAGAATAAGAATCCTAGAACAATTAATCGTGCTTCTCTAGAACCTGGAAATGAATCAATAGTCAGTTGTTGAAACAGAAAAGGGGAATATCATGTGACTTAAAGTTGGAAAATATGTGGGGCCAGGCTATCTCTTTCACCTTACCTAATCTATCTATATCCTGAACAATATGAGAGAGGCTTGGATATATGAAGAACACAGAACATGACATCAGCATTGGGGGACATTTTATTAACAGCCTGGGATAAGCACATAACATAACTTGCCTGCAGAAAGGGAAGGCAATGAGAAACAGTCATTGATGAAGGTGAGAGACAATGGCCTTCTGCTTCCACATAAAGGAGACAAAATCACTGCAGTTGGACCAATGATCAACCTCATGAAAGCAGTGAAGAAATGGAAGCTGTCAAGGATTCCATTCTCCTTGGACCCATAATTCATATCCAATGGGAAAATCAACTGGAAAGGACTGTTTCACACACTCAAACAGCATGCCGTTATTAGATGCTGGTGAATGCAGACTCCTAGTGACCCTGTGTACCAGAAACACTGCCTAATCCTATGTTTGAGGCCACTGTTGCAGACACTGTGTCAATCCCTCATGTTGGGGCCTTTCCTCTTGTTTGCTGTCTCTTGGCTTTACCAAGTTGGAGGTAAGAGACTAGTCTCTCCTGACAACATGCCTAAAGGATGAGACAAAGTCTCATCATCATTGCCTCAAAGGAGCATTCTGATTGTTCTACTTCAAAGACAGATTTATTGATGCTTTTGGCAGCCCATGGTACTTTGAGTATTTTTCACCAGTACCATAATTCAAACGCATTAGTATTCCTTTGGTCTTCCTTTATTCAATATCCAATTTTCACGTGCACATGAGGCAATTCAAAATACATTGCTTGGATCAGTTACACTTTAGTCCTCAAATTAACCATTGCTCTTAGTTCTTATGCTGCAGATTTACCCAAAGCAATGCATTGATTGTTTGATCCCTTGGCCCTGCTTTTATGAGCCTTGATTGAGGATCCAACCAAGATGAAATTCTAGACAATTTCAATCTTTTCTGTTTATCATGACGCTGCCTGTTGGTCCAGTATGAGGATCTGGGCTTTCTTTACATTGAGCTGTAATCCATAGTGAAAACTTCGATCCTTGGTCTTCATCAGCAAGTGCTTCTAGTCCTCTTCGCTTTCAGCAAGCAAAGTTGTCATCTGCATAAGCAGGTTGTTAATAAGCCTGAATTCTTCTTTATTTAAACCAGCTTCTCTGATTATTTGTTCAGCATACACCTTGAAAAAGTATGACGAAAGGATACAACACTGGTGTACACCTTTCCTCTTTTAAAGAATGTCGTTGTTCCCTCTTGAGCCATACACAGGTTCCGAGTGAGCATAATAAATGTCAATGAGTGATTAAGGTGTACCTAACCCAAACCATAGGAACCCTGATGGCATTGTGGTTAAGCATTGGGCTGCCAACTTCAAGGTATGCAGTTTGAATCCACCAGCCATTCTTTGGGAGAAAGAAGGGCTTTCTGCTCCCATATACAGATAGAGTCTCAAAAACCTACAGAAGCAGTTACACTCTCTCCTACTAGGAGTAGGCATGGACTCAATGGTAGTGGGTTTCGTTTTTTGGAACCAAAACCATGGCATTCCCAGTTGCCTGGAATGCATTTGCTAGCCAAACAGCGAAAAAGGGACACACTGAATTGTGACCTGTCAGAAGAACAAAACAAAAAGTCTATCTGGGAAATACAGTCAGAATGCTCCTGAGATATGAGAAACACATTTCATCCTGCCTACTTTAAACATCTTATCAGAAGGGATCAGTCTTTGGAGGAAGACATCATACTTGGTAAAGTGGAGGATCTGTGAAAAGAAAAAAAGAGGGCTTCCTGTCGACTGCTATCATGGACCTTCGTGAGGATGGCACATCACCCAGAAACCCTTCATTTTGTTATCTTCAACGTTGCTCAGATTTAGACCTGGTTTCATGATATATGGATCTAGTGTACACATACTGTGTCTCTAAAAGAATAAATTTTGTATCTGAGCTTCTTCTCATACATTTATTCAGTCCTCTAGATTTTCTTGTTGACAAAGTTATTTATTTCACAAATATAATGTGTAATAGTACTTGATTTGCTAATGCTAAACCAGTCTAAGGTAAATCCTACGTGCATGTTTCATTCTTTCCCATCTTTCTGGATCTGTTTTGTAAGTACTTTCCAAATGTTTTGCATCTACATTCATAAAGAATATTGATTTGTAAATTTTAGCAATGTTTTAGTCAAGTTTTAAAGTCAGAGTTTTGCTGAATTCATATAATGAATTATAGTGTCAGTTTGCATAAAACTGGAAGTATTTATGTAAATGAAACAAAAGCGCCCCTTCTTGGTATGGGTCAGATTGTTCAGACTGGTTTGACCAGATTTGAATAATTCTATCTTAGAGTGGTTCTGATGACCAGGTTACTTTTTTTTTGTTTTTTGTTTTTTTTTGGGGGGGGCCATCATTGTCTTCTGGTGGTCGTGGGAGCTACCTAGTCTTGCTCCCGGAATGCCGCTGCTGGATTTGAACCACCCAGCCAATCGGCTGCAGTCCCGCACTCAACCACTACACCACTGGGGCTCCGCCCCTAGGTTACTTTTATATTAAGAAGCAAGTTAAGTAAATAATTCAGAAGGAAATGTACCACCAGCCTCCTTTTTTCTTTCTTTCTTTTCTTTGTATTTAGTCTTTACACTTAACCTGGGCCTGGGCAGGGCTTCATTTATTCTTTAAAAGTTTGGTGGAATTAATCAATTACATTATTTCGACCTGGGACGTTTTTTTTGCTGTGAATTCAACTACTTTAATTGAGACAGTGCTATTTTGTTTTCTGATCTTTCCTGTGTCCCTTTTGGCAAATATTACTTTTCATTGAATTTGTTCATTCCATCAGTTGTCAAATTTATTTTCTCAAAGTATTCATAGGCTTGCCTCATGCCTCTTGTGTTGGTAGACTTTACTGTGATGCGTCTCCCTTTTTGTCCTGGCTGGCTGGTCTCTCTCTCCCTCCTTCTTCAGTCTTACTAAGAGTTTGTCAGTTTGTTGTTTTGTTTTTTGAAGGGTAAGTATACGGGCTTTATTGGAGGCAGTGAAGAACTTTTGGGGAGGGAAGGGACACCAGAGAGTGAGAGAGAGAGAGAGTGAGAGAGAGAGAGAGAGAGAGTGAGAGAGAGAGAGAGAGAGAGAGAGAGAGAGAGAGAGAGAGAGAGAGAGAGAGAGAGAGAGAGAGAGACATCTTGAGCTCCTAGGCGGTCTCAAGGCCTGAGAGTCAGGCCAGGGAAGCCACTGAGTTTGTCAATTTTATTAATCATGTCAAAGAATGATTTCTTGGTTTTGTTAACTTTCATTGTTTTTTGCCTCTTTTATATTTCATCCATTTTTAAAAATCTTTATTATTTTCTACAACCTTGGATTTAATCTGCTTGTTTTCTAGCTTCTTAAAGTGAAAACATAACTCATTGAAATCTTTCTAACATTATTTAACTAAATTTCTAAGTGCTGCTTTAACTGCATCTACAAGTTTTAGATAGGTTGTACTTTTAGTGTCATTCATTTTGAACTATTTTCTATTTTCTCTTGTAATTTATTTTCTTATTTGAGGTATTTAAATTGTATTTTTAAACTTTCAAACATTTGGATTTTCCTACACATCTTGTTTATTTAAATTTTTATCATCTTTGGCCAAAAGACGATTTGACCTTTGTAAGATTTAAATCTTTTCATGAAAAGATAATAACAATTTATGAATTTTCAAGGGTTCATGAGGGAGCAAGGGTTAGGAAGGGAGGGGAGGTGATAACAAGAGCTCAAATAGAAAGAAAATGTTTTGAGAATGATGGTGGCAACATATGTACAAATATGTGTGACACAATGATAGCTGTATAGTTTGTATCAAGAGCTATACGAGCCCCCAATAAAATATTAAAAATATTTATCTTTTGAAATTTATGGAAACTTTTTAAATCACAATTTGGTAAAGTCAATAGCCATCCTGCGTGCACTTGAAAAGAATATGTAGTCTGCATTTGTTGGAAATAAATGACAATTATAAAGTTGGTTAATAATGCTTAAATACATACCTTACTGATTTTTATTTACTGATGAAGAGTTGGGAGAAGAGAATTGAAAATGAAGATTAAGCAAAAGTGAGCTTTTCATCTTTATTTTGCATGATGTCTTTTTGCCTACTTTTATTTTAACTTAGCATTATCTTTGTATTTAAAGTATATTCTCTAGAGGACATGTTTGTTGTTCGGTTGTGCTACTTTGTCCATACATAAAATCTCCACCTTTTAAAATAATGTACTTTGTTCATTCCATTTTAATGTAAGCACTAATATGATTGGGGTTAGCTCTGTCTTGTAGATATTTGTCTCCTAGTTGCCCCATCTTCCCTTTCAGTCTTCTAGTTTTCCTCTTCCCTCTGCATTTTGGCTAATTTCTGAGTCATGAAGAAAATCATCCATGAAAAGCGTTCTTAAGGACAACGCCAGTAAGTCATAGTTTCTGACTAGGAAAAGGACAGTGTGTCTAGGTCTTTTTAAGAATGGGAAGACTAGATGATTAGATAACTAAATGATCTGATCTATGAACATTGGACAGAAAATGTCTGAACCTCTAGTATGTTTGTTTGCAGAGTTTTGCAGCGAGGATCCACCACAAATCAAATATGCCACCTTCAAAACCCACACATACAAAAATGGCACCTTGCTGATATGTGACTGCAAGAGAGGCTTCCGCAGAATACATAATGAATATATAAAATGTACCGCATTTCCTGGTCATGCTTCGTGGGAAAACAAATGTGAATGCATAAGTATTGGTAAGTGTATCCTTTGGTCACTACCAAGAGCACAGAAACTGAGATACACTGACATGAAAAGTCAGCTTTTTGCACTTAGTCTTAAAGACACATGTAGCTAATCCATTTTCCTTTTGAAAAGTTAACAGTATATTATATTTAATATATTAATATTTAAGTGTTAACTGATTTTAGTATTCCCTGAAATATTTATTCAGTAAGCAAATATTTAGCAGGTAACTATTAGTTCCTTTGGGACAGGTCTACTCTGTCCTATTGGTCGCTATGAGTCAAAAGCAACTCAACAAGCACAAATTTGGTTTATTAGTTTCCAAGGACTTCTTAGACCCTGAAGATACAGTAGACACAGCTCTCAAGAAGCTTACCTTTCAGGAGGGCTCATGGAAGAAGAAATGACACTACACATTACAAAACATTTGAAAACTGTTCTAGTGGAAAATATTGATCTGCAAAAGTTGAGTGAACATTGTTTTCCAAGCAGACACGTTTATCATTTATTCCTAGTTCTATCCCCAAGCAACATGACAGTGTGAATTCCTGTGAACATCTCATTCTTTTCATTCACTTGTTTCATTTTCAATGACCATCTTGAAATCCTATGGAAAAAGTTTCAGGCCAAAAATAAAAACAAGCAATGAGAGAAGCATTTTCTTCTTACTGAGTAAAAAGTGGGTGCAAGAAGACTTATGTCTCTGGATTGTAAGGTTTTATCTTTTACCAATATTTCCCACCCTTGGTTCTGTGGGACTTTTCAGGAATTTCTTTGGGGGAATAAAATAATATAATAATAAAATAATAATATAATCAAGGAGAAAGTTTTGTTAAACACTTTGTGGGCCCAGGGCTTTTCCCAGTCCTGGTTCAGGACATGACATTCCAGAGCATGAGCAATCAGCTCAAAGACCCCACATATTCCAAAAGCTTGCTTCTCAATGCACAGTTCAGTAAGGGTCTTTCGGGGGCTGGGAGGAAAGTGTGAAGGTAGAATTTGGAAGGAGAGGGAGGAAAAGGATAAGCCCATGTTCAGATTAAACAGGTGTTTGAGCTGAAAATCAGCTTAAGAAAAACAAGATTTCCAATAGGTGGTTTACTTTTAATGTCTTTATGGAAGGATGTCAACTATGGCAGAAGAGCTGTAGACCACAGTCCCAGATGGAGTTGGAATCAGCAGTGGATATTCTGTTTTATGCATGCCTGTCCACAGATGAATCATGGGCTGACGAACAGAATTCCCAGAGGTGGGACACAAGATTCCCACCTGTGATTCTGATGCTCAGCGATGGCAGCAAACCCCTGCTCCAGCGGACCCTCCCCAAGCCAAAGACTAGCGTCCAGGGCCTGGATGCAGTATTGCCAGTGGATGCCTGAGCCTTTGTCTTGTCCTCAAAGAGTTTCAGAGAGATGAGAAGGCAGAACTAGTTCATATGAAAGGGTTTAAGAACATCGGAGGGGCTACAAAGGTCTGGTGCCCTAAACATTAGGGTTGCTGGGGAAGGTAGGCAGCGTTGACCAGGTCACTTGATTGAATGGTGTAGGCAGACCTCCTTCCATGAATGACTCTTCAGGACACCTTCGAAAATGACCCCTTTTCAATCTAAGATGATCTGATACCAGGTTTTTGCTGTTGAACCTTCTTCCTTTAATCCTCGAAGTTCTTTGACAGAAATGGCATTTCCTACTGATCAGGTCTCTTATTCATTATATGTTTATAGCAATATAGTGAATAGGCTATCTGCCTTTTGGTTTTAGAGCCTAGGGTATGATGCTAGTGAGTTTCAGTATCTTGGCTCCTCCCAACCCATATAAAACATCTTTTCTGTCCTCACACTAAGCTCCAATTCTGTTTTCCATCTCATTATGTTGGCACTTTGAAACTCCTTGGCCAAGCACAACAGAGACGTGTCAGAGTATACGTTCTCTAGTCAGCGCATTTAAGATTCTCGCTCTCAAACTTTTAAAGTTCTGCACTGTTGAGAGGAGCAGAGAAGCCTGTGGGTCACCGAGCCAGGTCACTCCTCTGTGCATTCACCCAAATATCTATGCACAGTGTGCACAGAATCAATGGGAAGAATTAATATCCCTCTGGGGACACACACACACACACACACACACACACACTGACACTAGGAAAATATTCCCTTTTTTCTGAGATATGTTGTAGGCTTTCTCATTATACACATGAATATCAAGAGGCAAGTGACAGGCAGCCTGACAGCAAGCCACACTGAGAGTACCCCAGGGGTATGGGCAATGTCTGCTCATTTTTGTAAACAGCACCCAGATGTTGCCTGGCACTTCTCAGCACAAGACTGACATTTCTGTTAAGGGAATAAATCAACGAATATTTTTCTTTCGTCCCCGAGAATTTTATTGGCTCCTAAGCCACATATCATAGAGTTGAACAGTCCAAGCATTCAAACACATTAAGGACGGATTGGACAATCACCACCACATCCATTCTAGAGCATTCCTGCCCCGCCCCTCCGACCCCGTTGATTCACCTCAAAATCAGTTGTGCCATCAGGATCAGTTCCAGGGCTCCCTCCCCCTCCCCCATTTATGATTTACTCACAAACTCCCCTTTCCCTCCATATCGCCCACCCCCCACCCCTACATTCTCTGCAACACCTGGTATCTGTTATTATCACTGTGCGTCCATTATGTACCTGTGAAGTTATTTGCTTCATTCCACATGTTTTCTAGCCCCTGGGAGCCCAGAAAAGCCTGTTGCAACTCCACCTGCCAAGCAGGAAGAAAGAAAACTCATGGAAACGGAACATCAAGTGGATTCCCAGGAACAAGAAAACGTTCCAGGTAAGAGAGAGATTTCAAACATCCGGGTGGTTGGCCAGACTCCCAGAGGCCAGCCTTTGTCTTGCATGTCCAGACCACAGTGTTTCCCCAAGAAGGAGAGTGTCTTTAGCCCATCACATGGGCCAGAGCTATTCTGTGCCGATTGCCAACAGTTTCTTGACAACTGCAGCCACTCTTAAAGCCGACGGTCTGGCCCAGGGCTTCTTCTACATGGAAGTAATGCAAATGGAAGAGGTTCTAGAAATAAATTAAAATCAGAAGAGGATTTACTATTTCCAAGGGTTAAGCCTCAAGAGGGCTAGGGCAAGTAGAAAGTTACCGGTATTTGACATGGAGAATTTTCTGTCTGTAATAGGGCCCATATGGATCAAGTTTCGGGCCTGGCTTGATCAGAGATCAGGTTCCAACTCTGAGATTCTCTCAGGGCTTCCCTTTTGGGGGCTTTAGCTTTGGCTTTTGAGCCCCGCTCTCCTTTTCTCAAGATGAACACCAGTCACAGCCGGAGAAAGTGCTGACTCGTGTCCAGTGAGGAGCCCAGAAGCACGTCACATTTCATTGGCCTGAACACACTTGAGTCTGCCCTTCTCCCTTAGCCCAGACTCACCTTGTCCACCCCTTTCCTCTATCAAACCCTTGCCGTGTGTCCTCGTGTTCTCTTCTGGGTAGCACCAATCACAATCAGTCATTTACTTCCCTGTGCTCCTGAAGCAAGAAGTTGCTCCTCCATTGGCACACTAATCACCTCTATGGGAGCAACTGAGTCATTGTGCTTTCCATCCCATAAAGCCTAAAAAATCTCTCAATATACACTTGCTGAATGAGAAAAAAAAAGAACAAATGAAGAATGAGCAAAAGAGTAAGAACGGAGAACTCATCTCTAGAAAGTTTCGACTTGGATTTCACTCACAAGGTGTTTCCCCCATCTCACCTTCATTCAGCATTGTCTTTCCCTCCTCTAGGACAGTGCAGGGAGCCTCCATCGTGGGAACATGAAGCTGTGGAGAGAGTCTATTTTTTCATGGTGGGGCAGACAATTCAATACCAGTGCATCGAGGGTTATCGAGTCCAACAGAGGGGCCGTGCTGAAAGTACCTGCAGACTGATTGGTGGGAAACCAAGGTGGACACAGCCCAGGTTCACCTGCATAAATGACACAGGTACTGTCTTCAGGTAGTGTGGCAAGCAGCTTGAGTCCACCACCCTTTTCCTCCATCAAGCGAGATCACCACGATGACTGCCCGAGAGGCAATTCTGCCTCCTTGGGACTATGTGGAGTTGAAATATGAAACTGTGAATCTCTAGAGGTGCAGACAGCCTAATTTTCCTTCCAAAGAGCAGCTGGGGAGTTTGAACTTGTACAACTAGCAACCTAACACCTAATCACATCATCATGGATTTAGTTTACTTCAGTAGCAATATTAGTCATTATAATTAATGTAATATCATCAATCCAGTTACTGTCTCTATAGATTTACAACAACCAGACAAAACATAGAATTGACCACAATGAAAACAAAACAAAACAAAAAGGATCGACCACAATTGAAAATAAAACAGAAAATATTAAAAACTGAAACAATTTTAAAATGGCCCAAAAGGGATTAAAATAATATCACATTTTAAGTTAACTGCATTTAAACTAACTACGTCTGCCATGATCATAAACTAACTACATCTGCTACAATCAACTTTGCAACGCTGTTTGATCGCAAGGCTATTCATATTCCTGGACTGCGCTCAAAGGCAAATGATCAGGTTGACGTGGGGACCCTGAAAATGGGAAATGGGTTTCCACTGTCATCCATACTCTTCTGCAAAAGGAGAGCAACCATTTTTACTTTTGTAATTGGCATTTTATTGGTTGTTTTAAGATCAGTCTTGACAGTATGAACAATTCATACACAATGCTTACTGCCGATACCACCATCCTAAATTCCAGCAACTTTCCAGCTTTATATTTGGAGGCAAATTTTTCCTTAAGAGGTTATCAAGTACCATTATCTTCAAAATGCTGATAAGCTATTACATCTTAAGTTCCACTAATTCACAATTTCATGTCACACACATACACAGTCAAATGCTCCATTCTGCACAACACATAGCAAAATTATCAGGAAAACTGGGTTATCACAATCAAAGGTGTTACTGAATTCAAACAGTTCTGACATGAAAGCCATGATGACAGAATGGTTTCCCTTTATAAAAATTTAATTTTAAGAAGGGGCAGGGGAAGGAGGAGCTTTACCAAGGGTTCAAGTGAAAAATGTTTGGAAATGAATGTGACAATATGTGTGCAAATGTGCTTGATACAGATGATGTATTGAATATTATAATAGCTGTAAGAGCCCCCAATACAATTATTTTAAAATTTTAATTTTACTATTATTTTTAAATCATCTTATTGGGTGCTATTACAGCTCTTATCACAATTCATGTATCCATCCATTGTCTCAAGTACATTTTTCCATATGTTGCCATTATCATTTTCCAAATATTTTCTCTACTTAGTCCTTGGTGTCAGGTCCTCATTTTTTCCCGTCCTTTTCCCATTCCTCCCTCCCCCACAAACCCTTGATAATTTATAAATTATTATTTTTTTTTCATGTCTTACATGATCTGATATCTCCCTTCACCCATTTTTCTGTTATTCATCCCCCTGGGGGGCACACTTATATGTTGGTCATTGCCATTGGTTCTGATTTTCATACACAATTCGACTGAAATATAAAAAAAGGCATGAAAACAGAATTTTAAATATTCAAGTCATACAAATGCATGTCAGTGCCTCCAAATTATCATTGCATGCTTTCAATTAGGGATGCAATCTCCCTACTCCTCCTTCCCCTCTCCTCCACCCATGGAATGTTATGCTGACACCCAAGGCAGTCAAATCATCCCACAGATCAACATTCCACTATTTTCTGGTTATACAAAAAAAAATCAGTAATTATTTCATTCTTAAAAAGGCATTTAAACTTTGAAAAAATGGGATTTCCTCTTTATTAAAAATGTTTCCAGATCGACTGAAAAGTTTGCATTTATAAAATAGTTAATAAAAATATTCCTCTAGTACCAGAAGGGAGATAACAGGGCCCACTGATTAGACATGGTAGGTAAACATTAATCAGTCTTGGTTTCTTTTTCTCCTGCTTCATCAAACACTGGACTGTCTTCATTTTTTTGTTCCTCCATTTGGGCAGGTAAATTTCTAATTTTTTGGTTAGCCTGTTTTCTCCTTTGTTTGCACTTTTTCTGCCGGAAGAATTATCCTTTCTCACTTCCTCTTTTGGCTTCATCTCCACTTTTGGAGGCAAAGGTGTCGTTGACAACCTCACTCCTCTCCTCTCGGGCTCCTCTTCATTGCCTCCCCATCGCCCCGCCCTTTGGCGAAGCTGATCTTTCTTTTGGACCTTGGGGCACCTAGAACTGTCTCAAAGCTTTGCCCGCTCCCTGAGCTGCTAGGACCTGAGGCTGAGGCGATTGGGTATTCACAATTTAAGCTCTGACACCACTTCCTTGATCAGATTTGGACTTCATTATTTACAATCTTTGGATCATACAGGATGATGTGCTCCTTCCATGAAGACTTAGCTGCTGCCCCACTTATATGGCTGTTTGAAGACAAACTTTAAGACCCTAGTTTCTCTTCTTTCTGATAGTCAGGTACCGCTACCTTCAGTGATTGCTTCACGAGATCGAGCATCAAGCAAGACTATGTCATAAGAACAAACGGTTTTAGATTGGGCTAGAGTTAAGTGTGAGTTCATTTTGTTTTTAATGAATGGAAAAGGAGAGAAAGTGAGAGATGGGAAGTAGGTAGCTGGTACACTGTGGCTGGGGGTGCTGGCTGGATGTTGTATTAAAGCTACTCTTCTAATAGCCGCCAGTGAGCAACTTTGCATGTGGACTAGGGGATTTTACATTATTTCTACGTAGCACTTTAGGGAATGCCGATGGCAGGTGGTGGAGTGGACATGGGATCAATTCTGCCTTTGATTAAAATGCATGAAACTAATTATTCTTAGATCAGAACTAAAATTAAGTGTACCCAAAGTCCATTAATATAGCTACAGTTCATATATGTCTCTGGTTCACTTTGGAGATCGCATTATCATTTTATGATAGAGAATAATTTAACCCATGCTATGTAGAATTTAAAACACCGAGAAAGGGAAATTGTATAAGTACAGGTCAAGGTCAGACTGCAATTCATGAATTGTTGATTTATATTGACTAAGCTCTTAAGTGACTGGACATATAGACACAAACAATTGGTTGGTGATAGGACAGAACTTTAAATAACTCTTATTCACAAAGGAAGAAGAACCATGCCTATAAAACTAATAATGCATGTCATTAGGCAGAAAGGAGAGCAATAGTAAATAGTAAATAGTAGACCTGGGCCACCAATAACTGGGCATCCTCAAAGCCGGAGATCCAAACCAAAGTCCAAGGACTACTAATTCCATATCGTGGTATAGCAGTCATCTGCTTCTTCTCACATTTCAGGGAGTATGTTGGTCCTTGAACCTGCTATAGGTGAGTTTAGTTAAAACCCAGTTTGCTTTGTAGGATTCTCACATCAAATCCTTCTGGCATGGTTCATGAAGGATGTTGTGTACCTTGAAAGGATAGTGTCTAATGTCCTTGTAGACTAGACTAATCATTGACATCATATAGTAAGCATTCTATTTATCTTCCTTTTTTAAATTTCTGCTTATTTTTTCCTTTTTATTGGATTAAGTTATCTTTTAGTTTTCTCCTCTCATGCTTGGAAATCATTAGTCTTATTTTTATTCTTCTGGTGGTTTCACTTACATTTTTAAAATACATTTTTAAACATGTCTTTGTTCTGCATTTCCCCTCTTTTGAATAGGATTCTTCTATATAATCTTGGATCAAAATGTTTTGTAATAGTAACTAGGTACCAGCTAGTACTTTAACCTCTCCTGTTGCTCCAGATTATTAGTGACCAATTATTGTGTCTTGAATAGCCAACGCTATTCAAGGCACTAGTGAGCAAACTAAGAGAGAGAGCAGAAACACTAAACCTATTATTAGGCCAATTAATGGGGATTTCCCATGAAATCATGACCCTACACATTGAAATCAAAGAACCAAATTCATAGGTTTTTCTGTTTGTACATAAGCAGCATCAGCAGCCACTCTTTTTATTTCTTTTTTTTTTTTGGGGGGGGTGTAATTTGTATAAATGCACATTTCAACATCATTTGATGGTTCAATCATATTTCTATTCTTATGACCCATTTGTGCCACCATTTCAGTTTCTGAAGATGTTACCATTTTGGAAGGTGGGATCCAAGACAGGGTTTTATGAGAAGTCAAGGTCAGGGTAGAATTCCTTCTCATTCTGCTTTACTATGGCCACGTTGTGTTTCTTTGTGACACTAACATGGCATCCCACAGAAGTGCCTAGAACTAAGATTCTTGGTTGAACCAAGATTTATGACCCACATACTAAAAAAAGATAAGGGAGAAATGTGAGCACCCATCTTTAAGTTTCAGAAGAATTGCTACTTTCTCCCCCAGGTCAAGAAGAGACTGACTTAAGCACTGATGTTCTTCCTGACAGCGATACTTCCTGTCCTACGATAACAACAGGTATGGGTGGAATTTCTTTTTTTGGGGGTGGGGGTGGGGGGTGGGGGTGGTTTCTATTAACACAAACTTGGTTATTAAGTCACAATACAAGAAAGGGAAGTCGATTGTCTGAAACAAGCTATACTAACAAAGGATTAATCTGTCCTAATAAGATGATCATTCATTGGTCTTTGGGTCTCCGGCTCCTACAACATGTCAAGAAGCAGGGAGAAAAAGCGCAACCATTATAGCTTCCTGTCTCCCCCTAAACAGGGACCTCAATCTTAGAATCCTTTATGTCCCAAAACAAGTTTCAGAGAGAAGGAAAAAACAAGATGGTTAGAATGAGGACAGAAATCTCAAGATAGAGAATCTAAACTTTGCCACTTGCCTCCACTTGTTTCTCATTTCTCTTCTTTTTCACTCCTTAGTTGCTAATCCATTGACGAGTCCCAGATCTATGCAGTCATGTGCTGTGTTAGGCAGGGTTCTCTAGAGAAATGAACCCAGGGTGCTTATGATTTTATATCTATATTGAGAATGAGAGCGAGACAGAGGTTTATACACACAGAAGGAATATGACACCTAATTAGTCCACACAGCAGTACAGAGGATTCAGTTCAACTCACTTCTGTGGCATAGTTCCTATATTGGAAGTCCTTCAACTCACGTGGGCTGTCAGGTCCAAGGTCAAGGAATAAGACAGCAGAGTCCTCCTTTGGCCAAGACAAGTAGAGTATTCCCATGAGCAGCAAACAGCAGGGTGGATCACCAACAATCATTAGCTCAGGAGCTTAGTGAAGCAGGCTCGGATGAGATATTGAGCACAACCAAGGTGACAGGATCCTCCAACCTCAAGCTCAAGCAATGTCGGTGGTGAAGCAGGTCTCGAAGGAATCTCAGGCTCTAGCTACAGGATCCATGGGATGGCTTGGCCCTCAGATAGTGTAGCTCACAAGTTGAGGCAAAGAACTAGCTAAAGCAGCAGCATGGTCCAGCATGCTAGTCCAATCACCAGAGAGCAAGAGAGGGAGGCCAGGCCTTGCAGAGACATTTATCTTTGCCCTCCAATCAAACTGCGACCTGATTAAACCCACATGTTCCTATTGGCCAGGTTGGCACAATAAACCTAACTATCACATGCTGCCCTACCATTGACAAAAACTTATTTCTCTTTGCCACAGTTTCTCAAAAACATACAGAAGAGGTTACAGCGATGGAGACATTCATAGTTACTACGTGGTATCAGATTGCAGGTGGGTCAGAGTCACTTTTTTTGTTCTCAAAATGTACACCAGACCTTGTGAAATGTGTTGGTTGGTGGGTTGGCTGATTGGTTTAAAATGGTCTCTTCCTTATGCTATACAATGTTCCTAAAAGACCTGTTCCAAGCTGAGCCCTGGTGGTGCAGTGGTTGTGTGTGCGACTGCAGCCCACAGGGTTGGCAGTTCAAATCCAGCAGCAGCTCTCCAGGAGCAAGGCTGGGCTTCCCACTTCCACCAGGGTAGTGATGTGGGGGGAAAAAAAAGGAACTGTTCCAAATTCTCAAAAACAGTAACCCCTCACTGACATCGAGTCAGTTCCAAATCATAGTGGCTATGTAGGACAGGGTGGAACTGACTCGTGGGTTTTCGAACTGGAACTCTTTATGGGGCTAGAAGACCCTGTCTTTCTCTCACAAGGCTAATATTCATTTCAAATTGCTAACTTTGTGATTTTCAGCGCAGTGTGTAACGACTATGCCAACAGGACACCTTAATTCCAGATTATTGTATAACGGATTACAGTAATCAGTGACAGTAAATTGCAAGCCAATTTCAAAACGGTCCCACCAATTTCTCTTGATCTGAGCTTAAAGGATAAGATGCCGTGTCTGTGAGGATGAGGCTAGGAAAGGAGGAAGGCAATATTATCTGGGAAATATGATCTGGGAAACACTTTGAAAAGTCCAGGCTTTCAGGCAACAACTTAAAATCTTTCTTTAGAATCTCCCTCTAGTATTACAGGAAAAGTAGCATTTGGGAAATATGAAGATGTTCAAGAGAGATGCTGTATTTATCAGTCATTTTGCATGCCAATGTTTCTTTGACAGATGCAGGCCCTGCACACTGCCTCCTTAAATGAGGCCTGGCCTTGGTGCCAAGAGCACCCGTTAGTCTGCTTCCTCAGAAAGAACACTGTCTCCTAAGCAAAGTGTTATCTTCCCCCTAGTTTGTATTCACAGGAGTCCTGTGGGGGAACTTGTACTCTAGAATAGGGAAGCAGCGACTGCAAAGTTCCATCCCAATGAGGAAACTGGGGCATTTCCCAGGCTGCTTTTCGGATCCAGCTTCCTGATACCCCCAACACCAAGGCCAGAGCCCTCCTTTGCTGATCTGAGCTCTCTTTTGACAGTGGCCAGCTGTGTTTTCCTGCTGCTCAGTATCCTGCTTCTGAGTGCGCTCACCCGGTGGCAGAAGTGATGAGTCTGATACTACTTCCAGGAAGCACTTGTCTGATATGGACGCAGCATTTTAGCCAAGAACAAGTAGGACAAGCAACTGCAGAACCAAGTCTTCCTTGCTCCCGGTCCATCCCATTCCCTTACTAACCTTTGGAGATTAACAGAGTCACTGAAAAACAATAAAGACAAGGGGGAAATGGGAAGCCAAGGAAAACTAACATTTGTTGATGGCTTACTATACCCAAGCTGTAGACTTATCTTATGTATATCATTACAATTTTTAACTAATGACTTCTGGAATAGCTTTGAGAGATTAAGCCCCTTGATCACGATTCGATAGCCAGCCTTTAGAACCCAAGATCTTTCTGCAAGTCCAGGGCAGCATCTATCCTGTCCTGTGCTCCTCACTCTGTCTCTGCAAACACTCACCTGAAAATCCCCCTGATCAAGACCCTAACTCGCTTGTGTGACTTTTTTCACATTGACTAGTGTTCTCAATCCTGGCTGCCTATTAGAGAACTCAGGAGAGGTTGTTGATTTTATTTTTTTAAAGCATTTGTATTGTGAATTTGGGTGTAAGTTTAAAGAACAGATCATCCATTTTACAGGTAAGAAAGAAAAATACAAACAGGAAGCACATGGAGACAGTGGGATGAGTAGATTGTACATTGAGGGGATTGCAATGGATGAGTTGGAACAAAATATGAATGAATGGTTGAATGTAAAATGGATAGTCTGTTTTGTAAACCTTCACCCTAAAATCTTCCCCCAAAAGTGTAAAAATTGTGTAAAGTGAAAAGCTAAAAACAAATAAATGAAGTGGTGGTGACCCAACAGTACTTGGAACCTGTGGGAGCTCTGAGCAAGGTAGGAAGTAAGCAGACAGCACAAGGCTGGGGGACGGGGGAGGGGAGAGGTAATCATCTAGGAATGCTCTATGAATCAGACAGCACTCAGATAGAACGAAAACAACTTTCATTCTTGAAATCCTATTGACCATCAACAGCACAGTAAACTAATCAATGCCAATTATTAAGATCTAAGCAATGCAAATTATTGCAGTGCAAATGATAAACCCTTCAGGGCTACTATTTTAGGAATTATTCACATAGGTGGCAGTCTCTCAGTTTTCTAAGTGTTGCTAAACTGTTATCTTCTTGGGATTTACACAAAATCAGTATGTAAAGGACCAGACATGTCAGTGCTCAGTAGTTGTTAGGCCCTCTCTAGCCCTGTGGCACAGCAACACAATCCTACAGTCACTCTACGTTAGAATTCACTCAGTGGTAGAGCTTTTGGTCTGAGATTTTCCTCATTGACAAGGCTTAATAACTAGCACCAAGGATCCTCCACTGGTTTAATAGCTTGGGAGCCCAAACCTTCAAGTGCTAAGTTATTTGAGAGTCATCATGCTGGGGAAAAGGGGCCCTGGTGACATAGTGGGGCTCATAGTGGATTCCCTGTTGGATTGTTAACAGACGGGGCAGCAGTCAAACCTGCCAGGGAGACACATAGGAGGCTGTCTGCTCCCATAAACTTTTACAGCCTTCTAGGATACCCTATGAGATAGAATTGACACCATGGCAGTGGAGGGAATGATCTGGGGGAAGAAGCCTGGTTTTACAGTGGTCAAGCTGTCAGCTACCAACCCAAAGGATACCCATTAGTTGCTTCCAGAGAAAGATGTGGCAGGGACTCCATAAAGATTCTCATCAAATTAGATCCCCTCTAGTCACAGGCCAGAGATCATTGTAATTTTGATTATGCTGGATTGAATTTGATACTGGATCAGTTGATGTCCCTCTTGACCCAATCTGCAATTATTATAGGTACAAGTATTTCTTGTTTGTTCTATGATCAAAAAAAAATTATATTTCCTGGCTTTTTAAATACTGATGGTGGTCTGTTCTTTCTTATTCATTATTTGTATTTTAACTTTATATTCTGACTAGTTTATCCTATCATAAAGTGACCAGATTTCAGCACTGGTAAAGCGGGACACCATTGAGCAGAATCGTGTGTGTGTGTGTGTGGAGGTTCTTGATTAAAAACTTGGTCTACATGGTGCAACAAAAATTTTCATAGAACACAAAAATAGTATTGTAATATATTTATTTTAATTTCAACAATAACTACAGTTTACAAATATAATACAATAAAATTATGTATTGTATTATTTTCTATGGCATATTTCTCATTTGAGTGAATTTTTTTAGTTGATTGTTGTCCTTGTTTAAAAGGTCATGAAATTTTTCACAAGAATTTGTTAAATTATATTTCACACATACAATGGCTTTCAAAGTCTCATACTTACTGTGATTTTTCTGATGTACACACTTTATTTACCGAAGGAAAAAGGCATTCAGTTGCAGCATTAGTTCCTGGTAAGGACAGCACATATTCCACAGTTTTTAGTGTATTATTGTATGGAACACGGTTTGTTTCAAAATGATGAAATATTTCTAAACATTTGTTCTCTATTGTGATTTTTGTTGATACCCAAGATTTAACTTTTTCCTTATTAATATATTTTTAAAATAATGATACTTCATTAAAAATCATTTTTGGAACTATTACTATAGGGGAAATTTTGAGTAATATAATCGAATGATTTTTGTACATTATTCCAATTAAGTTCTTGTTTTAATATAACCCAAGGAAAATGTTCAGCATCATTGTAATGTACCGTCCACTCCTCTAAATAACCTGTGTAGTTTTTATAGAACTTTTTAACGTGATTCATGATACCTGCATTCATGATTTATTGCACCTTCTACCTGGCTTATACGATTACGGATATTTAACAGAAGAAAGCTATTTTCTAATTGCTCTTGACAGTGAAATTTTAAATTATTAACTTCATTTGATACTTCGATTACCAAAGTTTTGTCACCTTCAATAAGTTTTATAGCATTTTGAAAAAGAACTGCTAGATTGTGTACAAACTCTAGCCAAATTTTTGAAGATTCTTTTTCAAAAAAACTCTTCTAAAATTCTAGGACATTTATCCTGTGATAGAAAGTAGGAGTTCAAAGGATCATATATTTTCAAAATTCTTTCGACAGCTGGCAAAGAGCTAACCAGAGCATTTTACTGTGTCCAAGGAGTTTCTGATATTCGACTTCCGCAGTTTCCCAAAATTCTTTGAGTATTTCAATGTGCACAGTGCATATATAGAAATAAGAATATATTTTGATAACAGTATTTTCCACATCTAAGGACAAGTCAGCAGCTGTTTGAATGGCGTTATATACTGTGTGCATTGTATAGCCAACACCAATGTTTTGATTAAGGTTTTTGTTTATAAAAAATATTATTTGTACCTCTTCTCGCTTTTCCTCTTTGCGTTCATGTTGTCTACACAATATGCAATTATTTTATGTTTTAAAATGTTTTTTATTTTTTGGGGGGGCATCACTGCCCCCGGTGGAGGGAGTTGGAGGCCCAGCCTTTGCTCCTATGGAGCCACTGCTGGAATTGAACCTCCACCCGTGGGCCGCAGTCCCGCGCACAACCACTATGGCACTGGGGCTCAGCCCCTTAAATTGTTTTTTCCCAAAATATTGATAATGGAACTGAAAATTATTTCAGAAGTTTCGTCGGGCAAAAAATGAAATCTAAAATTCTAATTTTTATTCCACTTTCCATATCAAAAAAATCCAATAATGGTGGAAATAACTTTATACCCTTATGATTAGAATTAGATGTGTCCGAATATATGGGTTTAAAATGAATTTTTTTCTAGATTTTTGTTTAATTCTGAAAATGCATATGGGGAAAGCACATTACACACAATTGCCTCGGGTTTTGTGCTTGCACAGGCAAATTTTTTGTTGAATAACTTTTTGACAACTTGTGATGTACAGTCCATAGATTTTAAGGAATGATTGTGATTAATAGCATGAAAAAACATAAGTCCTTCTGCTAATGCTAATTTCTTTTCTTCATCTCGACAAGTTGTTTTCTGAAACAATTCCTATATTTTGGAGGAAGATGCAGCAGTATTTAAATACCTTTTATGTTTCTGTGTTTCCAAGTGCCTTGAAATGTCATCCTTCCTGCTGTGTGAAATAGAAAATGCACCATTATATTTCTTACATTTTACCATGTAATCACTTTTGTTTTTTTTAATAAAAGGAAATTCATTTAGATCATCATTGAATTTACATCCTCTTTTCTTACTCATTGTTAAAAATGTAGAAAAATAATTTAAAATTATAAGTTATTCTATACATATTGTTTAAAAACACAGTAAGTAGGTACATAATTACATGAAGATATTCTATTGTTAGCTTATAAATTAAATTAATTGTTTTAAATTATATTTTTAAAATTATTTTAATTTTACTCCTATATTTCCAAATAATAACAATACTAATTTGTATTATTTTTCCTCTGAATTTGATGTAATGTAAGTCATAGCTACTTTCAAGGCTGGCTCTAGACTTTTTGCCGCTACTATAAAATATAAATAATATGAGTACTCTCTGCTAAATTCAAGAAAATGTATACACTTATGAAATAAATAACTTACCTACCTAAATTATCTGAATAGCTGATTTGTTGACATCACTTGCACTAGCACGCAGTACGATGTGTATCGTCTGACAGGCAGTTACAAAATGTTTTCGTCGTTGCCAATGCCACAAAATGCCATTGTTCATTAAGTCCAAACAATGGTGGTCGAATGCTAACAACTGATCCACAGTGCAAACTTTGATAAGCAGCTGTCAATCATCAGTTCTCAACAATTATTTGCTATTATGAAAGTCTAACTTTATACAATAACAAAAATAATATGACTCATATCCTGGTGAAATAGCCACATGGACGCCGAAAACCA
>PVJH01001298.1:0-194326 GCA_004026705.1 Nesogale talazaci | reverse complement strand
GATTCCCACAAGGAAGCCCAACCCATGCAAAAGGTGGGGGCTAGGATCAGGCTCTTGAGGCCCTCGCTTCCCTCTCTCCGGGGCGATGCAAGGGGGAAAGGGTAGAGGAAAGGGCGCTTGCACCCCACAGGGCTGCTGTGTGCACCAGGGTCACCCCCAAATGACCGCCGCCCACACGCATGTCCCTGGAGACGAGGGCCCCTCACCTGGGAGCGCTGGCTCCTTGATGCTCAGGATCTGGGCGCTTCTCTGGCACCAAGTGCAGCTTACAGGAAGTAAGATCTGCTCTGTAAGGCCCATTTCGAGCTAGGACATGGCCACTTCCTGCCTATCTCAGAGCCCTGGGGTGGGGGAGGAGTGGAATCCCCTTCACTTCCCCTGTGAGGAGGTTCCGGATCCGCCCCATTGCGGCAGCTGCACAAACCCAGGTGCTTGGAAGGGAGGGGAGGGGACTGTGGGTCTGGGGCGGGGCCAAGGGCGGAGACAGGGAGAGGAGGTCAGGTAAAAAGGGCCCACAGGCTGCAGCTGCAGCTGCAAAGACTCAAGTGCTAAATGACGAGGCACTTTCCTCAGCTCTGAGAGCGTGCCTGGGAGACATAAAGCGATGTTCGTGAAGGGTGCAAGCCTGTGATCAGAGTCCCCAGATGTGCATCTTCCTAATTAAGGAGACCACCCAACCATCCCACCCTGCCACGTTAATGGGGCTGAAACAAGAACTGAGACTAATGATCTTCGAGGTGAAGCGCCCCAAAGCCTTGCTTTGTATGACTGCTTTTAGGAAAGGAGAAGAACCTGGCATGGGGCCTGGGAAAATGATATGTCAGTGTAACAAAATCAAAGATTAAAACTTAAGCAGATTTGTGAGAAATGGTTGGGAAAATGATTGTTAAACTTGTCAGTCCTTAGAGTTTGTACATTTGTCTTGTTTTATTTCACTGGAATTCTATTGGGGCAGTTAAACATCACAGTTAAGTTCAGAAATGCTTATTATGATTTATACATGCTGCTAATTTAATTTATTCCTCATCTATTATATTAGTCCAGGTGACTAGAGAAACAAATTCATAGACTCGCATATGGATATAAGGGAGAGGTTTATATACAAGAGGAATGGAACATTGAGAAAACATCCCAACCCCAGTCCAGTTCAAAGTCCTAAGTGCGATATTAGCTCATATACCCGATACCAGTCTATAAAGGCTCCTTCTGACTCACGAAGTCACAGGCCAATGGGTGCAGAGTCCTGGCTCCTCGCTTCCAGGGCTCAGGGTCCATCAATACCATCTATTGGTGGTAGAAGCAACTCAGCGCTGGCAGGGGTCTCCACGTGGCTTCACCAGCTTCAGAGGTCTGGTTCCATCAGGATAAGGTCGTGTGGCTCCTCCTCTGGCTCCTTCACCTCCTCAGACACTGCCATCGTGTCTTGTCAGTTGAGTGACTCCCAATAACTGGGGAAAATGGTCTCTCATCTCCATGAGGGAAATACCGTGAGACTTCCCAGAATTCTCAAGAGAAAGATATGCCCACACAGAGGCCTCATTGGCTATGTAATGGCTATCCCCAGATTAACAGGCTAGACTCCACCCCTACATCTCAATCATGAAATTGGCATAGGTACATGACCGCCACACCTATCAATCCAAAGGTTTCAAGTGCATAGTTACAATGTAGAGATTTTTCCAAGTTGAGAGGTCTGGATTTAAATTTCCATCTTTCAAGTAACTCTCAGCTGTCAGGTCTCTGTGAACAAGTGCTTATGAGAAAGATCAAAGTGGAACATTTCCCTGTTAACTTGCATCAGCAGCTATTAAGCATCTTTTTTGCCTGCTATACTAGAGAATTCCTTTATGAAAGTTCTAGTCACATTCCAAAGTTGCTGGCTGAAAATGGAGAAAGGAGAATTGTAACATTCTGCTACATTTCCTAATGTGGTCAGATAGTTCAGCAGACTGTACAGTTCACTCTGTCACCTAACTTTATCAAGAATTGAAATAAGTCACTTAGCAAATATTTGCTGAGTTAAACTATTTTATGTTCCCAGTTGGGATGGAGCCACCTTATCCTTAAATCTTGTAAAAATAAGGCTAGATATTGCAACTCTTGAAATACCTACTCTGTTTGACTGAGTAGGCTAGAGAAACTAATCCAGGGACACTCACATATTCTAAGAAAGAACTTTATATCAAAGACTAATTGAATATCAAGAAAACATCCCAGCCCAGTCTAGATCAAGTCCATGAGTCTGATATTAGCCCACAAGACCAATACTAGTCCATGATTTCTTCTTCAGACGCAGGCAGCACATGCAATGGTGCTGAATGCAGGGAGATCACAGGCTGGTGGCTGAAAATTCTTCTGTATCATGGAAGTAGAATTTTCTTAGCACTGGCACTGGTTTCCACATGTCTCTTCCAGCTCTGAAACACTGGGAAGGTGAACCAGAGAGAAAGAGTTGCCCATCTGCAGGGAAAAAAGAGGGTATGTTTTTTGAATTCTCATTAGAAGGTCAAGCCCACCAGGAGGCATCATTGAGCTGTGACTTGATTGACAGGTAAACTCTACCCTTAGATTCATTTATCAAGTGAATATGAAATTATGTAACTACTACACCTGCTTTCATGTGAGGTTTTCTGTCTCCATGGATAAATCATTAATTGTCAAAAAACACACCAGCAACTCACTGCTGTGGAGTCAATGTGAATTCAGAGACACTATAGGACTGGGTGGAACTATCCCTGTGAGTTTCCAAGACTAAATCTTGTCTGGACTAGAAAGCTCCATCTTTTCCTCTGCTTGAATAGTGGGCTCGAAGTACCAATTTTATGGTTAGCAGCCCAACTCATAACCATGACACAAACAGGACTCCTTGTCTTTCCCAGTAGTTCTACCCACAAGTGTCATGCAAAAGAATGCCTCAGGTACACACGTACATTTTCTGAATTGCTAACCTAATGTTAGAGATTGATCAGTAGAACAAGATGTGCCCAGCTACCACTACCACGTGCTCCAAAAGGAATCCCATTTGTGACCCAAAGCTCAAATCACCAAAGAGACCCTCAAGACAATGGCCTTTAATCACAGCTCAAGTCTGGAGTTAAAGTATATACGCCTCTGACAATCACGGTGTTCGTAGGTGTAATTGTAAGGCTATTCTATATAAAGGTCATAGTAAATTCATAGAAGATAGGAGAGGGAAATTAAAAGAGTCAGGTGCATTTATGGTAGCATGCTCACCTCGGGGATGACCATGAACTCAGCAGCCAGATCCATGCAGAGAGAGGGAGGAGAGAACTAATCTTTCCTGTCTTGAGATATTTGTAGGTAACCATAAGATATGCATATTCCGTAGTTACATATGTCACAAAGTGGGTGGAAACCACAATAAAGTCTCTGAGCTCACAGGTGAGGAAATCTTACACCTGCATTGGGGGAAGATATGAAGAGTGATGAGTGCTTCGGTGGTAGGAAACTAGACTGTTTGCTTCTATAGAGAAAAAGAATTAACCATTTGCTCACTTTAAGGGAGCATAGCTGGTAGGGGAAAATCTGTGAGAAAGATATTTAAAGCAAAATAATGTACTTGGACTGTATCTCTAACTTTCCAAAGCGATGGATTTCCTACTGTGAAATACTTGCTTTCCAGATTTCCTCTGTTACAAGTTAAGGAATATAGCCTCAGTCATATTTCCCTCAGTGTTCATTTCCTATAATCTGGAACTGAACTCACTCTGTTTATAGACTGCGGCAGTCACCTATTCTGGTGTCAATTTGGGATTGTGTAGGGGTAGAGTCTAGCCTGTCAATCTGGAGATAGCCAAAGAGAGCTCTGGGTGGACATGATCTTCTCTTGAGAATTCTGGAATATCTGGCAGTATATCCCCCTTGTAGATGAGAGACTCACCACTTAGTCCCTTGGAGATGCACTACTGACAAGACAGAAGATGAGTCCCTGTGAGACATCCCGGAGGAGAAGCCACATGGGTTTACCCTGATGGAACCAGACCATTGAAGTCAGGTAAGCCAGACTCGTGTCAGTGGTGAGATGCTTGAGAAGCCACAGAGAGGCCTCTGCCAGTGCTGAGATGTTTCTACTGCCACTGGATACACGAGACTCTCCACCCACTGGCCTATGATTGTCCTGGTGTCATTGCATGTGCTTCATGAATCTGAAGAGGACTTATGAAATGGTACTGGACCTATGGGCTCATATTGGACTTCTGGACTTGGACTAGACTGGGTTGGGATGCTTTCTCAAAGTTCCATTCCTCTTGTATCTAAACCTCTCCCTTATATATACATATGCATGTTTATGAATTTTTTTCTCTAGTATACCCAGACTAACACATAGACTAAGAGCAAACGGATGGTACATACTCGTGGACAGACTTTGGGAGATGTGGAGGGATAGACACAGGAATGCTTTGAAGGGAATGGGATACCCGCTTGTGTGTTGTTGTTGATAGTTGCCCTCAACTAGGCTCCAGCTCACAGAGTGCCCATGTCCAGCAGAATGAAACTTTGCCGAGTCCTGTTCCATCTCCACAGTTTTTCTGTTTGAGCCCTTTGCTACAGTGAATGATTCAATCGCTCGCAAGGGTCTTCTTCTTGTTCTTTGCCCTTCTACTTTCCCAAACACGATATCCCTTTCCAGGACTGGGCTCTCCTGATAACATTTTCAAAGTTCAGGAGACATCTCACCATGCTCACTTCTCAGGAGCATCCTGGATGTACTTCTGAGACATATTTGTCTGTTCTTATTGAAGTCCATGGTTCTTGCAATATTTTTTGCCAAAACCATAATTTTGTATGACTCAGGAAGTATCAAAATAATACATAAAGCAAGTGGTAGCACATGATCAAGAACCGATGGTATTCAAGGAAGAAGTGCAAGTGATACTGAAGATATTAGAAAAAAACAGGATCAAAATGTTGACAGAATTCCCATTGAAATCTTTTAACCAGCTGATGAAATATAGGAATCACTAATTTCTCTATGTAAGAAATTTAAAACACAGCTACCTGACAACCAACTAAAACAGATCCACTCTAATGCTTATTAAAAAAGTAATAAAACACTATAGAAATTATCAACCAATAGAATGAATACCATATACACATATATTTTGCTAAAGATAATTCATTAGTGATTGCAGCAATACTTCAACATGGAGACTCCAGAAGTGCAATCTGGATCCAAAAGAGAATGTGAAATGAGATGTCATTGATGACTTCAGAAGGATCTTGACTGATAGCTACCAGAAAGATGTTGACTTGTGTTTCCTTGACTATGCAAAAGAATTTAACTGTGTGAATCTGTGACAGGTAGATTTATGTCAACTTGAAGATGTATGAAAGTGTAGTGGTGGAATCCAACCTGCCAATCAGGTCACAGCCTCATGATGCCTCCTTGGAGGTGTGGCCTTCTACTAATTGGAGTATCTTGGAATTTCCCTCTAGCTTCCACTCCATCTGCCTGGTTGATAAACCTCTGTCTTCCTTCAAAGGTGGGCCCATATGTCTTGTCTGAGCCTGAGAGCTATTGGCATTCTTCCACACTACGAATGACCTTGGATCCATGTGATTCCATATCCATGGGCCTTTTATTTTCTACATCCCACTTCACCTGTATACATCGTCAGTCTCCAGCTATGTGAGTGTGCAGAGGACCCTGTCCTGTACCAAATTTGTGACCGTGGATTAGACTTGGGTGGGATACCTCCTTGGTATAATGTTAGTTTTTGATATAAAACATTGTCTTACACATATATGCATGTCACTAAATTTGTTTCTCTAGACAACCTGGCCTAACACAGGAACAGAGCATTGGATGAATTTGAATGTCAGAGCATGTAGTTGTGCTTACGTCAAACTTGTACATGGACCAAGAGGTTCTCATTTAAAAAGAAGAGAATATTTGGGGGATTAGACTCAGGAAAGGTGTATGTCAGAATTATATCCTTTTTTCAGACTTACTGAATTTATAGCTGAGCAAATCATCTGAGAAGCTAAGTTTCTGAAGAAGAACTTGGTTTTATACATTCATTTTCTAGGAGGAAGGTTTTTTAACATCTGTCAATCTACACATGACACATCTCACATGCTTAAAAGGTGTGGCAGTCACTGATCTGTGTCAATTTCAGCACTGGGATTGTAGGGGTGGAGTCTAGCCTGTGAATCTGGAGATAGCCAATGACACCTCTGTGTGGGCATTAAGAATTCTGGGAAGTCTTGCGGTATTTCCCAATTGGAGGTGAGAAATTTGATTCAGTCCTTCGGATACAGTCTACTGACAGGACAATATGGCAGCATACTATATAGACCCTGAGTCCTGCAGACTGGAGGAGCCAGAGGAGAAACCCCATGGGCTTACCCTGATAGAACTAGACCTCTGGGGCCAGAGAAGCCATGTGGAGATTCTTGCCAGTGCTGAGATGCTTGGGAGGCCACGGGTAGATCCCTACTAGTGCTGAGATGCTTCTATTACCAATGGGTACTGCTAATGAACCCTGAGCCCTGGAAATAAGGAGCCATGGAGATACCCCTGCCAGCACCAGGATGCTTCTACTGCTGCTGGACCCACAAGATTCTGTACCCATCAATATGTGATTGTCCTGCACATTCATTGCACATGCTTCATGAGTCGGTAGGAGATTTAATAGACTCCTAACAGACATATGTGCTAATATCGGACTTATGACCTTGGACAACTGGTTTGGAATACTTTCTCAATGTTCCATTCCTCTTATATATAAACCTTTTCCTTGTATCCATATGCGTGTATATGAATTTATTTCTCTATTCAGACTAACACAGAAGGATAGAAGCCTTCACCACGGACTCCGACACAATGTAAAGAAAATGAAACTCACAACTGGACCAATATATAATATGATAAATGGAGGAAATATTGAAGTTGTGAAGGATTTCATCTTTTTTGGACACATGTTTGCATTGGACAAATCTGCAGTTCAAAACCTCTTTAAAGTATTTGTGTTAGTCTGGGTAGACTAGAGAAAAAAATATGTAGACACGCATATGGATATAAGGGTAAGGTTTATATACAAGAGGAATAGAACATTGAGAACGCAGCCTAACCCAGTCCAGTTCAAAGTCATAAGTCTGATATTAGCCCATATGTCCGATACCAGTCTATAAAGTCTCTTTCTGACCCACAATGTATGTGCAGTAGAAGCATACCGGCGCTGTCAGGGGTCTCCCCATGGCTCCTCACTTTCAGGGCTCAGGATCCATCAATTGCATCCAGTGGTGGTAGAAGCAACTCAGTGCTGGCACATGATTTCTCCAGCTTCAGAGGAATGGTTCCATCAGGATAAGGCTGTATGGCTTCTCCTTTGGCTCCTCCAGTTCCTCAGATGTTTTCATCTTCTCTTGTCAGTACTTTGTCGTCTCAGAGACTGACTCCCAGAGACTGAAAGTCTCTCTTCTCTAATTGGGGAATAGTTTGAGACTTCCCAGAATTCTCACGAGAAAGCCACGCCCACACAGAGGCCTCATTAGCTACTCATTGGCTATCTCCAGATTAACAGGATAGACTCCACCCCTACTTACCAATCATGAAATTGACATCACGAATACATGACCACCACAGTATTGAAGAGGAAAGAGGTCATTTTGAGGACAGTAGGTGCACCATTTTTCAGTCCCATCATATGAATGTGCAAGTTGGATATTGAGTAAGGAAGACTGAAGAAGAATCAATTTATTTGAATTATGATATTGGCAAAGAATACTGAAAGTACCATGGACTCCCAAAAGATAGTTAGTTAAGGGGATTGAAATGTTTAAGAATTTAAGTTAAAGCGGATGAGGGTGGGGGAGAGTGACAGGGTTAGCCTGCTGTTAGTTAAAAGATGAGATGTATAAACATATCAGATTTAGTTGTTGGAACTAAAAAAATATAGCAGCCCCCTACTTGCAGTACAAACTGCTTTTAAAGTTTAATCAGTAGAGGTAGTCTTCTAACGCAGAAAGGTGAAAAACAAGGCCATTAAGAGAGACAGGTGGGCAGAAGCATCCCCATTTAGATTAGCAATGGGGTCTGATGCTTCAGGGGCTGATGATCTGGTAACCCCTGGAAAAATACAGGTATAGATATGTGTTGTCTGCGGTCTTTGCACAAACCTACTTTTGCCACATAATTTGGGGTATGCGTGTGCACACACACACACACACACCACACACGCACACACCTGCACATGCCAGATGCATCTCAGATCTTAGTGTCTTAAAGTAAAATTGACCTGCCAATGTACATGCATACAGCTGAGTACACGTCTGAGCATCTCCAATTGGTTGATCAAAAAGGACTCTTAATTGATCTAAGTCGTACATTCAGTTCTAGGGCTCTGGCCACATCAGTGTAGCTGCATGTGACTTGTCTACAGGGATGTCTTACACGGAATGTATCTGGCCTCCAGTGAGCTATATATCTCCTTTGAGCCTGCAAAAGAGGCCATCAAGCTGCCACCTGATTGAAAGGCTAGACTTCACCCATTCGGAAGTGGATAATATAACTGCACATCACCGAAAAGCTAATTTTCAATGATGTACTCTTTCTTTTATTTTCTTATTTTCACTCGTTCAATGATGGGTTCACTTACCATTGTTCTCAACCCTACTACATTACCAGTTGTCGCGTACAAAGCAATGACATACAATTATAGACTGACACTTTCAAGCAACGTCCTAGACAGCCTGCCTTCACATAGGGTAGTAAAGCATATTTTGAATGTGTGCAGCACAGTTGTACTCAAGGGGATCAGTGAAGGGAGTTTTGTTTGTCACCGTGGCAGTCATGAATTTGTGTGTCAATTTCATAAGTGGGAGTGTAGGGGTGAAGTCTAGCCTGTCAATCTAAAGATAGCCAATGAGACCTCTACGTGGACATGGCTTTCTCTGAGAATTCCAGGAAATCTTGTGTTATTTTCCATTGGAAGTGAGAGACTATCGACTTTGTTCCTTGGAGAAGTTACACTGACAAGACAAGATGGCAGCATGTTGATAGACCTTGAGTCCTAGGATCTGGAGGAACTGGAGGAGAAGCCACATGGGTTTACCCTGATGGAACCAGACCTCAGAAGCCTGAAAAGCCACAGAGAGACCCCTGCCAGTGCTGAGATGCTTCTATCACCATTAGATACTACTGATGAACCCTGGGCCCTGGAATCAAGGAGCAATGGGGAGACCCCTGCCAGTGCCAGTGCTTCTACTGCCACTGGATACACAAGACTCTGCAACCACTGGCCTGTGATTGTCCTGTTGTCATTGCACATGCTTTACGAGTCAGAAAAAAACTTTATAGACTGGTATCAGACGTATGGGCTCATATCAGGCCTTGTGACCTTGGACTCTGTATCCACTGGTTTGGGATGCTTTCTCAATGTTACATTCCTCTCAGATATAAACCTTTCCCTTATTCATAGTTTCCCAAAGTGGGCGCCACCGGCCCCTGGTGGTGTTGGAATGATCTAAGGGCATTGTAAGAGCAGAAACCTACACTTTATCCTGGATTCTGGACTGGAGTCCAAAAGGTTTTCATTGCTAGAGAGGTCATGAGGGATTTTTTTTTTAAGAGGACAGTAGACCATATAAGTTTGGGAACCTCTGCATCAATATGTGTTTGTGAATTTATTTCTCAAGTCTACCAGGACTAGCACACGTACTTAATTCATTAATTATAATTTCATCTTAAGTCGGACAATTGGGGTCATGAGAACAGCATATTAATAGGCTGATCCAGACAGACAGAAATAAAGAAGCAGAACCAGAGTTACAAGAGGATGAGACTACACTGAGTATTCAGAAGACTACCTCGTTCACCTGCGGTTTATCTAAGTTCACAGAGCCTTGGCTTCAAGACCACCTGTGATATTTGTCAAACAGGATATTCACAACATGAAAAGTTGACTCTTCAATTACTTTGGCACCGAGCACTGTTTCTTTGCAAGCAGAAATTCACAGTTCTTTTCAAAGCCAAAAAGAGATACGGAGACTATGTTGATAAAAATGCAAAAAACTAAAGAACAAAAGCATGGGAGGACATATGCAAAACTTTGTTTATTGTGGAAATTGCTATTATAGCAAAGCAGTGGGGACAGTCACAAACTCTGACTCTCGAGGGATGGATAGACAAATGTCTGTATTTTTCCAATGGAATGTTTTGGAGTATCACTTAAAAACATGATGAATCGGTTAGTCATTTTAAGACATGGACTTAGCAAGAGAACATAGGAATGTTAATCAATCACTCAAAGATAACTATTTTATGAAATCATTATTATAACAATATGAGAAAAAAAAGGTTTTCATAGGAAAAAATAAAATTGTAAGGACTATAAGTTGTTTGGACCGGGGTTGAGTCAGGCAGCCCCTGAACCAGGCAGCTTCCCTGGATCAGGCTGCCCCTTGCATCCCTTTGCACCAGCCTTACAAGAAGATCAACAACCTGCTGAATTTTGTAACCTTTGCCTCTGGCTTCTCACAGAGCTTATCTCTCAGGACCGGGTCTCTCAGAACAGCCTCTCCCCTCACTATTCCGGCAGGCAGATCTACAAATGACAAGATGTACTCACAGTCCATATCCTGACTCAGACCCTGCAATGGCAACATCACAAGGGGGCTGGGATGTGATGGGGGCTGTAAGAAGAAAGGTGTTTGGGCCAAGTTCACAGGGAGGCCCCCTCTGTTCCAGCCTCCCAAGAAGATGGATGGTCTACTAAGCTTCCTAGCACCTGGCTTTAGCACTCCCCAGAACCTACCTCACCCACAGAACATACCTCCCTGATATTGTTTCACAGGGATAAGGTGACCCCCATCTGGGAAGGACGCAGTCTTCCTCTCTCTAGCACTGTTTCCTAGTAACCGCAGCACTGGGAACTCCTCTTCCGCTTTACTGTCCTCTTGCCTTCAGCTCAAGTAGAAAGAAGGCTGGTATATCTTGGGGACTGCAATGAATGTATGAATTGTTGAGGGGGAACCCAATTTGCTCTGTAAAATTTTAAATAAAAATGTTTTTAAAAAATGAAGTGTTCATATCTCATCCATTAATTCATGTGGGACAGTTACCGTGTAGCTGTAATAAATGTGGGTAACAAAACTTTATCTGGATTTCTAAGTTTTCTTGATATAAATGCATAAAATTGAAAATTCTTAAATTCTGTCAAGATGGAAAATTCTCCACAGGACATCATGTGGCATAACATACCAGTGATCTCACTCTCACACAGAAGGACAACTCTGGCCATACAGTGACTTTGCAAATACCCTCTTTGGTTTCCCTCAATGTATCAGTAGCCTACATTAGGATTTCAACCAAGGTAGCTCTGATTGACTGGCCTTTATTCAGGAAGGAATCATGTGACAGTAGAGGTTTTGTACAGCAGATAAACCATATGAATACAGTAAATGTGGCAGTGCATATGTATTCAGTGACCAGCAGTACCTCCAGTATCCAATTACCTTTTCTTTTATGTTCCACAAAGCCCACAGGATAAAGTGATGCATTAATTGGACAGAAAGGCTAAACAAAATGTCTGCCACATTGTATGACTGCAATGTAAATCCTGTAGGAAAACATATGAATACAGAGATTGGGAAAGCCTGCTGGACTCATCCTGTGTGCATATATACATTCATATTAAGACAATGTTTGATTTTATATTTGATCTCTATTTTGACCCATGGTAGCTACATTATCTGGAGAAATACCATGCCCATAGAATAGGATTTACTATCGTTTTGAGTTCTTTGGAAGGTGGAATGTTCAGATGCAGTTAAAATATCTTTATCTCTTGAGATCCGTTTGGACCCACTTTATTGTACTTTTTAATATCCCTCTTATTTTTGGTTGAACTTTATCTCTGTTTTACTTTGTTGTTGTTGTTAAAATTTATTTCTCTATGAATTCCATGATGCCTAATAGTGGTATTCCTGGATTGTATGGGGTTTCAAGTTCTGGTTGTTTTAACTAGTGTCACATTGATTTCTTCAGGGGCTGTATGTATTTGTAAGTCCACCAGCCATATATATACCAATCCCTCATAATTTCTCAAGCATTTGTTGTTTTGCTTCTTTGTTTTGGGTTGCCATTGTAGGGATTAAATGTGATCATATCATGGTTTGAATTTGCATCTTCCTGAAGGCTAGCAATTGTGATCACTTTTATCTATGTTAATTATTTGTACTTCATATTTTGTGAACTATCCATATATCTTTCCCATTTTTTTTAATTTGGTTTCATCTGCCTCAAGTCTCCCCCAGACTCTACCAGTAGCACATTGCCCTGGACGTCTGCAAACACAAAGACATCCTGCTCAGGAAATCATCACACACATTCTTTGTTTATTCCTATTGGTCATCATTGTCTTTCCATTTTAAAATTTGTAACTAAAGATCCTCAGGCCCGCAGACTCCACTGTGCCTTGTATATGATCATACCCGTTTAGTGAATAGACCTATGCAGCTCATGCCTCTGACATCTCTCTTTAGAGCTGAAAGGTTGGTCTCAGTTGGTTTTCATCAGTCGAGTAATGTGCCCTCTTGTGTATCCATTTATTAGAAAGATAACCGAGGGGGCAGATAGAATTGTGTTGAGGGAAATAGTGGGGAATTATAATGTTTGGAAATAGATATGATTTACTATTATACAATTTAACTGGTGAAATCTCATAGAGATTAAGAGGAACATGGGAAACCATAAGGATTTTAAAAGAATATAGCCCGTTTAATCCTTAAGATATAAATGTTTAAGTGTACAAGTAAATGATACCAAGACAGGAAGTTATGGTCACCTAGGATTATTGCAGCTGAGGGGGACACAGATGAGGTTTAGACATATAAAGTGAGTGAGAGACGATATATTTTAGAAGAGGGTCAGGAATTTCTCCTGAGGAATACCATGGATGCTTGTAAGGCTACATTGCAGATGTAGATTGAAAATACCCCTTTGCGAAGGATGCCAAATTAGAAGATTAGATTAATCACCCAACACGCTTTAGCAAAGCTCCATGTCCAAGGAAACAACAATCAAATCTAATATCCCTTGGAAGGCACCTCAGAGCGCTGAAATGCCAGGTGAAGATTTTTGTTGTTGGGATGCAGGGAAGACGGGGAGACTGGAGAATCCAAAACCAAGAGAAGCAAAGAGAGAACTTTGACCCTGACAGTCACAGAATTGAACCTCTAATATAATTCTTTCCACTGCTCTTGGATTTACCATTTGAAATTCTTGGATCATACTCTGAAGTCCATGATGCTGACATAGCAGTCATCTGCACCTCCCACGCCAGGGTGCTTCAGCTTTTAAGTTCAACCAAATAGTTCATTTCCTTTCATAACAGCAATGTGGGAGACTCTATTAAATTAGAGTAACCTGAAGATGCTGCTGAGTGGGAGGCGTTCTTTGATCTTTTGCATTTTCTGCGAAGTGACAAAATGTTCCCATCTGAGGTGGAACCTCCACTAAAGAGGTGTTCTTTCTTTTTTTAATAACTTTATTTGGGACTCTTAGAGCTCTTATAACATCCAATACATCATTTGTATCCAGCATATTTGTACACGTTACCATCTTCATTTCCAAATATTTTCTACTTGAGCCCTTGGTTTAAGCTTCCCTGTCGCCCTCCTTTTTTAAATAAATCATTTTATTGGGGGCTACTACAGCTCCCATCACGATCAATACATACATCAATTGTGTGCAGACCACATTTGTCCACTTGTTGTCATCATCACTCTCAAAACATCCTCCCTCCACTTAGGACCCCAGTACCAGCTCCGAATATTTCCCATCCCTCCCCACACCCCATCCCCCACGAACCCTTAATAATTTACAAACTCTTATTACTTTTTCATATCGTATACAGTCCAATATGTCCCTTCACTCTCTTCCCTGTTGTCTGTACCCCTGAGAGGAGATTATATGTAGATTCCTGAAATTGGTGCCCCCTTTCTTTTACACCATTCCTCCACATTCTTGGTATCACCACTCCCACCACTGGTCTTGAAGGGATCACCTGTCCTAAATTCCCCATGTTTCTGACTCCAGTATACATCCCCTGGACTAGCTGAATTTGTCAGGTAGAATTGGGGTCATGAAAGTGAGTGGGAGGAAGCACTTGAGAACTAGAGGAAAGCTGCTTATTTCATTGTTACTACACTGTACCATGACTGGCTCATCCCCTCCCTGCAACCATCTGTAAGAGATGTCACTACACCTATTGTTAGGCTTTGTGTCCTCAATCTGTATTCCTCCTCATTTATTTATAATGATATAATTTTAGTTCTTTGATGCCTGATACTGGATGCTTTTGATACCATGTGGTCACACAGACTGGTGTGCTTCTTCCATGAGAACTTTGTTGCTTCTGAGTTGGATGACTGCTTAATTACTTTCAAGCCTTTAAGAGACCAGACACAATATCTCTTGATAGCCAGATCAGCTTTTCTCACCACATTTGCTTATGCACACATTTGTCTTCAGTGATCGTGTCGGGAAGGTGAGCATCAATGGAATACCATTTTAATAGATCAAAATATTCTTGCACCAAGGAAGTACTTGAATGGAGGATCAATGCCCATCTGCTGTCCTAATACCAACCCTATAAGTATATGCACATTGATCTATTCCCCATCGCCATATAAAAATATATTCATCTGTGTACATGCCTGCATTTAGACCTCTATAAATGCCCTTTAGCCCCCCAGTTCTTTCCTTTATTTCCTTTTACTTTCCTCTTGTCCCAGTCATGCTCAGCTTCCATTTGGCTTTCAGTATTTTCTGTTCTGTTACATTAGTCCCTAGCTGTTATTTCTCTTAAGATGTACAATTGAGCAAGTGATAGACAGTACAATAGCACTAACAAGTGATGTCACAACATTGTCTGGAGTTTCATATAACATGATCACATCATCTGGAGAAAAGATTTCAGGTTCTGTGGTGTGTTTTTGCTGATAGTGGTGTCATATAATATTTGCTCTTTTGAGGTTAACTACCGGTACTTTCACTCAGCATAAGATTTTCTAGGTCTATGTAGTTGTGTTATTCCAGGTAGACTAGAGGAACAAATTTCACAGACACACATATAGACATAAGGAAAAGGTTTATATACAAAAGGAACAGTACATTGAGCCCATTCTGGTTGAAAGTCATAAGTCCTATATTAACCCATATGCCCGAAATCAGTCTATAAAGTCTCCTTCCAACTCACGAAGTCACAGGCCAGTGGATGCAGAATCCCAGTGGTGGCAGGGGTCTCCACATAGTTCCTCGCTTCCAGGGCTCAGGGTCCATCAACAGCAGAAGCAACTCATCACTGGCAGAGGTCTCCATGTGGCCACCCCAGCTTCAGGGGTAAAGCCGTGTGGTCTCTCTGCTGGCTCCTCCAGTTTCTCAGACACTGCCATCTTGTCTTGTCCGTGATTCATCATCTCTGAGACTGACTCCCAACAACTAGGGAAGATAGCTTCTTATCTTCACGAGGGAAACATCGCAAGAGTTCCCAGAAGTCCCAGGAGAAAGCTATGCCCACATAGAGGCCTCATTGGCTGCTCAATGGCTATCTCCAAATTAACAGGCTAGACTCTACCCCTACATCTCAATCATAAAATTAACATAAGCACATGACTGCTGCAGTAGTGATGAGCTTTGTAGTTCTCCTTTATAGACATGTGTAGCATACACAGGAACAAATGTCCTATGAAGGATTTGTGAGAATAATATTTGAAAATTAATTTTGTTATATGATCATGATACACAGAACACAGCCCTGTTCAGATATTTCATATATCGTAAGTTATACTGTAAATGACTTCAGACAGTATGTCTGCTCATCGTCTTAGCTTATTTCACTTATTTTTTTATATCTAGACAGCATGTTTTTATGTCATGCTCAATATTTTAGAGCATGAACACATGTATATCACAAATTATTCATGTTGTGGTTACATAATCTGGTGTCAATTAGAGATTTCAGAGGATTATGAGTGAAGGGTCAGCCTGTTAGTCAAGATATAACCAACGAGGCCTCTGTGGGTATGGCCTTCTCCTGAAAATTCTGGGAACAACTGATTTACCTCCTTAGAGACTGGAGACACCTCCCTCTTTTTGCTCACTCCCTGAGACAATGTTCTGCTGTAAAGACACATGGTGCCATGCTCTGGGAGCTGGAGATGCCACATGAACCTACCCTGATGGAATCAGACCTCCAAAGATGGAGAAGACACTTAGAAACCCCTGCTGGCACTGAAATACTTACAGTGTCACTAGATGGAGAAGGCTTCTAACTCGCTGGCCTGTGTTCCTCCTGCATTCAGTGTCATTACAGGGGTGAAAGCTTTCACTGGCTAAAGGCTATGAAGAGTCTGAGCTAGAGTCCTCTGTGTAGCCCTCTGTCCTGGGGTACCAATGAAAAACCATTCTGAGATCTTTCAATGGCTCACAGGAGCATTCGTCTGTGGTCATTGCATTGAAGGGGTCTGATGGTCAGAGTTCGCAGGGTTTCACCCATGATTGGTGGATCCAAGCACTCTGCCCTGGAACTTTGATAACAGTGGGGGTAGAGATAATTACTGGCAAAGGTTCCTTTGAGACTGGCTGAAGCTCAGAAATAGGATACTCATCCTTCCAAGTTTTCATAAGAGCTAGGTCTCCTGGCTGGCACAAGGGTAGTAAATTTTCCTCCTATTTGGTCTTGGTGAATCCATACTGATGGAATGCCTTCTGACATTGGACTACTTGGGTGACCTATTGTTGTATTAAGTTTACCTCAGAGTCTATATCTGACTCTGCTATAAGAAAAGACCACCCATATAAAACTTTATAGGGACTTCAATGAATAGGATACCGTGGGGCAATCCTAAGACCTAAGAGCTATTGGCAGTGCATCTTTCCAGCTCATCTGTTTCTTGTGTCAGCTTTCTGAGGGCTCACTTCAGGTGTTGATGAATTCTCTTTACTTGTTTTGAAGACTGAAATCTCTTGGCACAGTGGAGATGTTAGGTGATTCTCAAGTGTGGAGACTATGTGAGTGATTTTGCAGATGAAAGCAGGCATGCCATCTCTGCAGTGATTTGTGAAGTCCAAATCGAGGAATGACTTCCTGAAGTAATTATTTTTAGCTACTTCATGAACCTTCTCAGTGCTGGTGGAATATGCTTCAATCTACTCAGTAAAGGTGCCTGCAAACACCAGAAGATTCTTAAATCCCTGGACAGCAGGAACCTTTGTAAAATCCATCTTCCAGTCTTCCCAGGGTAGGATCCCTTGCACTGGACAGGTTGAACAAGGTGACTTCTGAGTGCCCCTTGGAGGCTGTTGGTCTGACAGGTGAGACAATGGGAAATTATGGACCTGGTGGTTGAGGTTAAGTTAGCTCTACAGAACTGTAGAGTGAGCAGGGTCAAGGAGGGTGTGGGGTTGAAATGAGTGGAGCCATGGAAGACTTTTACGACTTTGCACTGAAACCTTTGTGGCAAGTGGAACTTGTTGCCTTTCTCCCACCATCTACCAGGACAAAAGTAGAATTCTTGTGTCTTCACTTGTCCCACTTCTTGGGGTGAGTAATCTGGAAGAGGGAGCTGGTTTTTATGGAGGCTGAGGGCATTTATGGAGGCTGAGGTTGGTGCCTAGGGAAGCCTGTCTTGCAGGCCTAGCTGGAGCTTGGTTGCCCACAGCAACTTTTGAGTCCACTTTCTAGTCCCCTCCATGGTGCCGTACTGTCACTTCTGCTGTTTTTTTGGACAGCTTCCAAGAATGCCTTGATCTGGCTCTCATATTTAGTTGGGCTTCCCAGAGTGGGAAAATCCTCTTTCCTGCCAGATAGAAGAGTGTGCCTGGAAAACCAGAAACCCGTATTTGGAGTCAGTAAATAATGTTAACTTCTTTCCCTCTGCTAGTTTAAGGTCCTAGGTTAAGGCTATAAGGTTAGCCAGTTGGGATGAAGTTCCTGGGGGAAGCAGATTAACTTCAATGACTTGATCAAGGGAGACAATGGCGTAACTGCTTCCATCTGAAAACCCAACACAATCTGATACCAGTAGTTGATCTTTTTGGTCTGGTTGAGGCAAGTTATTATTAGACAGCAGCTCCAAGCGGGAATGAAGTGGTTTTATGTCTTTCCCAGGGTCAGGGAGTAATGTGACAGGATTGAGGGTGTTACAAGTCTGCACACTGACATCAGGGTTTTCTATAAAAGCCTGATGCTTTGGTAGGCAGTTATCAGAAAGCCAGTTATGGCCTTTAGCTTGGAGCACTTATGATTATTCAGGACCTTTCAAGGTCTTCCTATAGAGATCTTTACTGCCTCTTGGACCAAGAGGGTCATGGTAGCTCTTGCTCATAGACAAGGTGGCAACCTGTTGAGGGAGGAGCTAACCTCTTTGATAGGTAGGCCCCTGGCTGAGGCTAAGGTCAACTCCTGATCTCTCATTAGCATACAGGAACAACTTCTTTGTAGGGTTTGGGAGACCCAGCCTTGGAGCTTGGAGCAGAAAAGTCTTAAGCTGGTCTAAAGCTTCCTTCTGCTTTGTGCCCCACAGTAGTGATTTAATTCACGTTTCCCTTCCAGGCTCTATATAGGGGTTTTGCTAGGAGTCCATTGCTAGGAATCCAGATTCTACACAACCCCATGAGGCCTAGAAACACTTATAGCTGCTTGTGCTTTTCTGGCTCAGGCAGCTTCACAATTGTCCCTACTCATTCTGGGGAGAGACCTTTCTTTCCTTTTGATAGAACTAGTCCTAAGTATGTTACCTCCTGTTGCACTAGCTTAGCCTTGGCCCTGGAGACTTTGTAACTTCTTTCTGCCCAAAAGTTTAGAACTTGCACTGTGTGGGCAATGGCCCGTTACTGAGTGACTGAATAGATGAGGAGGTTGGCTACATATTGTAGGACCATTTCCCTCTCTAGATTAAAGCCAGCTAAGATTCAGAACTTGTCTGAACAAATAGGGATTGTCTGAGAAGCCCATTAGCAACACAATTCAACAGTTGTGATGACATTTGCTCTAATGTTTATTCAAAGGCAAGAAGGAGCTAGGACACTTTACCACTATGTGGAGCTAGGAATTTCCCTTCAGAGGGTATAGGGGTTTGGCACTACTGGATGCAGTGGGATCATTGCTTCATTTGTTAACCTGAGGTCTTGGACTAGCTGTTAGGACCCATCTTTCCTTTTAACTGGCAATATTGTGTTGTTACAGGGTAGTTAACAGGGACCAAGAGTTTATGTTGGAGAAACTTACTAATAAGGGGTTGTCATCTTTTGGTGGCTAAAAGTTTCAAAGGATACTGTTGCTGATGGGAAACAAGATAGGATCTTTTAGAAAAGTCTTTACAGGGGTAGCATACTTAGCTTTGCTGGAGACACTCCTGTCCCAAACTTCAGGAATTATGGCTCATTTCTATGGTTCTTGTGGGGGAATCGCTAACTCTTCCACCATAAGGATCATTTGAAAAGCTGTAGAGTAGGGCTGCTCAATATGTTGATCATGATCAACTAATAGATCGCAAATGAAGTGTGGGTAGATCACATGGCATTAATAAAATATATGTAAGCCTATCATGAACCCCATCACTTAACTGATAAACAGTACAGCCAGTCATATGCAATCTTAGGTGTCAAACATATGCACAAACAATACACTGAGTGCAGCAAAATTGACAAGATAAGTCATTGACAATTTTTAGACCTTGGATTTTTTTCTCTTAAAAAAGTGGTTTAATTCACTAAATGAGTGGGGGAAACTGGATCAAGTAAGAACACAAAGACATATCACTTTCTTACAGAATGGTAGATCTTGACATTCAACTTGACATTCAGCTGAGGTCCAGAGCACATGAACAGTTCTGGAACTCCCTCACAGAGGGAAAATATCCAAACATGAGAAAATGTGCTACCTCCTGGACTGCATTATTCGGCTCTACTTATTTATTTGAAGCAGTCTTTTTCCACATAAAGATCATTAAGTCCTTGCACGATTCCACCATGACTGATGATCATTTGAAAGTGTGCTTGAGGCTGGCTGTCAGCAGCTCTGGTCTGGACTACACATCCCTGACTCATTCCATTCAGTGCAAGTCATGAGAGTAAACTCAGATACGGACAAAAATGTACATAGTAATTGAGTTGTGTTGTGCAATTTGGATTCATGAGGTTATGCAAGGTACATAGACATACAGTTTACACATAGATATACATTGTACATATAAGTTCTCAATGCAATTATGAATAAATGTTTAGCATTTTGACTTGATCATTTTATAAGTTGCTTTCATGCTGAAAAAGTGTGAGTATCCATGCTGCAAATTTTTAAAGGAGGCCTTACCAAGCTGCAACCTGATTGAGAAGTTGGACTCTACTTCTCCCGCCACCTGGTATCATCAAATCTAACTACTATACGGCCTAATTATACAATTCAAAGCACTTGGGCAATGAAGAATAAAATACATCCAACTCTACTCAAGTTTTAATATTACATTAGGGGAATTGCTCTCATAAGTGATCATAACAAAAATTTTCTCAGTAAATGATTTCAAATTTAGGTTATTAGCGATTAGAAATCTGAAAACTTTCTTATAATTATACACAGGATGGAGCTTCAGAAATTGGTGGAAAAGTGAAATAGAATGTAATTTTCCCACAAATTTGTGCAGTCCCCTCATAGCTCAAGTAGGCAGTAGTAAAACAGTCATTATATTCCATCTCATTCCTTTTGGGGGTAATGCTTTTTGTATCACCATTATTCCCTTTCCATTTGCCTTGAAGTGATTTTTTTCAAAAGCTAGATATGGATTTAGCCCACAAACATGCATTTTGCAACTTCTAGGTGCCAGTCAGTAGCAACCAATAGGAGGAAACAATATGAGCATATTAGGATAAATCCCTCCACATTTAAAGGGATGCCTTTTGTGAATTTTACACGGTGGTATCAGATATTCTGTGCCAGATGAGGCACTCCGAGGTCTTTTAAACGATTGGGGGCTCTCACTGGATGGATTAGGAAAGCAGCATTGTACAGAAAGCATTCAACTTATAAGATATTTCACAAAGATTGTGGAAAGGTGGGTTAAAGAGAATGAGATAGCCAACTCTCTGGAACATAAACGCACCTGTGAGATTCTGGGACTGTAAATCTTTACAGGATTAGGAAGTCTTATCTTTCTCCTGAGGAGGAAGCTTGGGCTCTCAAATTGCTAACCAGGAGGATGCACCTCAAAGCTTAACCCACTGTGTTAAGGAAGACTTTCATTCTCTCTCTCTCTCTCTCTTACATACACACACACACACACACACACACACACACACACCAAGGCACAAACAGTGAAGTGAGGTTTGGAAATTTGAGCTGTCACCAGATCTAATTCCAGTTCAAAATGCTTGCCTCTGTACCAGGTTTCCATAGATCTGTAGACCTTTGCTAGTACTTTATAGCATGCGTGTGTGTGAGTTTGGGGACCAGAGTCAAAATGGCAACTAATTTTATTTGTCAACAAAAGACGATGCAAATGAAAACAAATTGGTGGTATGCCCTCATTATGAACTGAACACTAACGGGGACTAATACTAGTGATTAGTATTTTGATTAATATGCAAATTAGGAAAGCCCTGGATTTAGACAGTTGGATTATTTAAAAAATACTGCACCTATATTGTCACCACAATATTGCCTAGAATTTTTAGACAAATATTACTAGACTGTAGGTTGTGGACCAACACATGTGCTCTAATCAGATGTACACCAGAATGCGTCAGCGGTCTCAGGCCATCTTCAGGACCTCTGAAAGTATGACTGAGCCCCTCATGATTTTTGTGACATGTCTGGCTTTTATGGCAGTGCATCTCCTTAAGGCGCATTAGTTTTTGTTGACCCTCTATTTTACAACCCAAGATTTCTTTTTCTAAAGATTGATCTTCCTGATGACCTTGTGTCTGAAGGGAAACACGACAAGGACTCACCGTCTTTGCTATCAAGCAGCATTCTGATTTTATATCTTCTGAGACTGATACTTGAGTCCTGTAGTGCGGTTCTCGTGTGTGGGCGCTCCTCTTACACACCAGGTTCTATTCATGCAGTGGATTCAACCAGGGAAAGAAGATGCCATGAAAACCAGCAGTTTTGCTGTCACTTTCAGGACAGACTCAGTTGAATTGATGTTAAAGTGATAAGCACATACAGTATACACTTGTTTTAAGGATTCCATACTAGGAAAACAAACAGCCATAGCACCCCACAAATTTTAGTTTTGCCAAATGGTGTGTAGAGAACAGAAACTGGAGACCACCCAGGTGAGTCACACATCTCTGGTTAACAGATTTATACGTATACATGAATGAATGTCCAGCTACATTGAGAGGTTGAGACAGAGCTGCAGGAAGGAGATGAGCTCAGTTAGGGATGAAATGAAAATATATAGGTTTCATTGGAGGTAATGAAGGAAGGGACAGCAGAAAAAGAGACAGACAGACAGACAGGAGCATCTTGAGCTCCTGGGCGGTCTGAGGTTAAGAGTTAGGTCAGGGAAGCCAACTTAGAATTGGAGAGGTGGGATATATAGAGAGTTTGAGCTACAGACATGTGGGATAATAAAAGAAAGGGGAAGTTTCCCATGCTGCATTCGCAAGTTTGGGTTGGGAGATGAACTATGGGCAATCATCTCGTTTCACAAAATTGTTTCCCAGAATGTCAGAAGGAGAGCGCGTGAGATGCCAGAGGCAGGGATTACATAGTTCAGCAAGTTGTTCATCTCCTTCTTGTGAGGCTGCTGCAAAGGGGTGCAAGGGGCTGCTTGGTCCAGGGGGCTGCCTTGTGCAACCTCGGCCCATACACACACAGCAGACAGAAAGGGATTAGGGAATACCTGACAGTTACTTCTTCCCTGTTCTCTTATTTTGTGATTTGATTATTGAATTGCCTTTAACAACAGGTTGCTTGGTGCCCAAACAAGCAGACGTGTAAGTGAGAAATCAACTAAGTCCACATGAAAGAAATACGCTAGCAACAGCCACCAAAAATCTGTAATCAAAGAATCTGAAGTTGAAGGAGGGATAACTATCAGACCTTAAGTTGTGAGAATTCATTTTGCATAAGGATATGGATGACTGTTGGGGTCCAAGATAAATTTGTGAAAACTCCATGTTCAGTAAGCCTCCAGTGATCTCCCTCTATCCATACTCAAGGGATGAAAGGAAAGTGCTTACTAAACAGAATGGATTGGAGAGTTGAGTGTAGACGATAAATAGGACACATCTGACTTCAACAGTCAAAGCTTTCTCAATTGATAACTGCAACCCTCCACCCCGCTCGTGATGAACCCTGGACCTGATCTGGTTTTTAAAAATTTGCTTTATTTTAATATTTGCTCATATTACGGTTTATCTTAGATGTGTTTTGACATTGGTGTCACTCTCTCAAAGTTGTGTCATATGTTTTTCAGTCTAGAAACCCCAGGATTGATGAACCTATATGACAGCAACTAGAGTAAGTGTTTCTGAGGAGGAAAACAGTGGTAGTAATGGTGGTGGACATGGGGAAAGGAGATAATATCAAGGAGTCCTATAGCACTTGTATAATATTGGCTGATGTGATATCTGCAGAGTTGAAAGCCATGCAACCTTGGAATGTGTTTACCACAGATCTTCTGATGTGCTTCCTCAGATCATCTACCAGTGGAGGGCTTGTGAGTGGGGAAAGTTTCAGGCAAATCTGTGACTGATCTCTGGCTCATATATAGAGTAGTGACCCCCCGAGGTTAACATATACTGAATAACAGCTTGGAAAAACCATCTGAACAGAGATAGCCACAGTTACCTAAAGCAATGGAGATAGAAATCACAAATTTTCTATTTTCTATTTTCAGGGGTTGAACAGACAAACAAAAGTACCAAAAATTAGCAAGATTCTGGTGGAGCAAATCAGAATCTATATCTAAATCAGAAGCTATATCTAAAAGTCAACACAAAATTAACCAGGTGAGCAAAGAGAAATGAAACTGTATGTTCAGAGAGTAAAGGTGGAATTGATACTGTCTCTGAGTGTCTCTGGATGTTGGATTTAGCATACAAATACTCCATAGCAAGTACTAAAAGCAGGTTCAAGGAGCTAATGGAAATCAAATTTAAATTAAACTGCAATGACAAGACAATGCATAATATAAGCTATTTAACATTATTAACAGATAATTGATGCTGAAAAACTATATGAGAACTAATGCTTTAATAGATTTGCAGCACAAAGGAATCAGTGAATTTGATAAAATTAACAAAATTTATTTAATCTAAGAGATATGGAAGAAAAATTGACATGAAGAACATGGGTCACAGACTAAGAAAGAAGGAAAAAATGAAATCATATGTTTTAAAATAGGAAAAGACAGACATCCAAATTCATAGATCAGCAAGCTCCTGTTGGAAGCTTGGGCACCTTTGTGTGAGTCCCGAAGATAAACTTTGCTCATTTACATGTGTCCTACAACAGAAATTCAGAGGGAGAAGAAGAGAAAATGTTAGAAGAAATTAAACCTAGTCAATAGGAGGAGAAATCAAAAACATCATGTGCTCTTAAAAAAGTGCCACCTCCTGTTTATATTAAAGATTGACTCCAAAGTGGAATTCTTCCACTTCCTTCAAATATTTTATTTTTAACTTAAAGTCTGTCACATCCATAGACAGTAGCTCATAAACCTGTAGGAAAAAGGGTTTTCTTTACAAATAAAAGTATAGTTTACTTATGTTCTTTTTCATAGTTGATAAGAAGTCATGGAATTAGTTTCTCTAACAAAAACCATAAAAATAAAACAGGGAGGCTGCTTCCTTAGCTACTTGGATTTGCACCAATTTACTCACTTTAGAACTGTCAGGAAAGATCTGTCTGTCCATTCTTCTCCTTGGATAAGTCATGTATTTTCTCAGTTTCTGACTACTGTAATAGAGTACTCATTATAGACAATTCTCATTTTTACCTTTTTTTCCAACCCATTTGAAATTAGTCAAATACTTTCAGTTTCTTAGGGCATCTTTCACAAGATGCATTTGAATTAAGCCATCAGGTCATGAGTCAGGGTACCACTGAGATTTCACTTTTGACCATGTGCCAGCTTTGGACTTAGGATGCCTGTGGTATGCCTGTGAACCTCGTGTTGTATTTCAGCTTTAAAAAATTGGATGAAAATGTAACGGTGAATTAACCAACACCAAGAAACATTTATCAAAATAAGCATAATATTCACATTAGACACTTGATATTCTTAACATGATCTTTATAAACTGTGGACTAATAGAAGCCAGTGAGAAATAACAAAAACACAAATCAGCAAATATTTTCATTCTATACAATTAACCTTACATTTTTGTTTTTGTTTTTTCAGTTTTTTGGGGGGTAGGGCATCTCTGTCCTCTGGTGGAGGGAGTAGGAGGCCCAATCTTTGCTCCATGGAGCTGGAATTGAACCTCCATCCAAGTGGGCCGCAGTCCCGCACACAACCACTACGCCACCGGGGCTCAGCCCTCCTTACATTTTTCTTAACAAGTATAAAAGGCTTATTTTATGAAAAGGCACAGATATGCATTAAATTAAAAGAGAATGCCTCCCAATTTCTCCAACTCTCATCCTACTCGCCAGAAGTATCAACTGTTATTGCCTTCACCACTAAGTTCAATGTGTGCCAAGCTATTTTTTATATAAAAAACATCCCAAATCTTGTAAATGATTGAGATGTAGGGGTGGAGTCTAGCCTATTAATCTGGAGATAGCTATTGAGTAGCCAATGAAGCCTCTGTGTGGGCATGGCTTTCTCCTGAGACTTCTGAGAAATCTCATGGTATTTCCCTGGTGGAGATGACAGGCCATTTCCCCAGTTGTTGGGAATCAGTCTCTAAGACAATGAATTATGGACAAGACAGGATGGCAGCATCCCAGGAGCCAGAGGAGCTGGAGGAGAAGCCATGTGGTCTTACCCTGATGGAACCAGACCTATGAAGCTGGAGAATCCACATGGAGATCCCTGTCAGTGCTAAGTTGCTTCTGCCACTACTGGATGTTCTGATGAACCCTGAGCCTTGGAAGCGAGGAGCCATTGGGAGACCGGGATTCTGCACTCACTGGCCTGTGACTTCGTGAGTTGGAAGGAGACTTTATAGACTGGTATCCGGCATATGTGTGAATATGAGACTTACGACTTTGAACTGGACTGGGGGAATGTTCCATTCCTTTTGTATATAAACCATTCCCTTATATCCACACATGTGTTTATGAATTTGTTTCTCCAGTCTACCCGGACCAATACACTCCCACATACCTTGAGAGTACACATTGATCCAATTCCTAAAAGGGAAATAGGACATGCAAATTTTGCCCTGCCAAAATGCTTTGCCTATCAACTAAGGCTATCACCAAGAAACATGTGTCTCTTTAGCCATACCCTTGTCAGCTTTGAATAGTAGATATCTTTTTAATCTGATGGGGGAAAAGTATTCTTTTTTTATGGATATAAAAGGAAGGTCAATATACAAGAGGAATGGAACATAGAGAAAGAATCCCAACCTAGTCCAGTACAAGGTCATGCTAGGTCATGAACTTCAGACCAGTCAACCAGCTCTTGTCTTCTCTATTTTCTGTGAACTAGGTCCAAGGGTGTCAGTGTCTAAACTCGTCGCTTTATTGTTGTTTTTCTCCATCCAAGTGGACACCTAGCAAGCATTTCAGCCATCCACAGGATTCTTTTAACATTCAGTCCCAGAGAGGCGTTACCTTCATGGTTTCACATTTTTCCATTTTCTGAAATGACCACTAGTTCAATATTTCAAAGGAAACAGACTTCCTCCTTCAATCAGTCAATTTGGCCCTTAGGCAGATCTCTCAGAATGCAAATATCCTGAGAACTCCAAAACACTAGGTGGGGCTAATTGCTTTAATTCCATCTTTCTAGGAGTGGTCCCATCTAGGGACAGGGTGGGGGTAATCTCTTCAGAGAGGTCTTTGAAGGTGTTTTCTAAACCCCTCTGGAGGTCAAATTAATGGCTTCAGGTAATTGGTTTACAAGCTCTCTATTTTCGTACTTCCCAATAAACATTTCTATACATCCTTATATCTACAATAATAAGCATAAGAAAGCAGTATAAACATAGAATCAGATACTAAACTCAATTATCCTTTTTTGTCAGCATCACTGCTCTCTGGTGGTCATGGGAGCTACCCAGCGCTGCTCCTGAGAGCCACCGCTGGATTTGAACTGCCAAGCTCGCAGGCCGCAGTCCTGCACTCAACCACTTATGCCACCAGGGCTGAGCCCTAAACTCAATTCTTAAAATAGTCAAATTCAATCATTATTTAGCTTATCCAAATCCTTATATAAACTACTCTGTTTACACAAAAATATGGAACTAGATCTCTGAAGACATCAAAACAAATCCATGAGTTCTCTCAGGTATTCTGACCTTCATTAACCATTTTCCTTGAGCAGGATATGTTCTGAGACATTCAAATGGTGATTTTCACCCCTCAGCTCAAAATATACATTATCCACATTCATTTTCATCATTTCCTATAGGAATAACCAAAGACAGCATCCAAACAAATTGATCAAAACTTTAACTTCTCATATTGTTTCCAGGAAATAACTCCATAAACTGCAAGGACATATTTGACTTCTGACTAGCCAAAGGAGAAACACTAGCCTGAGGCAGAAAGCAAATAAGCATCTATTCCCCATCTTATGATTTGTTTCCCCAGTAACCCATTCCCAAAATACCATAGTGTATGAATCCAGGTAGAATACAAAAACAAATTCATAAATATGCATATGGATATATGGGAAAGGTTTATATACAAAAGAATAGAACATTGAGAAAGCATCCCAACTCAGTACAGTCCAAGGTCATAAGTCCAATAGTAGTCCTTATGTTCGATACCCATCTATAAAATCTCCTTCAGACTCACGAAGCACATGGAATGACTCCAGGGCAATCACAGGCCAGTGGGTGCACAGTGTTGTGTATCCTGCAGCAGTCAAAGCATCCTTGTCTCCCCAAGGCTCCTCATATTCAGGGCTCATGATCCATTGGCAGTATCCATTGGCAGTAGATAGAACCATCCCAGGGCTGGCAGGGGTACCCCTGTGGCTCCTCTGCCCGACTCCCCATTTCGCAGGACTCAGGGTCGATGCCCCTTTTCCATTCTGTCAGTTGAGTGTCTCCCGGGAACTGATAAAGTATTCTTATTATAAATGTATGAAATGAAAATATTTACTTTTATTGACAACCTTTAACGTCTCCCCCATGGTGGTTTCCCCTTTGGAGATAAATATACTGTGAATCATTGCTCTCATAAGAAACACGATTTAGAATAACCTAATAAATCAGTTACTTAAAAAAAACAACAACCCAAAATATCCTCTAGTTGTTCCCATATGGATAACACAATTTGTGCAGAGATTCTTTGAAGAGTTCAAAGATGCTGTCTGTGTAAGCAAGAGGGATGTAAAGTACTAAATAGATCTAAGTCACATGGAGAAAAATGTGGAAATATCCTAATGGCCAACAGCAAATAATTATGTAGGAAATATCACCATTCTAAAAAATTACAAAAATTAAAGAATGGCTTCACTTTTTCTTTGTAGAAGATGGAGCATATGCTGAAGATTACTTACATGGCAAAAGAAAGCATACTTCAATTACCAGGACAACTGAGACAGTGACAGAATTAGTTTCCTCAAGGTAAGAGAAACCCAGACACTTAAAGAGAGCAAAAACAACAAGAATCATTGCTGAAATTTAGGTCTCTTTCCTGCATAGGTACTCATAATATTGGTGTAATACATACAGAGTAAATAAACATTAGTATTTCACCAAATCACAAGCCAAATTGATATACAAGACATCTACAACATACACTCTAGCATAACAAACTTTACTCAAGTGGTCGTTTATGCTGTCATCCACATCCTGGTGCTTACCTGTGGGAGGAACGCTCGTGTAAATTTCTATTAAATACAAAACTTGTTTGAGCAGTTCCAACAACAGCCGTCACTGGTGTTTGCCATAGGCTAAGACTGTTGAGTAGACATTGGTTCTGCTGCTTTTCCACAGCTAGTTCTGCTCTGGTTTCTGAGAGACTCTCAGTGCTTCTGTGAAGATTACCAAAAGCAAATGACTGTTAATCCACTCTGTTCTCTAAATGATTCTTCAGTCAAGCTCTTTAAGTTAAATGTTGCCATAATGGAGACACTATACAGAAAGGTGTTTTTTTTTTCCCTTCCATTTATGGCCCTCTGGTGTAATAAAAGTATTAAAAGTTTCAAAACAAGTGTGAGATGGGCCTCTGGGATGGAAATGGTGTTGGGCTTTGTACTCCGTGAAACAGTTACATCTTCTGAAACCCACAGGGAGTCACCATGAATCATTGTGGCAGTAGTTTGATTTTCAGTTTGTTCTCAAGGAGGAACCCTGGTGACAAAGTGGTTAAAATGCTCAGCTGCTAGCTGACAGATGGACTATGGGAATACTCGGTCCTGCTCTACAGGACAAGGACGTGGTCGTGAGTCTGTGTCCAAAGATAGCCTTGGGCCTTATGTCTGGGCCAGGCTGGTCTACCCTGTCCCAGTGGGCTCCCAGGACAGGAGTGGGTTGGGGTTTTGTTCTGCTTGCTGTTAGGTGCTGGTAAAACCCTTCTAATTCAGAATGGCTTCCAGTGACTACGTAGAACTGCCCCGGGGTGATTTCTTGGCTGTGCTCTCTACAGAAGCAGAGTGCCAAATCTTTCTCCAGTGGAGCTGCTGGGCAGGTTCAAACTGCCAACCTGTTCCTACCTGTTCAGTGCTCAACTGTTTGCACTGCCAAGTCTCAGCTTCTAAAATGCAGTTCACTTTGTTAATGTTTCTACATAAGGGAATCCTGAAATGCAGTTCTATAACCTAAAGTGTGAATCCATTAACAAATCTCAGAAATAACAAATTTATATTTGTAATACATCATGCTTCTAAGAAGATCATAATAAAGAAAATGATAATAATAAAGGTAGACAAAACCAAGAAAGAGATGTAAGCTGGCCTACTGGAACATCTGAAAGCAAAACCGATTTATTGATGCTAATCTAAAAATTGTACTGCCTAGTCAGCTTGAGATTCTTACCTCACAAAACCGACTTACTAAACACGAGGTTTCTGAAACCTATCAATATGTTCCATATAGTGTTGGTGGTTCTCCTTTGACTTACTTGTTTATTTGGCTTGACAACTCTGTCTTAACGTCTAATTCTTGATAGTAGAGTTGTTTGTATTTCTCTAGTTCTGCTTTTTGTAAAGCATTTTGGGAAGAGAATTTATGCTCCAGTGCCTTCACTCTCTGTTCCATCCCTCTATTCAGTGAAGCAATCTGTTCCTCCCATAGGTGTGCTCTGTAATCCTGGGATTGTGCTTGTCTCTATAAGCAATCAAAAGGATACATTTAAAAATAGTCATCAGACATTTATTTCTTTAGTTCTTTTCAGTGATCCTGAGAGCAACGCTAAATAAGTCAAAAATACATTTTTAGAAGTTGAAGTTTAAAATCATTATCAGTGTCAGCAGTCACAAATAAATTATAAACTGCAGTGAATCATTGTCAAGCTATTGCTTATGTGTTTTTGTCTTTGAAAGTATAATTCATTTAAATTAAAATAATACAGTGAGTCTAAAGAAAAGTACAGGTCATTTAAAAATATCATAGATTTCTTTCTTTGGTTTGCCTGTTAGGAGTCTTCTTTATGGTCTCAAGGGATTTTCGGAAGAGATTCATTATTCTCTAAGAGATAATCAGTAATAATGAGGGCACTGACATACTGAAAGAGAGCAGCAAATGTGACCATCTTTCTAACAAGCTACGAAAAAATGATCAAAACCAAAGGAAATATATCCAATGTGTAAATCTGACAAATAATTTTCAATTCAATAAGTGAAAGCACAGAACAGATAAAAGAGTTCACCTGTAAAAACAGACTGACTTCTTGGAGTTTATCGACCCGTTCTTGCCTTGCTCTTTCCACAGCTCTGCATTTAAACTGGTCTGGTGGGCCAAGGTCGATCCATTTTTGGTCTAATTTCCTTTGGAGGTGGACCACCTTTTGTTCCAACTCTTTGTTACTCTTCTCCAGTTTTTTACACTTCTGCTGTCCGTCTTTCATACCTGACAACTCCTGTGGAAAGAACTGATATCGAGTTTCCAAAGGATGCCATTTTGAACATGAAGGTTCCAATTCACCTGAAAGTCGGTCAATCTGCATGAAATAAAATAATATGGCTTAGCAATAAAAGAAGTTGACTGAGAACTGTTGAACTCGATACTAATAAACATTTTAAAATGCACTGCAAGAAATATTTTCTGTACAACAGCAGATTTTCTGAATGTGATCACTTTTTCTCAATCTCAAAAACCACTGCCTTTGAATCACTGCAGATTCACACCGACCACCTGGGGGTTTTCTGAGACTGTGATTGCTCGTGGGAATCGAAAACCAAGTCTTCCTCCCACAGAGGTGCCTGTGCTTTCAAACTTCAGCTAAGTGCTTCACAGCCTGACTCTTAACCAATCAAGAACACAAGGAAAAGGCACAAGGAGCCACAAAATAGATTTCCTCTCATGGTTTGTGTCACACAATTTCTGCACTTGATTCTAGTTTTCTGTGATCTGTCATATAACGTCCTTCCTCTATGGGACCACATGTTACCGAAACAGAAAGTGACTTCTCAACCAAAGTCCCCAGGCAAATCACAGCCATTTACTGGTGGAAGAGAAGGGTTGGCTTTGCTGGTCCTGAGCATAGCTACATTAACTCTGAGAAACTGCCCTTACAAGTGGCTAGTGTAGCAAAGAAGTTATTGCCCATGACACTGAAGAGGAGGGCGCTGTGCCTATCAAAAATTAAACAAGTCTGAAACACATAGAAGGGACTTGTGGCCAGGAGGTAAGCAGAAGGTGAAAACCCCATAACAAGGGCATCACTGATAACCAATGAGCCCAGAGATCAGGGCCTGGTGGTCCAAGAGGGGGTTGACCATCAGAATTTAAAAGCAAGTTAAAAAAATATTAAAATCTGGAAGAAAGGAGACTCCTGTTTATTACCAGCTGAAAGTAAACTTAGGGGCTAGGGAGAAGATAAACATTGGTCACTATAAAAGAACAGGGTCTTCCTCAATTCAAATGTAGTCTATTGTTATTTACAGCATCTCTCCATGTTAAAATCTGACTCATATCAATCCATGGGCTGTCAGGAAAACATGCTGCAAAGCCAAGGACTCATCTGTAAAATCCTTGGTTAAGGCCTTGGAAAGATCTCAGAGGGCATCTCAAGTTCAGGAGAGAGCTTACTGAAGTGACAACCTTTAAGTGTATTGTCTTAAATAGATTCAAGGGAAGCCCAAGGTCGTGAAGAGGGTTCTGTTTCTGAAGGGATCTCTATCTTGGCTTACATGAATGCAATGATCTTCATTACATGAATGAGCATATGCAAGTCTAACATGATTAATGAGTTAATGCAAATAAGAATCATAATAGTTTGGGGAGGAAATATTAAAGAACTAGAGGATAGTTATGCATTTCTGGGATGCTATTCTGCACCTTGGAGTTATTATCCCTTCTGTGTGATCCCTCTGAGAAGGTCTACCCAATCATCTGACAGGTGAGTTTTGGATCTCCACAACATTCCCACCATTTACATCAATTTCTTTGCTTGATTTTGAATTTCAGATTTTTTTTTCTGCCAAAACCTCATCTCTGGCACTTTAAGAAATTTATTCAGTGACTCCTCGTCCAGTCAAAATATTACTCTTCTTTCTAGGTTATATTTTATCAGATGAATAGTCAAGCTTACTGAACTTGTGAGATTGGGAAAAGTAGGAAACTGCACATTACAATTAATGCATGGAATATTGTAAAAGCTGCAAGAGCTCCCCCACCAAGAAAATTGCGTATCCATATTCTAAGCACCACCATATCATCTATAGTTTTAAATCTGCACATACCTATGTGGTCATGGCTAAATCAGTGATTATTATATTTAATAGGTGGCTATAGGTGACCATTTTTTCCTCAGGATATTTTAGTTTGGAAAGTAGACCAAATACAGGAGCCAGACGCCTAAGTGTAAATCCAAACTCCAAAGTTACTAGGTGTGTGAGCTGGAGAAAATTCTGAAACTTCGATACAGTTCCTCTGTCTGCACAAGGAAGATAAGACTGTATTGACTTCAGAGGACTGCTGGGAGGATTACATTAGGGAATATAGGTAAAGCCTTTATAAGAGGATTTGGCACACAATGAGCACTGTCAGGATTTGCTTCTGGCATTGTCATTGTTCTTGTACTTTGTGCTCTAGTAAAATTTGTTATTTCAATCTGGTGGTCTGCCAATAAAAATGGTCCCTATAAAACTTATAGTGAATCATTTGGTATATATCATTAAAAGGGGCCTGAAAGGTAGTACATGGACTTTGGGCCTTCAATCAAATACACCCTCAATGAAAGCACACTTTGTTCTATTGAACTGGCATTCCATGATGCTCACATTCTTGACATGATCTCTGAAGACAAGTATGTGCATACGCGTATATGGTGATGAGAGCTGACGGTGCCTGGCTATCAAAAGATATAGCATCTGGGGTCTGAAACGCTTGAGGACAAACAAGTGGGCATCCAACTCTAAAGCAACAAAACTCATATAGAAGAAGCACACTATTCTGTGTGATCAATTAGGTGCTGAAGGGATCAGGTATCAGGCATCAAGGAACAAAACATCATACCATTATAAAGGGGTGTGCAGATTTAAGACCAATCTATAGGCAACTGGACATTCCCTTAGAGAAGTGTATTGGGAAGGAGATGAGCCAGTCATGGTGTAGTGTAGCAGTGGTGAAACATTCAACTTTCCTCTATTTTCAAAATTTTTCTTCCCTTCCACTCCCATGAGCTCAATTCTACCTTACAAATCTGGCTATGCAGAGGATGTGCCCTGGTACAGATAGAAACTGGAAACCCAAGGAATCCAGGACAGATGATCCCTTCAGGTCGAGCTGTGAGAGTGGCAATATCGGGAAGATGGAGTAGAAAGGGGGAGCTGATTAAAAGGATCTAAATATAACTTTCACTTCAGGGGATGGACAACACAAAATTGGATGAAAGGAGACATCAGGCATTGTAAATATGATAAAATAAAAGTTATAAATCATCAAGGGTTCAAGAGAGAGTGGGGTGCAGGGAGGGGAAAATGAGGAGCTGATACCAAAGTCTCAAGTAGAAAACAAAGTGTGAGAATAATGGCAACAAATTTACAAATGTGTTTGACACAATGGATGTATGGATGGACTGTGATAAAAGTTGTGTGAGCCCCCAAGTAAAACAGCAATGAGAGAGTTCAAGTGCTCGAGAAGAAAGAAAACATTTTGGAGATGATGATGGAAAAAACATATGTACAAATGCACTTGATACAATTGATGTATGGATTCGTATAAGAGCTGTAAGATCCCTCAATAAAATAATTTATTTTAAAAAGGGAGAACTTATAATGGGGGTATGAAAACTAGTACTCCATAAATCTTTTTCCAATTTCACTAAGATTAGAATTTCTTTTTTCCCCCAATTATTTTATTGGGGGCTCTTACAGCTTATATAACATTCAATACATCATTTGTTTCAATCATATTTTTACACATATTACCATATTCATTTTGAAATTTTTCCACTTGAGCCCTTGGTATAAGCTCCTCCTTCTCCCTCCCTCCTTTTTTAAATGAATCATTTTATAAGGGGCTCATACAACTTCCATCACGATCCATACATCCATCAATTGTATTCAGGCCACATTTACACCCTTATTGCCATCATCACTCTCAAAGCATCCTCCCTTCATCCAAGCCCCCAGTATCAGCTCCCTATATTTCCCTTCCTTCCCCTAGCCCCCATGAACCCTTAGTAATTTACAAATTGTTATTATTTTCCTACTGTACACTATCCAATATGTCTCTACACTCACTTCCCTATTGTCTGTGTCCCAGAGAGGAGGTTACATGTAGACCCCTGAAATTGGTTCTCCTTTTCTATTCCACCATCCCTCCACCCTCCTGGTATTACCACTCCTATTACTAGTCTTGAGGGATCATCTATCCTAAATTCCCCATGTTTCCAACTTCACTGTACACCTGGTCTAACTGGATTTATGTGGTAGAATTAGAAACATGATAGTGGGTGGGAGACAGCATTTGAGAACTAGAGGAAAGTTGTATATTTCATTGCTACAATCCTGTATCTTAACTGGCTCATTTCCTCTCTGCAACCCCTCTGCAAGAGGATGTCGCTTCACCTATTGATGGACTTTGGGTGCTTCCTTTCATTAATAATGATACAAATTTAGTCCTTTGATGACTGACACCGGCTGGTGTCTTCACAAAGGCTGGTGTGCTTTTTCCATGTGGGCTCTGTTGCTTCTGAGCTAGATGAGTGCTTGTTTACTTTCAAGTCTTTAAGACCCCAGATGGCTACCTCTTTTGATAGCCAGGAACCATCAGCTTTCTTCACCACCTTTGCTCATGTACACATTTGTCTTCAGTGAACTTGTTGGAAATTGAGCATCCTGGAATGCCAATTTAATAGAACAAAGTGTTCTTGCACTGAGGAAGTACTTGAATGGAGGTCTGATGCCCATCTGCGGTCCTACTATTAACCCTATAAGTATGCACCTTGTTCTATTTCCTCATCATCACTTATAAATATGTGCACCTACGTACATATCTGTATTCAAAATGCCCATTATAAGATTAGAATTTCTATTTTTTTTAGCTTTCTATCAATACCACTCACTGTAAGATAGTACAAATAGTACCTCCAGCATTAAGTAGTACATAATATATATGTCTATCATAATGAAGTCCAGGCCATTAGGCTGAAAATATAGGAGACTTGCTGAAATATGACCCATGTGTTCCTTATCACCAAGGTTGGTGGGGTATCATCTTGCATACTTTTAGAGGCATTGTCAGCAAAGATCAATCCCTGGAGAAGGACATTGTGCTCGGTCAAATAGATGGACAGCACAAAATAGAAAGGTTCTCAAGAAGATGGACCCAGGGACTGCAATAATGGGCACAAGCATTGCAACCCTTGTGAGGCTGACCCAGGACAGCACAGTGTCTCCTTCTGTGGTGAGCAGGGTTGCTACAGGTCGGAAGGGTCTCAATGACACCTAACAAGGGCAACACCACCATCAACAGCGTTGCTGAAATAAGGTTCCTGATTCAACTCCTGCTCAGCAAGTGTTCATGTGGAACCAACACACTGTGAAAGAGCAGAAGGTGCCTTGGGCATTTCAGAAAAGCCAGGGTCCAAATTTTCTTGTTAAGTGTTGTCATGTATCTGTAAATCCCAATTCCGGCAGTCTGATGAAGAAAGGCCATGTCAAGTTTTCTCTTAGAACAAAAGAACATGCAAACAGTAAGTATATCATTGTGCAGTTTTCCTCTATAAGTTATAAAGGATTCAGATTTTCATGTGAGTGCTTTAAAATATGCTTAAATTTTAAAAAAGACTTAGTTTTATTGGTGGTTCAAAGAAATTTTCCAGTATGGTTAGAGTTCTGAAAATTATCCTAACTTTGTTAAAAATATTTTCAGTTTATAACAATTGCAGGTGCCATTGGTTTCAGCTATGATTTCCTCTGTAAGTAAATATATTGTTTTAATGACTAGACCATCTCTTGGGGGCGGGACAGTACAAGCAATCATAAAAGTAATGAAGCTCCTTTGTCCTTCACTGACTTACAGGCAAGTGCTGACAAAGAGGGAGTCAATGTAAGAGTAGTTTGAGAAAGCTTCTGGTAGATGGAAGAGACAGTCAACTATCTGGAGATGGATGTAGAACAGGGTAGATGAAAAGAAACTGAAAAGAGAGAAAGGGCAGCTTGAGTGCCCAAATCACTCACCCACCCAACAAAGCCTCTAAAGAACAAACTTACTACCATGATGTTCAAACCAATTCATAGTGACCTGAGAGGACAAGGCAGAAATCAGCTGATGAGTTTCTGAGACTACCACTCTGTATGGTGGCAGAAACCATCTCATTCTCCTGCAGAGGGTCTGCTGGTTTCCAACCATTGACCTTTTGATTATCAAGCCAGCACAGAACCAGTGCAGCATCAGTGAAGATGCACACATGGAGAAGCAAGCACAAATCGGTTCAGCACACAATCCTATGACAAGAAAACATGCCTACACAAGACATGTACACAAATGTTCATGGCAGCGTTATTCATGACAGACAAAAATGAAAATCACCCAAATACCCATCAAATGATAAATACATTCACAAAGTGGCATATGTTCATAAAATGAACTCTCACTTAACAAGAAAGAGACCACTGATGAGTCTTGAAAACACTGTGTGATATTGAAGAAGCCAATCAAAAAAACTGTATTGTCTGAGCTGCATTCACATGAAAAGTCCTGAAGATACAAATCTCAAGAGAAAATAGGCTGGTGGTCATCATGGGACCAAGGGATGCAGCGAGGTAACATCCTGACGAGGGAGGGAAGGAGAGTTTCTTTTGGGATGATGAAAATATTCAACAGGATTTTACTCAATTTCTATTTTGGGCATACAAAGTATATACAGCTTGAGAATTTCTTTCCTTTGATGCATCATCAAAAATAAAAGGGAAATGAAAACAATCGCCAATCTTTCCAAATGGCTTGTATAAACACTTTAGAATTTTGCTATCAGAAACTTTTCTATATCAACTGAATCTTAAAACCCAGGGAATAAACATGCTTAGATTCTGTAGTCACAAAGGTGAAGAAGAGAAATGTGATGACGTTCTTTCATTTTCCCCTGCTTTAATCTCACCCTAATGTAGTGCTAGCATGAAAAAACATACTATTTCTTAATATATAGATGCTCAATTTATACAGAGAATTTATGTTGACTTCGCAACCCTCCATATGGGCTTGTGGGAATTATTTATGGTCAAATGGTAGCTGGAAAGTCAGAATTTCAGAAATACCTTGTTTATGAAAAACAGATCAAATGAATTATAATCAAAGCACAAAAAAATTGATGGAGAAAATCTATACTGTGAAGCACCTTATGCTTGTAGCTACAGATGATTTTATTTCCATATTGAATTTCATGCATATCTGACACCTGAATTGATCTGATTTCTTCTGTAACTCCTACACTTCCTCTTCTCAAGCCATGCAACCTCTATTGAACCCTCTGGCACAGGAAGTTTCTAAGGCTCTTGAACTCATTTCTTATCTCTCTGATAAGATGTTCCTAATCTTGCTCACCACACCGCTAATAGTATATAATCCTAACATATTTTGAATGCTATCAGAATATTTATCTGTCAACTACTCCTCACTGGCCTACATTTTGGATTTTGGTAAGAATGCCAAAGGTTGTTATTGTTCAGCCTAGACAGTACTTTCTTTACTAGACCACAGATTTCAGCCCTCCTTCACTCCACTATACACATTTGCAAAGCATAAAAAGTTGATAGAATCCTCAACATAAAATGGCACTATGAGTTGAACTGGTGTGGCAAATCCTAGACTGTAAAATAATCCCTTTTAAAAATTGTAATTCAAATGTCACTTGAGAGTGCTTCACATATTCAATCTTCTGCTAAAATCCCTCCAATGGGGGCCTGGCTCATTTAGTGTGGCAATCATTACAATAGCCCTCAAAGGCCTTGTGGAACCCAGTCTCCACTTCATACCCTGGTCTCAGATCTTGCAACCCTCAATCCCCTCATGCCATTCCTACCTAATATTATTGGGAAGAGGGAACCAATCACAATATAAAATGTGATGGTTACAATTACTTTCACACTGGGTCAATTCATATGAAATGATCATTGCCGAGACCTGAACAGAGGCTTATTAGACAATTACAGTTCATGCTCATTACTCGTGAATTCTGTTTTTTCAAATTCACCTAAATGGCTAATATATCTTAAGAAACATTTTATTGGGGTCTTGTACAACTCTCATCACAATCCATATATACATTGTGTCAAGCACATTTGTTGCCATCACTATTTTCAAAACATTTTCTTATTACTTGAGCCTTGGTAACAACCCCTCATTTATCCCTCTCCCTCCCTCATGAATCCTTGATAACTTATAAATTATTATGCTTTTTCCACGTCTTGAAATATTCAGTATCCCTCATTACCCCCTTGTCTGTTGCCCATGACCCTGGGAAGGGGTTATATAAAGGTCATTGTAATTGGTTTCCCCATTCTCTCCCCACCTTCCCCTCCTGGTATTGCTTCACTCAATATTGGTCCTATGGAGTTTATCTGTCCTGTATTCCCCATGTTTCCTGCTTTTATCTGTACCATGTTCATGCTCTGGTCTAGCCAGATTTATAAGGTTGAATTAGGGTTATGATAGTGTGGGTGCAGAAGCTTCAAAAACCAAGAACTCTAGTGCTTTTACCATCATTTGCCCACATTACTTGGCCAAAATAAAAAGATTCTCTAGTGGACAAGGTTGCCTCTGAATTGGCAGGAACTTTATAGCACATAGCTGCTACAAATGATGAGATTTGACTGTATCTGTAACAATGTCCAAATCAAATTATAAATATTTGTGAAAAGATTTCATCAAGTATGCTTTTAAAAATTTGTCACATATGTCCTTAATTATGATCTCACAAAAATAACTATTTTGAAAGAGTTGAAATGTCATAAAAAGACATGATTATGGAGGGAGAGTGGATGAAGGGGGGGAAAGATGAGCTGACATCAAGGGCTCAAGTAGAAAGAAAGCATTTTCAAATGATGATGGCAAGATATGAAAGCTGTACTTGACATCATGGACTGATGAATGGATGCCTTGTGATAAGCTCTATGATCCCCAATAAAATGATTTGGAGGAGGAGGAAGAGGTAATGTGATTTTTGACTATGAAATCATATTGAGGGCATAAGCTGCTGAGACTGGTCAATCAGGAATATAGTCAGTTCACACAAAGGCCATGTTGAGCATCTACTTAGGTGAGTTGTAACTGGGATCTACAAAGGGGGAATCAATTGCACGGATCTACATATAACCTCCTCTCTGGATACAGACAATAGGGAAGTGGGTGAAGGGACACAATGAACAGTGTACAATTTGAAAAAGTAATAACAATTTGTAAATTACTAATGGTTCATGGGGAGGGGGGTGAGTTGAGTGAGAGCGAAAATATGGGGAGCTGGTACTGGAGGTCTAAGTGGAGGGAGGATGTTTTGAGAGTGATGACGATGGCAACAAATGTGCAAATGTGGTATGCATAAAATTGATGCATGCATTGATCATGATGGGAGGTGTATGAGCCATCAGTAAAATGATTTATTTTTAAAAAGGAGAGGAAAAGAAGAGTTTACACCGGGGGCTCAAGTAGAAAATATTTTGGAAATGAAGATGGCAACATGTGTATAAATATACTTGATACAAATGATATATGGAATGCTATAAGAGTTGTAAGAACCCCCAATAAAAACATTGTGTGTATATGTGTGTATGTGCATGTGTGCATGTGTGTGTGTGTGTGTGTGTGTGTGTGTGATCGCAAGAAATCCATTTTTTTCTTCTGGATAAATCAAGGAGGCTTGGTGACTCAGAGTTTAAAGAACCCACCTGCCCCACATCAGGAGAAAGACCTAGCAGTCTACTTTCAAGAAGTATACAGCCTTGGAAACCATATTCCTATAGGGTCACAATAAATCAATTATCATTCCAAAAAAAGTTCTTGAGTCGTCATCAAAAGGTGTAACCAGTGGTCTTTTCTGTCAACTGGAAAGAAGGCTGATGAAAATCAAAAGACATATGGAAAGGATCAGTTCAGTGAACTAATGCGCCACAGAGAAACTGGTCCTCTTCACTAGGATGGGAGAAACAAGTGGAGCACGCTCAACACTACAAAAGAGATCAGGCTTTCTGGCTATAAGAGATGAGATCCCAAGTTTATGAGCCTTTTGTCATTGCATAGGTCAGAAATCGAACCCATCTCTGTAATAGAATACTCAACCACTGCAGCTCTGAAGCAAGGACAAACTTCAGAAGACTAGAAAGGTGCAGAAAGGAGCAATAAGCTTAAGGGATGGAGCACTGAGTGAACAGCATCAGATGAGCTGAAGCAAAGTCTGTCTGATTTGTTGAATGTAAAATCCATTATCTGCTCTGTAAACCTTCACTTCCTTCACACTAACGATTTTAAAATACATGATTTTGAACTTAAAGATGAAATCAAATTGACCTAAAGAAAAACACAATCACACTACTAAAAGCTTCTGAAAAAACAAACAAACACTTTCCCAAGACATAGCATCTAAAATCCAGTTCAGCTGGGAAATCTTGAATATCAAACACATAACCTACTCAACTGAATCCTCATTTCAAAGTACTTGTTTCAGGAATGCACACCTCTGCTTTCTCACAGTATGAAGTATGGCTGTGTGAAACCCTATGAATGAATATCTACTCAAACATGATAATACTAAATTACAACATTCGATTGTAACCTCTTAGGATTTTATAGATGAGAGATGCTCCTTTTTCAAAATAAAGTTCACCTCTCAGGTCTAATTTTATTTTCTGGACAATAGGCATATTTTGAATAGATATAGTAAATACTTTGTCAATCTACATCTTTTGAACATTTCACAATAATCCTATACTAATTTGAATTTTCTTTCAGGAAGTCTGTAAACCATCTCTTTGTATACTTACTTTTTCTCCTGATTTCTCTTTTCCACATTGACATGCCCCTCCCTTGAAAGGATGAGATATATTTGTTAATTCCTTAAGTTTTTTCTCTAGCTCATGTCTTTTTTTACATTCAGCGTGATACCATTTACGTATAGAATGGAATTGATCTTGGACACTCGTGGCTTTCTTTTTTGCATTGATAACTTTATACTCAGATTCAGTCACTTTTTGTTTTAGTAAATTGTTTTCAGCTTTCAACTGAGTCAGTTTTTCAGACATGAGCTTTTCTGCATTATTTGCTTCACACACCTGTACCTTTGGATACTGGGGTTCCATTCCCTTCTGTTGACTCTGTGCATTGCTTAGTTCTTTTTGTAAAGTTGTTATCTTTTCCTGGAGTGTGTCTTTTGTATTAGCGAATTCCTTTTTAAGGTGACTGAATTGTTCTTTCATTTGATAAAGCTGTTGACAAAGAGCATCGTTTGTTTTCTTTAGGACAGACATGTCTAGTTCGAAGTTCTTCTTTGCATAATGGAACTCATCTCTGCTTGTCTGTAAAGACAGTTTTAAGTCTTCTATTGACTTCTGATTTTGCTCTTCATCCTGCACAGTGGCAGCTAGTCTAGACTGTAATGATTCGACTTTTGTTTCCAGTCTTTGGTTGTTTAACTTTTCATTCTCCCATTTGCAGAGTACGATGGCCTTCTGGCCTTGCAGATCCTTAAGCTGTTCACTGTATTCAAATGTTCTTTTCCAGAATGCTTCCTCCCTCTCATTTAGAGTCTGTTGAAGAGCATCATTTTGTGCTTTCAGAGATTTAATGTGCTCAGCAGATTGCTTTCCTTTTGCTTCCATCATATTTTCCCATTTTTCCATTTCCAGTCGTAGAGCATCACATGGAACATGTGAAGGGCAATTTTGTTGTGAATCATGTTTTTCTTTACTCATATCCTAAGGAACATAAAGGAGAGTCAACACTCAAAAACATACGAATCATTTTCATTTCAAATTAACATCGACCTGTGTGTTCAACCAATAAAAAGACCAAAAGAAGTAGATATGCAACTGGCAAAACTGGACACAATCATCATATCTTTCAACATCTTTCATGAGCAGGGATTCCCAAATTCAAAAATTAGTAGGAAAAGGAATCCATGAAATTAAAAAACTAACCATGAGGTCATAATTCCACAGAATCTCAAACTCAACTCTTTCCTGGGATTATGAAAACCCAAAATGTATAAAATAAAAGGATAATATACAGGACTACATTAAAAATACATTTGACTATATTAGAAACAAACCAAAGAGCTAAGTTATAACACTACACTTCACTACACATACCTGGTAAAGTTAGAGAGATTAAGCAAATTTTCCTCTCAGACACACATGCATGCAATCAAATTATGATATAAAATTCATTTGAAAGTCTTATCTTGTTAAGCAATGTCAGATTTTCCCCCAAATAATTTTGCGACTTTCTCCATCTACATTAATTTTAAACGTGTTTATGGTTTGACACCTAGTCCAAAGAGAAGAGAATACAAGAGTGCATAGAGTTGAAGATAATGAAAAGAATAACTTGGAAACCTTCTTTTTTTCTAGTGAACTATTTTATGTTTTCTTATCATTTGATTCTAAGCTTAATGGTGATGATTTTAAACAATAAGGTAATTTTCATTTGCATAATGTTAACATTAAAAAGAACTGGGAAGGAAATGCTATCAAAGATATAGCATCTGGGGTCTTAAAGACCTGAAAGTAAACAAGTGTCCATCTAGCTCAGAAGCAACAAAATCCACATGGAAGAAGCTCACCAGACTGTGTGACCACAAGGGATCAATGGAATTAGTTAGCAGTCATCAAAGAACAAAAATCATATCATTGTGTGCCCACCTTCCTGATATGATAGGTTAAGACAAAGGTGTGCATAAGCAAATGTGGTGAAGAAAACTGATGGTGCCCGGCTATCAAAAATATAGCATCTTGGTCTTAAAAGCTTGAAGATAAACAAGCAACCATGTAGCTGAGAAGCAACAAAACCTACATGGAAGAAGTACTCCAGCTGTGAGATCACGAGATATCGAAGGGATTGGGTATCAGACATTAAAGAAATAAAACTTATATCATTGTAAACGAGGGGAAGTGACATCCAAGCCAGTCAGGGTACAGTGTAGCAATGGTGAAATATGTAACTTTCTGCTAGTTCCTTAAATGCTTCCTCCCTCCCACTATCATGATCTGAATTCTACCTTACAAATCCTGTTATACCTGAGGATGTACACTGGTACAGATCGGAACAAGAAACCTGGGAAATCAAGACAGATAACCCTTTGGATACTAGTGGGTGAGAGGGGTGATTCCTGGAGGTTGGAAGGAAGGTGAAGCAGAAAGGGGTACTGATTTAACGGATCTATATATAACCTCCTCTCTGGGGTCTGGACAACAGGGGAGTGGGTGAAGGGAGATATTGGATAGTGTATGATATGTGAAAATAATAATAATTTATAAATTATCAAGACCCATGAGGGAGGGGGGAGAGGGGAGAAAGTAGAAAAAAGAGAAGCATATACCAAAGGCTTAAGTAGAAAGAAAATGTTTTGAGAAGGATAATGGCAACAAATGTATAAAAGTGCTTTGCATACAATGGACGCAGGTACAGATATGATAAGAATTGTGTGAGCACCCAATAAAATGATTTTTTAAAAAGTCAATGGAATTTCTGAAACATTTCGGCTAGAATTGAAAATGTGGAATTTCTGAAACCTTCCAAAATATCTTGATTTTTGTACTCATGCCTATCTACTCTTTACTTACATTGTCAACCCAAGTGTGACTGACAGAAATACAGACATTAACAAAAAACAAGATGAGACAAAATGTGCACTCACTGGCCTGTAACCTCTCCTTTTTACATTCAGACGCTCAACTGAGGAGAGCAGCTCTGCTGTCTTCCTTCACAGAGATGAACCTTTTACTTTCTGCACCACAGGACCCACCCCCATCTCTGTCTGCAAGGCTTTTTACAAGTCTTCTTTTCTCTTTTCCTTTCTGAATCCTGGCAATAGAAAACAGATAAAGGTGCTCATGGAATGATAAAGGGACCAAAGTGGACCACAAAGGAAGAAGCAGAGTGAGATGCCTGGCTGGTTAGTTAAGGAGTCTGGAAAATGATGAATGCTTTCTTAGCTTCACATTCACAAACCATAACACATTGCAGCTGGAGGGTATACAAGTAATTAGCTATCAGACATTTACTATCTACTGATATGGGGATATAACCCAGAATATAACCCAGAAAGGGAAACTGATTCCTCCACAGGGACCTAATAAGTAATTATCTAGCACTTTATGAGGTGAAACCAGATTGATCAATTTTACATTGCTCAAGTCAATCAGTGAATCAGATCAATTGATTGTTAAATTCATCAAATTAATAGAATCGGTGAATCAAATGTGTGGTTGTGGTAACATAATTTAAAACCGTAGCAGGGACTTCATCTACTTTTTATTTTAATGGAGAATGGTTCTAGATGTTTGTTGTTTTTTTCCCTCTAGCTTTAAAAATCAATAGGCCTTTCACATGAAAGTATAAACAACACAGAATAGCAAATGCAGGAGAGAGGACAGTGAGATCAGAAACCTGCTTTTGGGTCTCTAAAAATATGCAATCAACGTAAAAAGGGATATGGCACTAACTCAAACATTAGGGGAGGGAAATTCCATAGGATCCAGTTATCCCTCTGCTGAGTATAAACCCTAAAGAAATAAAAGCCATAACACAAAAAGACACATGCACCAGTACTGTGTACAACAATAAGGCGTTGGAGACACACCAAATACCCATCAGTGGAAGAATGGGTAAATAAGTTTTGCAACATATGTACAATACACTTCTATGCACTGCTAGAGAATAACGGTGAAACTGGAAGCACCTCCTGAAATGGTTGGACCAGGAGGACATGATGTTGAGTGAAATAAGTGAAATAAGTCAACTGCCTAAGGACAAATAATGTGTGTCACCACTCCTATCAAGGAAAAGTCAAGACAGAGGTTTCTATGACAAAAGAAGCAGGTTTTGAGATCCAGAGAGGAGAAGAGTGGCAGAGGAGGGAGGTGAAACAAGAAGTCAGAGGGGTGGATAGGTGATAACTTAGGTCAAGATGCAGATGGTCTTCCAAAAGAAGAAGAGAAATCAAAGGCAAGTTTCTGAGGGATTGATAAATGAATTTCATTGTTGAATACAAAATGGATGATCTAGGTTGTAAGCTTCCACTTAAGTCACAATAAAAATCTTAAGAAAAATCAAGGCACAACTTTTACTTTGCAATTAAGTTTTAGACTCTTTATGGATGGTTTATGCTATGCACATGATAAAACAATACCTTTAAATATTGTACACAATTTATTTAACATAAAGTCATGACTAAAAAAAAGCATTTAAGGCCTTAATTCTCTTTCCAATCTTGCAAGATGGCAGGTGAAAAGGCTGAGAAAAAGCCAGACACCAAGGAGAAGAAGCCTGAAATCAAGAGAGCAGGTGGCAGGGACAAAGTGAAGGGTAAGAGTCCAAAGGTCAAGAAGGGGAAGCCCCACTGGAGCCAAAACCCCGTCCTGGTCCGAGGCATCTGCCGGTATTCCGGTTCCGCCATGTATTCCCGAAAGGCCATGTACAAGAGGAAGTACTGCGCCACAGCCAAGTCCAGGACTGAGAAGAAGAAGGTGGTGCCGGCCACGGTCACCAAGCCAGTTGAGGGGGACAAGAACGGCCGGACCCAAGGGGTAAGCTGCGTAAAATGTCTAGGTATTACCCCATGGAAGACGTGCCGCGGAAGCTGTTGAGCCACGGCAAGAAGCCCTTCAGCCAGCATGTCAGGAGACTGCGCGCCAGCATCACCGCGGGGACTGTCCTGATCATCCTCACCGGGCGCCACCGAGTCAAGAGAGTGGTTTTCCTGAAGCAGCTGGGCAGTGGCTTGCTGCTTGTGACTGGACCTCTCTCCCTCAATCAAGTTCCTCTATGTAGAACACACCAGAAATTTGTCATCGCCACCTCCACCAAAGTGACCTCAGTGGTGTGAAAATCCTCAAGCACCTCACGGACGCCTACTTCAAGAAGAAGAAGCTGCTGCGGGAACCCAGGCATCAAGAGGGCGAGATCTTTGACACCGAGAAAGAGAAATACGAGATCACAGATCAGCGCAAGGCGGATCAGAAAGCTGTGGGCTCCCAAGTTTCGTCAAAAATCAAAGCCTTTCCCCAGCTCCAAGGCTACTTGCGTGCTACCTTCTCACTCACAAATGGGGTTTATCCTCACAAGTTGGTGTTCTAGATTCTTGCACAGAACTTAATTAAATAACTCTACGTTTGAAAAAAAAAAGCATTTAAGAATGGTGACTTTAAAAACACTGAAGAATATGTATTGTTCAAGAACACAGCGAAGTGAAACTTTTGGAATTATAGATTGCAAGGGTATGAGTAAAGTAGATAAAATGGTACACACAGGAGGTAATAGATTAGTTTAGCTGGGAATCATTTTTATATGTCTCAAGATTAGGCAACCTTTTGTCTATCATCTCATTTATTGCTCCTCATTTTATTGTCTCATAAAGCAATTACTATTGAAACAAGAAGGGCGAAAAAGTTTTCCTTAATTCAATCTCGATGCTGAGCAAACAATTGGAGCACCTACATTATATGTGAAGAGACATGACATCAGAATTGGAGGAAGGCTTATTAACCATCTGTGGTATACAGAAGATGCAATCTTGTTTGCTGATAGTCAGGATGACTTGAAGCTTTGCTGATGAAGAACAAACATTGCTGCTTTCAATATGGATTAGAACTTGAAACCCAAGTTCTCACAGCCAGACCAAGAGGTAACATCATGGTAAACAAAGGCTGATATTGTCAATGATTTCAGTACACTAGTATCCACAATCAACACTCATGCAAGACATAGTCAAGGGATGAAAATAGCACATTGCATTGGGTCAATCTGCTGCCTACGACTTCATGAAAGTATTGCAAAGCAAAGATGCTATTTTGAGCACTAATGTTTGACCGATTCAATCCATGCTATTTTCAGTAGCCTCATATGCATGAGAGACTTGGATGCTGAACAAAGAACTGAGGCGTTGGGATTGTGGTGTTAGTGAGGAATGTTGAAAATCCTTGAACTGCCAAAAGAACCAACAACTCTGTCCTGGATGTACAGCCAAAACTGCTCTCCAGAATCCATGATGGGAGGCTTTGTCTCATATATTTTGAATAGATTATCAGGGAGAGCAGTCACTGACATGAGTCGAACATCATGTTTGGCAAAGTGGGAGGGGAGGGAGCTACAAAGACTTGGACATTGCTGAGATGGATTTACATAGTGGCTGCATCCATGGCCTCAGGCAGGGGAGCGATTTTGAGGATGGCACAGGGTCGTACATAGGGTTGTACCTAGATTCAATTTGGGTCAAGAAGGACTCAACAGTCCACATAAACACACTTGTCAGCCATTTACTTTGTTTCTCCTTGTTTAGAAGATCATGTATTCTTGTGACCAGCCCATTCCAACCTATGTGTTTTATGCACAACAGAACAGAAGATGATCCTGTCCTGTACCATCCTGACAACTGTTCCTATGCCTGAGCCCATTGCTGCGACTGGTATACATTGATCACTTTGGAGACCTTTCTCCTTTTCACTGCCCTTCCACGTTACCAAGTCTGAGCTCCTTCTCTAGGGACTGGTCTCTCAGGACATTATGTCCAAACCATGTCATACAAAACCTCGCCATCCATGCCTCTAAGAACCCTGTGGCTTTACTTCTTCCAAGACAGGTTGTTTTGTCCTCTTAGCACTCCACTGATACTTTCTATCTTCTTTAGCAACATGGGAAGTTTAAATGCTTCAATTCTTCTTTGTTTCACATTTAATGGCCAACTCTCACATTGCTAAGTGGAAATTGAAAATACCATGACTTGAGCCAGGCTCTCCTGTGGGCTCAAGGTAACATCCTTGCTTGTAAACCCTCTCGAGAGTTCTTGCGTACTAGGTTCACCAAAACAGCATGTTTTTTGACATCTTTACAGCTGCTTCCATGAACATTGCTTGCAGAATCAAATAAGGCAAAAATATTTGAAAGCTTCAAGGTTTTCTCCATTTATCATGATGTTTCCTATAGGTCATGCTGTGAGGATTTTGGTCTTCCTTTAATTAAGTTGTAACCCAGCCTAAAGGCTATAATCCCTGTTCTTCATCAGGAAGTGCTTCCAGTCCTTCCCACTTAGAGCAATCAATGTTGTATATTGCATTTTTAATCAGTTTTCCTCCAATCCTGATGTCACATCTTCTTCACATAGTTAATGGCAAAAGTAGTTGACCAGGACGTAGGAGACTTAGAATACTTGATAGACAGACTTTCAGTGAGTAATAAATATAAATCAAGAGTGTTTTGCTCTTATTTAGGCGACAGGATCAATATATCACAATTGCATATTTAGACAACATCATAGTCTACACAATCTTCTTTATAAATGAAAAAAATCAGAAAAGTATAGGTTATAGGTTTTAAAAAAGAAGAAAATGTAAGAGTAGCAGTAATTAAATATCTACTTCTTTTTTGGGGGGAGGGCATCACTGCCTCTTGTGGTCGTGGGTGCTACTCAGTACTGCTCCTGAAAGCCGCCGCTGGATTTGAACTGCCAAGCCCGCAGGCTGCAGTCCTGCACTCAATCACTTATGCCACTGGGGATCAACCCAATATCTACTTCTTTTTGAAAAATTAACTTTTTCTTCTTTAGAGACCTGCAGTTTTGCTTTTGGATTATTTCATTTTGAAGATTCTGTACATGCTGGTTTAATTTTATGCTATATAGTATAGTAGAACTCACATTTTTAAATTCAGGTTCTCTATGTTTATACGTATTCTCACCGCAATGGCTACACAGCTGGTTCTGGAATAAGTCCTGCAGTTGTACATGGTTTTGATTTTGTGCTAGAATCACAGGTTTCATGTCATGAGAGCTGAGAAACTGTTCTGGATTGTTATGTTTATGCTTATGTTTAATGGTGAGTTCTCTTTCAGTAGTATATTTGGCCATGTATTTCTTTCTTCCCAGGTGAAAATTTTGTCCTTCCTTCATGTCAATGAAAATTATACCTGGGTTCCTTATATTTTCCACCCATAGGCACTGTAAAGTCTTGCTTGGATTTTGTTACTTACTGTTTTATTACCTTCAAAACCAAACTCTTTATTGTCTAAAGAAAGCTTAGAACATGGCTGGGAAGATTTATCAGACCCAGAAGAGGGAGGCCTGCATAAGACATTCTTGACTCTCGGATCTTGTTGGCGTATTACTGAGCTAGCTATGTCAGATTCTTCACTTTCCTTGCCATGAGATGTAGAACTTATCTGACTTGAGGGTGCTTCTTTTATAGTTGATCCTTCTTTAGAGCTGTTGTGGACTGGTTCTTTCTTGAGGTAAGCCTTATTTTTGTACATCAAGTAAATATCAATAAAAGCCTTGAACACATTTTTGATGGTTCCCACGCTATTTCTCAACTTTCCTTTGCCTCTGTTGGTCTGCAAAAATGATGATGCTTGTGCATGCAGACTAGATTCTCTATCACTGCTCTTATTTTCTGGTTCCAGAGCCATTTTGTTCCAAAGAACATATGTCTGAGGAAATGCATATCGATTGGTATTCTCTCCAAATGTATCTCCATTTTGGTTACACATTTCCACAGTAGCTCTATCTTTCTGTAATCCAGTAACAATAAGGGATAATTAGCAGGTGCAGAGTCAGTAAACTTACACTATTTAGGTGTCACAGACAAATCATACAACTCAGAAAGGAAATGCTTGGATTTTGATTCAAATGGTTCACTATGATCCTGTAGTGACCCTGCAGAGGTTATCTGCAGGGATACACTTCAAATATATTCTAATTTCCACTAGTACAAGTGGGTATGCAATTTAAAATTTGATGTTTTCTGATGGACCAATCTAAAATGAAATATAAAGGAGGAGAGCACTGAGGTGAATAAGGTGGACAGCCATAGTTTATACTCTTAAAATGGATTGACCCATTCTAGATGATTTGATCTCTAACCTGACATTTAGGTTCATTTTATAGCCCATTCTCTTTCTGGATGTAGAGTTTTAAGAGAATTACATGGAGACCACAGTCTGATGCCATCTTTCAATTTGGCATCTTATTCATTGCCATTGAGTTGATTGTGGCAGAGTACAACAATGGCTTCCTGAGAATGTAAATCTTAATGGGAACAGAAAAACTCCTCTTTCTCCCATGGAACAGCTTGATGGTTTTGATCTGTGATCTAGCAGTCAGCAGCTCAATACATAACCAACTATGACATGGACACTGCTAACCTTGGATTAGTTTGCCTATCACAATAGGGAGAAATTCTTAAGCCTTGAGAGTGATTATTTACTCCTTCTACACAAATTCAACTCTGTGTTTATCAACTTCCTGATCATGTGAGTCAATATTTAAAGTTACCTTTGTCATATCAGGTGAAGTTATTAAAATGAAAGAAGCAAACAATATTCAGAACATAATATTTCCTCATTCTAAGGATAAGTATACAGTAATATTGTGAGTTACTATCTTCTAAGAATATTTTCAGCCACAGAACTAGTTAAAGTGGTACACAAGTCAAATTGTATGACCTAATTTGTCTTTCTGTTGTGAATAGCGTTCCTCTGGATTTTAGCCCATTTGATGGCTCTTGAAAAGAACTACGAAGTCTCCAAAAGACAAGTCCAAAAAGGAAATTCATTTAGATGATGCTATGAAATACATCAGAAAATACTAAAATTAGTCATAGCTTGATGACCCTATTTGGAGTCACTATATAGATAGACAGTTCACTGGAGGCCAGACCCACACTCTCTGCTTCATCTTCATGCTGACAAGATACACACACACAAACACACAAAAGAAAATACTAAAATTTTACATACCTCTGATTTGTGATTTTTATGTTCCTCACATATATATTTTTGAACTCCTTTTAAGGCTAATGCTGTTGACAAATACATGTATTTAGCTAAAATATACATTATGAATAGTTAGGTAAAACTTCAAGCTTTATAATAATAGTTAGAAAACAACATTTTATCACAAGAAATGTATGGTCTATTAAGTGTAAGCTACAAACTGAGCTTTATTTGCTGTAGAAATAAATTTAATTGTCCCCTAAGGTAGACAATATACTTAGGAAAAACACTAGCTATCATGAAATTTAAAAGTTACAGATGTGTCAAAATTCATTCACAAATTCATCTGCTCAACATCAGTCAAAAACAAAATTAAAAAATACAACTAGGGATGTTCAAAATTACATTGTATACATTATTGTCTTCAAAATTGCTTTAATTTTTTTTAGAACTGGAGTAGTATATAACACTGTTATTTAGAGAAAAGGCTTCCTCTACTCTTCTGCCTGACAAGTTTCTTTTTACCTTTCACCCTTTGACAAGGTTGTAGAGTATTCCTGGATCACAGCTGTCTTTGTCTGGGTACTGTAGGTGCCCCTTTCTTGGTGCTATATGAATGCTTAAGACATTCTTATTCTTATATTAACCTGTCTGAATTACAGTTACTTGTTGACATGTCTGCTCAGACTAAAGAGGACAATGATTCAAATCATCTTTGTATAATTATGTTGTATTTGTTTTCACAGTAAGTATGTATAACGTTCCTCCCAAGTCTAGGCACCAGTGTTTAAAGAGGAATAAGGGAATTATCCGGTGGAGATGATGAAAACCAGGGGTGGATTTTCTGAGATTCCTGTGCTGAGATGGTGAGGTTCTCCATGTGAAAAAGACAAAGGATAGGGAAGGATGAGAACAAGTGAGGGAGTAGCCATATGGTGAAGGAAGTATTAATTAGAACTATAGATCATATATGCTTTGCAATATATAACACCATGCACACATACATACACACATATTTATCTATATGAGAGATTTTTGATGAGAGTAACATTGGCAATTCAGTGATATCTGAGAAATGAACATGAGGGAAATGAACTAAATATGGAAAATTAGGAGATTTCAGATTAGGAGAGGTCCTGTTAGGTTATTGCTTAGACACAAATATCTTTGGACTAGTAATTCACAGGGCTAATTACATTTGAAAGAAAATACTTCAAATTATGTGGGACACTGAATGTGAAGAACATAAGTATAAGTACAGAAAGAATAGAAGGCATTAGTGTAAAATAAATGTAACATCAGTCTGTAATGGAAGGGATTTCCAGAAATATGTGGGATATAAAATGATTAGGTCTCACAATAGATAAATTTTCAGGGAATGAATAAAGGTGCATATCCTAGATAGCTGGTAAATTACCATAGCTCTTGTCTTGGCAAAAGGCATGAAGTTACACTATTAGATTTTAGTAGCATGGGTGAAAGCAACAGAGTCTGTTTCACGTGTCCCTGGGTTAAAGGTGGCAGGGTATTTTGCTTACAAAGCCTGTTTCTGACTTCTGACAAGAACATGAAGAAATAAGTCACAAACGATAGCTATATTCATAGAGGAAACATTAAACTAATACTAAGGACAGCAAAGATGATTTAGCTGGAGGGTATGAATGATATTGAATGTTTTATGATCAGACATAATGAACCCAGAAAACACTCACTGCCATTGAGTCGGTTCTGACTCATAGCAAGATGATCCCCCAGGGTGGAAAGCTCTCAGGGCACAGAAAGCCTCATCATTCTTGCTTGGAGCATTTGTGGCTTTTGAACCAACAAACATGCAGCTAACAGCAGAAAACTTACATAATAGTGCACCCCAGGCTCTTTAGGCCAACTTACAGAACTGGATAATTAAGGCCAATGAATCTTCCTAAAGGACAGTGTAACTGCTGTCATAAATCAAGAAAATGGACAGAGCAGTCGAATTAAAACTGATTATGTGTTGTGTGTCATTGAACTGATTGTAATTCACAATGACCCTACAGGTTGGGCAGAATAGGGTTTCCAGTATTGTAATGCAGCTGTTGGTTGCAGATTTTTACATCTTAGTTTTGATGAGTTCCAATGGCTGACCTGGTGGGTAGCAGTCAAGCATGCAACCTGGGCTCCTTTATTCATTAGGAACGATAACATGAGTATGAAAAGTAAACATGTATAGGGACACACTTGAGAAAGGAGAGCTAGAGAGCAAGGTTTCAATGATTCTCAGTGACATTGGCACAACATTCTTAATTATATAACGTGAGAGAAAATAATTTTCATATTTCTCTTCAGAAGTTGCTGCCTTGGATAATTAGCACTTATACATCTAAATTCACATCTAGAGAGTTAAGCAGACTCATTGTGTTGGAGGGGGCCATCTTGACACCTCTCCCTAGTTTGCTCATCTAGTCCCAAAAGTCAACAATTATGCCAGTGTTTGGGATGTACTCTCATTATACTTTTTGCCAGCCTACAAGGAAGGGCTCCACCTCCAAATTCTTCTTAGTAATTATTTCCTGTTTTGGTTCCTTAAGGAATGCAAATTTATTGCAATAAAAATGGGGGGGGGGTTTAGGGTTAGGAGAAAACATTTTTTTTAAAGTGTGGTGGGTTTGTCGTATGCATAAAGACAGTAAACACACAAAAAATCACATCAGTAGTGTAGACTAAATCCAAGAGACAGCGTCAATGAATGAATTAATTCTCCGAGTTTATGTACCTTTTCTGCTCCTTCAGTCTTCTGAGCATTCTGCATTCCTTATGTCAAGGACATGGACATGTTTGTTTACAAAAAGGATCATATGGCCAGCCCCACTATGAAATACAGCTTCCCTCGCTGACCCAAGCTCCTGTGGGGACAACAGTGGAGAAACAGGATGGGGATTATACCCTGCATGACCCAACCACATGTTGGCAAAAACTAAGGGTTTGCAACAGAGCATGGAGTTCCAGCTCAAGTGCCAAGGGTATACTTTGGTGAGAGGGTATGGCAACAAATAGATCCTGAACTATTTACAGATATATATATGTGTTATATTATATATATATAATTTCTTTGTTGATACCATAGTTTTAGTTTCTTTAATTGCTTTGTCTTAGGATGCCTGTTTTTTGTACATATTGTTGTCTCTGTAGGTCTGTCAAGATAAGATTGACTGGATGAAGAGTCTGGAAGTGAAAATGACAGGACTGGTGGTTGGGGGTGGGGAGAGGTGGAAGGTGGGGTCATGGAAGATAGGGAGGAGGAGGAAAGGGGGTGGTGTTGACTAGCTCAGGCACAAGGGAATAACAAGAGATTCAAAAATTAGTGTCCAGGTGGATCTGAGAGACACAATAGGGATTATTCAAGAGTAATGTAAGAGAGAGAAATACAAACTCCCATAGAAACTGAGCATGATATTGGGAAAAGAAGAAAGCAAAAGGAAATAGAGGTAAGAACTAGGCAGTGAAGCACATTTATAGAGGTCTAAAAACAGGCATGTGTATAAGTGAATATATTCTTATTGGATGATGGGGAAATCAATCAATGTGCATATACTTATAGGCTTAGTATTAGGACAGCAGATGGGCATTGGGCCTCCACTCAAGTACTTCCTCAGTAAAAGAATACTTTATTCTATAAAATTGGAATTCCATGATGCTTACCTTTGTGACACAATCACTGAAAACAAATGTGTACATAAGCAAAGCTGACGGTGCCTGGCTATAGAAAGATATAATATCTAGGATGTTAAAGGCTTGAAAATAAACAGGTGGCCATCTAGTTCTGAAGCAACAAAGCCCACATGAAAGAAGCACACCAGCCTGTGTGACTACGAGGGGTCAAGGGGATCCAGTGTCAGGTATCAAAGAACTAAAAATTGTATCATTATAAATGATGGGGAGTATTGAGTGGGGACCCAAAACCCATCAATTGGTGAAACGACATCCCCTCACAGAGGGGTTGCAGGGAGGAGAGGAGCAAGGTAAGGTACAGTGTGGCAATAATGAGGTATGCAACTTTCCTCTAGTTTTCAAATGCTTCCTTCCACCCACTATCATGATCCCAATTCTATCTTACAAATGTAGCTAGACCAGGGGATGTACACTGGATCTGGAACAAGGGGGAATTCAGGATAGATTATCCCTTCAGGACCAGTGGTGGGTGTAGTGATACTGGGAGTGTGGAGGGAGGGTGGAGTGGAAGAGCAACCAATTACAGGGATCTACATATGACCTCTCTGGAGTATGGACAGTGGAGAAGTGGGTGAAGGGATACATCAAATAGAATACGATGTGAAAACATAACAAAAATCTGTAAATTATTAAGGGTTTGGGAGGGGGAAATAAAAACTTATTAAGAGTTCTTGGGGAAATGCAAGTGGGGAGGAAATGTGGGGAGGTAGTCCTGGAGGCCTAAGTGGAGGGAGGATGTTTCAGGGGTGATGATGGCAAAGGTGTGCAAATGTGGTATGCATGCAATTGATGTCTGTATTGGAATTGTATAGGCCCCGATAAAATGATTTATTAAAAAAAGGCACAGCTCTACACCGCTATAGCCATTTGGATTGGATAATAGTTAAAGGAAGGTAATACATCTCTATTCACCAGCAGGAAAAATGTCATCCTCCAGCTCCCATGACAACCACCAAAAATCAGGTGAAAGAATTTCTAGGAGCTGTAGGCTACATTCGCCTTTGAATTCTCGGGTTTTCTGAAATTGCAGAGCCTCTGTATGCCAGTAGGGGAGGAAAAGCGCCTACCCTATCCTGGACTGAAACAGAGCATGAAGCTTTCAGAACTTTCAAAAGGCTCTCATCTCCACCCCAGCCCTAGCCCTTTCAGACTTCACCCAACCTCTCAAACTACTAGTTTCTGAGGTCAGAGGAATGGCAAAAGGATTCATGGCACACATTCTGAACCGGTAGAAAATACCAGTAGTCTACCTGTCCAAAAGGCTGGTCCCAGTGGCCTCTGGGGAGTTTAGTTGTGTGCGAGCAGCAGTAGCCACCTTTGTGCGTGTCAAGGACATATCTAAATTAACTCCGAAATAATTATGAACAGACATTTTCTTCACAAAAGGAGAAACTGCAACTAGCATCTGTCATTTTTCCCTCTGCAAAATTATTCCCCCAATTTGGTCTTCCCTTAGCCCAGGGGTCTGACAGTGGCCTGGCATTCATTGCCCAAGTAACCAAATTAATGGCTAAAAATGAGGAATAAAGTGAAAATTGCATTGCATATATAAGCCTCAGAGTTCAGGACAACTAAAAAAAATAGAACCTTAGAAATTGCCCCAAACTGGCTAAGTCTTCTTTTTGACCTACTGTGAGCTTGATGTAGCCTATATGTAAAAAAATTATCCCCGTTTGAAATAAGCTATGGTTGACCTCCCCTTATTTTACCAAAAACAGGAGATGATATTGTGGCCAACCTTGGTAACTGTTCCCTTCTCAGGCTCTCCAGAAGCTCCAGGAAGTCACAGGATAGCTGATTTGAAAGCACCAAGCCATGCTTGGACCCACCCCAGCAGAAGAGTCACTCCATGAGCTCAGCCAGGGAGATTGGGCTTGGGTTAAGAAAATGCATCACACCGATTTCTTGAGTTTTCCTGGAGTAGGTCCCTACCCTGTCATCCTTCCTGCCCTCACAGCTGTTAAACTAGCATGCGAAAGTATTGAATCCACTATACTCAGGTAAAGAAGGTATATCCTCATCAGATATCAGAAAAATGGACCCTTCCTGCCACTGAAGACCCCTAAAACGAAAACTTTCCCAGTCCGAATCACTCTAATTGGGGTCCCTGTCAAGTTTAAAAATCCCCATCAGTCAATACAATACCTTTCAACTCTCACCCAAACGGTTAACAGTCATAATATCTCCTCCCCCCTCACGCATGGGGCCCCCTTGTTCTGTTTTGTTTTGTGTAATCTTTTTGAACTAATCTTGTTAAAGGCTCTGCAGGGCTTATGGGAGAAAATGCTCCAGCACTGGCTTACAGCTGTGCGATCTTGTTTTTAAAAGTATTTTTGGGGGGCATCACTGCCCTGTGGTGGGAGTAGAAGGCCCAGCCTTGCTCCTGGAGAGCTGCTGCTGCATTTGAACTGCCAAATCAGTGGGTTGCAGTCCTGCACTCAACCACTATACCATTAGGGCTCAGGTCCAAGCTGTGGGATCTTAATCCTAGGAAAAAACCTCTAAAGCATCCAATATTACATTTGCCCTATGAAGGGAAACCCAAACTGTCATGGGCAGGGCCAATAATACTGTGCAACCACTTAGAGACCCAGACATCCAGTTTAAACGCGAGCCCCCACCCAAGCCATGCTCCCTATGGGTGTGCAACCCTAATCAGATAACTATAAACAATAGAAATGACCCCACCTCTATGAAGGGTGAAGCTTGGTGCCTCCATCTCTATGTATCTGGTATAAATCCTGAAACTATTCTCACTATTCAGATAAAGCAACCCTCAAACATGCCACCAAGCCTATAGAACCCAATCGGGTTCTCAATCCCATCCAAGAGGAAGGACTCATTCTACTACCAGTAGCCTCTACCCAACCTTTCTCTGTACCCCCAGACTTGGTGCCTAAAGACCATGTACCCCCCTCCTACCTGAGCACCCCCAGTGTTGCCTAAGAAACCTCTCTTACACACTCTGGATGCTGTCTGTTAGTTCATAAACAGAACTAATCCTGATGTTACCTCAGACTGCTGTCTCTGTCTAAATTCAGTCCCCACTTACTTCCCCCTCCCCATACTATCGTATGGAATTCTGAGCAAATGAACCCTAGTCTCCTCTGAAAACCAGATCAGAAACACCTCCCTAGCAGACTTCAGCACCAACCAAAACATCTGTCAATGAGGACATGAATCTAAGCTTACACTGGGGGATCTACAAGGACAAAAACTTTGTCTTGCTGCCCTGAGTTACACAGAAGTCACCATACCAGGAATCTTACTTAAAAACAATTCCTGTTACACATCCTGAGGGCTCCATGGGCTCCATGGTCACCCGTTTCCTCCTGATAGCACCTTAAGGATCATGATTTCCCTTTACCTAGACCTTTCCTTCTGTGTTTATTCTCATACCTTAACTGAAGGACAAAGTCTCTGTGTGCTGGTTCATGTCGTCCCTCAAGGGGGAGGGGCTGAGAGCATTGTGGGCTGCTATAACAGATAAAGAGAACACTCACCCTGGTGCAGTAGGAACCGCTGACCTTGTAACAGGAAACCAAAATTTCAATACACTCAGTCAATAAATAGACTTGAATTCACAAGATTTAGAAATCTGTCTAGAAACTTTGTTAAATTCCTTAGCAGAAATAGTGTTACAGAACTGCTGTGGTCTACACTGACACTTATTAAAGCAGTGGGTGGGTGGGTGGGGGGGGTTATATATAGCATTGGGGGAACTTGCTGTTTTTCTTAGTGAAAAAAAGAACAACAACAATAAAGGGTAATGATTGTATGAGAAACTGTTCAACTGGCCTCCTTGACGCCTCAATATTGTAAAGGTCCTTTCGGGTTCAATCTTCTTCTTGTTAATCAAACTAATTTGCGTCCCAGTTGTAATTAATCGGTTAATCTAATTCATCAAAAAACGAGTTCAAACAATTAAATTATTGGTCATTAGTACTCCCTATCAACAACCCCCTAGTATTAAAGACCCATACTTACATTCAAAGATTTGAACTCTCATAGAAGCCAGTGGGGAGTGTAACAAGTGGCCCCTAAATATTTTATCTAAATAAAGCCATTTTGTATTGTGACTGCTCACTGCCTGGTTCTGTAAAATTTTCCACTCTGGCTACCCTGTTTCTGAAGCCAGGAGAAACAGAAAATGCTACAGAATGGAGCGAGATAAGCCTCAGCCATAAAACCATTTCAGGCACGAAACAAGCAGAATGATTATTCCTTCTTGGAACAGCTAAAGCAATTTCTGCTTCTGTATCTGCTTGCTTGCAACTGCCAGTTCTGGCCCTGTACAAACTGCAACCTCCCTGAGCTGAGACAGTCCCTGCACAGGTAACAACGCTCTTTCACTTTGACATATACTCGGAGTCTGAGTGAACTGAATCTCATGGGTTACACACCATAACTAATTGGCAGCATCTATCAGCTTTTTCACACAAGATTATACTTTCCAAAAGTTCTCCACTCTGGGTGTAAATACAGAGAAATCATAACCATTATGTCCAAGTTGATATGAAAACTATATCACCAAGTTAAAGGCATGGCAAAGTCCAGAGAGAAACACATCAAAAAATAAACAGGGTAGGCAGACACACCACACAAAAGCTAACAGAACATGACCACCCTATGGAACAGAGAACTGTCCTGGTGACTTTCGGAGTCTAAATATTTCAGAGTAGAAAACACTGCCTTTCTCCCAGCACAGCTGACAAGGGACAAAGTATTTCAATCAATTCTGACACTTGATGATGGGGGGGACGTCAAAAAGTTCACGGCCAAATGGAATAAAGAGATAATGTTTTTTTCCATGAACCTGTTTGAAGGCACCTTGTAAAACATCTGATCAAGCTGAGCCCTGGGGCGTAAGTGGTTGAGTGTGGGACTGCAGCCCACAGGTTTGGCGGTTCAAATCCAGTGGTGGCTCTCAGGAGCAGCACTGGGTGGCACCCACGAATACCAGAGGCAGTGATGCCCCCCCAAAAACAAACAAAACAAAACAAAAAATCTGATCAAGAGATTTACTCCCAATTAAGACAAGCTGTTCTCACTCAATTTCAATAAAAATGTCACAAAAATATTTTCCAATTGGCATGTAATTAAAATTTTCACCTCAAATAGAGCAAATGGTGCCCAGAAAATATTGAAAAACATGAGAGGGAAAAGTTTGGGATAGATCAACAGATGTTAAATATATATTTTTGCATAAAATGCAAATCAAACACCATCCAGTGCATGCATGAAGAGCAGGCTGAGCGAGGGCGTTGGGCAGTGATGGAGGAGGTGTTCTAGGGTGTCTGTTGTGTAACTGTGACAGCACAGTGCTGGTATATCAACCACCTTGGTAACGTTGGTGATGTGTGCATGCACAGTGCTGGTTTCCTTCACTTGTTGCTTGACTGTTCGAGTCAGCGGCAGGACTCTCCGAGAGACTGTGAAGCCTGTTGTGAAAGCGATCAAAGTCTTTTTTTGGGTTAAAAGTTAAAACGTGGGCGGTGCCCGCCCTGATGCAGTGTTCGAAGAAGAAGATATTGTCACTGACCCTAGATACAACATCCAAGGCCAGGAACTGCCAAAAATCCACCGCGCAGCCTTAGCCGGGAAGGTGAAAACAGTACAGCAACTTCTTCAGTATGGAAAATACTATTTACACTTACGAGATAGCGAGCACAGGTAATGGGGACACTGTGACAGGCTGCCCAAGAGCCGAAGTCCCAGGCGGGATGGCGGACCACATTGTTGGACAATATCAGGGGCTGGCACCAAGATGATTGTCTACAAAGTTTTTGTGTACTGGTCCAGCATGAATTCATGCTTTTAATTAAAATATTTAAAATTTATAACAGCGAAACCCAGGGTAAATTTTTGTAAGCGCAGCTAACATGTACACCTACCTGTTAAAACAAAACCCTCTAAATTGAAATGTCAGATCTGTCATTGGATCTGTGGTTATCATTCAACTAAAACAAACTTAGGGGCACGATTTTGCCTGTATACAGTGCAAGCTACGTTGCTCTTCTCGGAGCTGGTGTTTTCTAGTCAATGATATTGTCAAATTGTCTGGCCTTTGAGCTAAAATAGTGTGTTAATTAGCATTTGAGAATCCACGTCGGTAAGTTTTTTGAGAAGAAAATGGTAAATGGAGGCAAAAAGCAAACTAAAAAAGAGGCCCCCATAGATAGATATAACATATAGTACTATAGATATAGTACCTAATAGATTTACATAGTGTTTTTCATGTAATGTACAGCCTTATGGATTGTAAGATGCCCTGCTTTGTGTATCAATAAGACACTTTTAAGAATCCTGTTGATTGTCTTTGTAAGATACCATCAGTTACATTCCAGTGTGTAAGTTGTTAAAATGTCAGAAAATGAGCACCTTAGAATCACTAAAAGTCACCAATTCCTTCTAAATATCTGCAAGTAGAAATAACTGTCAATTTTTAATGCAATGTCTTTGCCTAGTACAGATCAATACAAATAAAAATGTTGTCAGCAAGTATTAAGTCTCTCTACATGCTACAAATTACTCTAAATGCTTGGCAGATATTCTCATGTACACGTGGCAGAGGTGTTCTGTGAGATCATTACTATTTTAATTATTTCCTTGCTGAGGACTGAGGAACAGAAACACTGAGTGGGAGCTAATAATTGACAGTGTTAAAATAGGTTTCACTCCCAACTTGGCCTTTGTTATCTTCACCACCACTTGAATAATTTTATATTTGGAAATAGTGTGCTGCATGCTTTTCTAAAATGTCCTCTTTATAGGACACTGTTACATCTGGCTTGTGCCAATGGAAAATTAGGTGTTGTCCAACTCTTACTGTCGAACAGATGCTTCTATAATATGCGTGATGGTGAGAACCGAACAGCTTTGATGAAGGTATGTGGCAGTCTGCTATTTCAGCATGAATTGGATTGCAGGATGCAGATGGGATTATCCCATTTACCTTTAGCATAAAATTTTGCAGTGCCCCATACTAGAAGTTTATTTTGGTAGATACTGTGTACTAAAATGCATAGAACATAAAATGTGCCCTTGTAAATGTGTTTTCATGGAATTACTTATAGCCACAAGATTTTGAAACCATTGTTATCATCTTTAAAAACTTTAAAACAGAACCCTAGACTTTTTGATCACCCAAAAGAGAAATTCTGCTCGTTAAACTGCAAGCCCATTTTCTGCTTCCTTCTCCCTTACTGTTGTTGTTTGATGACCTGAGTTGTTTCCAGAATGTAGATGCCCTCTCCAGAACACAAGGAAACACTACCTAGTCCTCACAATCGTATCTACAAAATCATCAGAGAAACTGGCTTATTTGAAGAGGAATGTGGCATCAGGATTGGAGAAATCCTTATTAATTGTTGTAGCCACTGTGTCCATCCATTCTGTCTGGGACCTTCCCCCTCTTCTCTGTCCCTCCATGTTACCAAGCAGGACGTCCTTTTTCGACAGGAACTGGTCTCTCCTGAAAATATGTTCAAAGCATGTAAGACAAAGTCTTGCAATCCTTTCCTCTAAGAAGTACTCTACATCTACTTTTTCTAGAGAGATGGGTTAGTTTTTTGTTAAACAGTCCATGGAACTTTCAATATTCTTTGTAAGCACCACGATTCAAATGCATGAGATCTTTCATTGCCATTATTCATTGTCCAGCTTTCACATGACTGTGCGTTGTTTGAAAGTACCCTGGCTTGAACCAGGTGCTCTTCGTCCACAAAGGAACAGGCTGGAAAGAGCTCTTGTGCAGCCGCTTTACCCGATGCCATTCGTCTTTGGATCACTTGACTGCCGCTTCCATGAGCATTGCTTGTGGATTCAAGTAAGACGAGATCCTTGACAGCTTCAATGGATTCTCCATTTCTCATGATGCTTGTCCAGTGTGAGGATTTTGGTTTAAATCACCTTGGGCCATAATCCATTCTAAAGACTGCAATTTTTTATCTTCATCAGTAAGCGCCTCAAGTCCACCTTACAACCCATTAATAAGGATTTCCCAAATCCTGATGCCACATTCCTCTTCAAATAAGCCGCTTCTCTGATGATTTGATTTGCTACAGACTGAATAAGTACGATGAGAGCTCCAACCCTGCATGTACACCTTCCCTGATTTTCAACTATGCGGCATACCCTCCTTTTGTTGACACAACTTATTCTAGATCCACATACAAGTCCTACATGAGCACAACAAAGTAGCTTGCAATTCCCATTATTCTCCACCTTCTCCATTCTTAGTTGTGATTCAGACAAACCAAATGCCTTGACATAGTCAATAAAAGTAAACATCTTTCTGGTATTCTGGATTTTGAATTCAGATCCATCTAACTCCAGCAATGGCAATCCAAGTTCCAGGTCCTCTTCTAAATTCAGGCTGTAATGCTGGCAGCTCCCTCTCAGTGTTCTGCTGCTGGTATAGTTGATTAATCTTCTACAAAATTTCATGTAAGTGTGATATTAAAGAGTGTTCTAAAGTTTGAACAGTCTGTTGTGTTGTCTGTCTTTGAAATGGATACAAATATGGACCTTTTTCTCACTTAGTTGGCCAAGTGGCTTTCTTCCAAATTTCCTGGCATATCCCCTTGTTAACTGCTTTAGTTTCCATTTCAATGAACTTTCCTATATGGCTGTTTCATGTGAATTGGGTTCTACATTATTGTCTTCAGTGTCTACCTTGCTTCACACAGAAAAATGTAAAGAATCATTCATTCATTGGTGTGTATTAGACTTTTATTTGGCTTTGTTTTGAATAGCATTCAACAGTATATGGCTTTATCACATTTTGATTATCCATTAATTGATGGTCACTCATGGTATTTATAACTTATTATAAAGCATGTATCAGTAATGCTGCAATAAACACAGATGTACATGTATGTGTTGGAATTCCTATTTACAGTTTTTTTTGGCATGTGTCAGCTAGGAGATATCTATATGCAACTTTTTGAAAATCTAATAAATTGTTTTATTAGTTGTTGAACCACGTCACATTTCTACCACCAAGGTTAGGATTCCAAATGCTCCACATATTTGCCAATACATGCTGTTTCCTCTTAAGAAGAAAAAAAGAAGCTTTGCTAGTAAAGGCAGAGGCTGTTTACTTTTTATTCTAGAATTTGCACCCCCTTTTTCTTTCTTATACCAACAGGCAGTGCAGTGACAATATGGAGACTGTGTCGAAGCCCTGCTACTCCATGGGGCTGACCCTGACATCATTGATTATGATGGGAACACTGCTCTCCACTATGCAGCCTGTGGCAAGACAGCAATCGTGGCACAACTACTGAATTATGGTGCTGACATACAAGCCAGAAACAAAGTGCTTACTGATTAAGCAACTGTATCAAATATCTAAAATGTATATTTATATTTGGTGATTTAAGGAGGTCAGTTTTATACACGAATCTTCTCTAAGTGCAAGTAGTATTTTGAAATTGCTGAAGATAACACTATAAAAGATACTTCTAAAAGAAAAGTTGGAGGGTACAGCTGTTGTTTAAGGTCAAGCTTTTCCTAAAGGTTCCTGTGTTCCTGAATTTGTTATCTCGTGTTGGTGTACCAGAACTGCTGTTCCTGAAAACACAGGCTCTTCAAAGATTAACCCACTGTCTGTGAGTCGATTTGGACTCAAAGCCAGCCTCTGTCAGGTTCCCAAGGCCCCAAATCTTGATGGAGCAGCTGATGGTTAGAACTGCCCACTGGGCTGTGGCCAGCAGTCTTCTGTCTCTCCAAAGAGCTAAGGGTGCAGAGTCAGGGTCCTCACTTAGGGGAAGGCTTGTTCTCTCTGTGGGCTTGCACTTTATGCAGAAAGTCCTGTCTCTTTTCAACATCTCTGTGTACAGCATTCCTTGAAGATTGCCGTGTGACATGACATCAATCTGTCCCTATCTAGGATGCTCTAAATACAGCAACCTGGTTCCCCAGGGCCAGCCTCTGCTCCCTTCTCCTCTTTCTTGATAGTAGCATGGTCCTTTTTAGGGTCACTTCTTCACCATTGTATCTCTTCTAAGATAAAAGGCGGTGCAGCCCCTCCACAAAGTAAAAGACTGTGACCTTAAAACACTCATTCCATCTCTGAAAGCGTATTGCCTCCCGCCCTAACCTCCTTACAATTGATGTGCTGATACATCAGACAATGTCATGGGTGATGTTATATATCCTTCCAGATCTCCCAAAACACTGAGAATCATAGCTCAGGGATATTGGCAAACATTTATATAGTATGGTTCTTAAAAAAACAAAAACAAGAGCAAACAGCAACCCAAACTCTCCACGTGGCTTATCCATCAAACCTAAATAGTGGTTTGTGTGGCTTTAGAAGAGAAAAAGTAAAGCTTAAATGGTCTCGGGAGTTTTATCTTCTCAAAAAAACAAAAACAAAAGCAAAAAAAAACATCCTTAGGATTACAAGGGAATTTTACTGCTGGCAGCACAGTGCCAGTTATGAGGTGGGTATCAATTGCTTCATTTGGAATTTCCTGCAAACCAAGTCTCAAGAGTGACAGAACTCAGCCAGCCTACATTCCCAGCCAAATAACTCTCACTCCTCCTGTATCATTCCCCACAGCTAACTTAAATTATCTCATACCTGTGTGATCTGTTTAAGATGGCAAAATTAGCATGACTTCTATTAAGCAGGGAGTGTGGGTTTGTTCCACAGAGGGGCCACCAGCTCCACGGAAATGACTCAAGGTCAGACACAAAGTACGGCACCCTGAAACCATACTTTGTTTACAATATACCCATGAAATATTCATCATGCTGGATAAACCTGATGAGCCCTTTTAGTTGGAAAATGTGGGCAATATAAGGTTTTTAGTGCACCAATCTCTCAAGACATTTCCCCAAAGAATCAAGACAAAATGACACATGAGGGAATGGCCAGTGTCTGCAGACATCCATTGATTGCAGAGACATGTTTAAACATGCTTACAAAATAACCTGTGCGAGTATGAATTGCAACCCAAGTATCAATGGTTTTGACTTAGCCTTGGAGAACCTTATGCAAAGTTTAAAATTCGTGAAGAAACAGAGAATTTTGTAAGCTATGAATTGTTTTTGCTGCTTTACAGGAGGTCCTCACACCACTGTTACTTGCCATCAAAGAGGAAAGAGAGGATGTGGTGACGTTTCTAATACAAAAAAAAAAACAGATATCCATGCCGTGGACTGGGAAAAAAGGTGCAGTAGTTCTTTCTCTTTGAGTGTTCTGGAGAATTAATGATTAGGTCAGAAAGATTACATTATAAGATGATTAATTTGCAATTATCTATGTACAGTGGCCTCATCCATACCAATCACCATTCCAATAGGAAAACCTTTATTCTTACTGTGCAACGTGATGACTATTTTCAGTACATACTCATGTATAAGCCAAGTTTTTCAGCACATTTTTAATGCAGATTTTGTGGCTGATATTCAGGTCGGCTTATACTCCAGGAAATGTTGTATACTCCTTTTTAATCTTTAAAATTTTTTTTAATTTTTGGGGGCATCACCCTGTGGTGGGAGTAGGAAGCCGAGGTTTGCTCCTGGAGAGTTGCTGTTGGATTTGAATTGCCAACCCAGCGGGTCGCAGTCCCGCACTCAACCACTATGCCACTGGGCCTCAGCCCTCCTTTTTAGTATATATGCTGCCGAAGTGAGCACCTCAGCCCTCCTTTTTAATCTTGATTCATTTTCGGAGCTTTGGGGGCAGTCATCTGACATTAAATTACCGAAAGGGGTTTCATACTAATCAAAAAAGAACATGTTCAAATACTTAGTTTATTTATAATATATTAATTTCCTTGATCCGTTTTTTTGTTTGATATTTTTAGACCTCAGCTACTTATATATAAGCTTGTATACTGGAATTAGAATAAACAATTGGATTGAAGAGATATGCATGTGCTGAACACATTGCTTAGAACATAAAAAGCAGGACAAAATCAGAGTTTACAAAATGGGATTAGGTGTAAGACGGTAGCTCATCTTTATGAAGTGCAACTACTGAGAGTACTGGAAGTCTTAGTGGTGCTGCGGGGTCATTGTGGAGATGCTAGCTTACAGAGCTGAGGCTGTCTACTCCCACAAAGATACAGTCTCTGTAACCTTTCAAATCAACTCCATTAGGGTGGTTACATTTTTGGAGACTCTATTATTATTATTATCATCATTGTCATTAATATTATGGTTTTTATGCTTTCACTTAATTGATCCCTAGATCACTTTGAATTGCAGAATAACAGAGCATGGAAGGGATAAGAAATACTTGAGTTAAGTGACCCCAGCAGGGTTTCTTTCCATTAAAGGCCTTTAAATGAGTAACTTCTACAGTAGACTACACCAGTGGGAGAAGAGATTTTCCATTTAGGCTCGAAGTAAACAACAAAACAATCCACACTTCAAAGATGCTTCTGTCTCTTAACAACCTGCAAATTGGCTATTTCACATAGACTGGCAAAATGTTCATTTGGGAAAGTAAATCGATTAGGCATGTTAATAGCAACAGTTCTTCAAGATAAATTTATGTCTCTATATATTTAGAATGGCCCTCATGCCGGCTGTAAGTTTTGTTTCAAAATGCACAATAAATATTCTACTTCATAAAGGCATTGATGTCTTTGCTCAAGACGTCTATGGCAGGACAGCAGATGATTATGCTGCATTTTATGGTTTCAATATGTAAGTGTTTACAATAGAAATACTTTACTACAATTGTTTATAAGATGTAATTAGGTATCACTAAACAGTAAGGTTTATAATGATAACTTTTATCTTCCTTTACAAAAACTGCTGTAGATAATTAATATGGTCAAGGACTCCTGGAATAGCAATGAACATTTACAGCAAGAAACAAAGCAAAAATCCAAGGTCACTGTAAGGCTAGACTAGGGTAAAGGAGCAGTGGATGCAAGCTTCTTAAAGGGAAAGAAGGAGGCGCTAAAACTTCTGCTGTGCTTATGCTTACACATCCTAACATTCCAAGGGTAACCTCTGAATGCAATAAAATAGGGCCATATCTTTGCTTTTCCTAATAAATTACTTGATTCTTAAACTGTCTGGCTTAGCAGACAATCCTCTCTCTTGCACCTTCCCGTTGAACTTCCCAGGAACTCCAGGCATTAAGAGAGATTATGAGAAGTCATGTGGGGCTGGTCAGGGAAGGACATTGGAATCATTCTGCATTTATTTTTCATTGTGTCTCGTATCCTTTCATCACTATTGACAACAGACCCTGCATTCTAGTCTTGATTGGCCTTGACTCCCAAAGATGTCCTTGCTGAACTAGATCTCTCAAAGCGTTCAATGCCAAAGTTATCTATTTATTTTTAGTTCACATATGCTTATTTATCCAACCACTGTTCCCAAAGCACCAGCATCCTGCCCTGGCAGTGGGCCCTACAAGCATTTGCAGACTGATCTTTTCCCCTGCACTCAAAACCAAGGTGAGCCCACAGACTTGCCTAGACTTTCCATAGTGAATCACCCTCTCAGACATTTATTTACCTTCTGGCTAGCAGTTGTTTGTAGAAAGAAGTGGACCTGCAATGGAGAATGAAATTATGTTGCAGAAAAAGATTAGAGTTTCTTTTCCTCCTTTGTACAGATCATTTGTAGGGATCTGCATATCCAAGTCCCATTTGATCTCGTGAAACACCTTTCCTTTCCCTCAGAATAGTGGGGCCTGCTTGCATTCAATTTCCTAATTCAGCCTGGCCATCAGGGATCTGTTTCCTTTATGAATGTAAATCTCCACTGAGACTTGTGTCTCTACTGCTAGTTTTCAGAGATATTGGCATAATTTAGAAATTAGGTTCACAAGGCAGGCATTCAGTCAAATTCTTTGAATCTAGTTTTGTTGGTGGAATCGACAAGTTACATTCATGAGTAATTAGTATTCATTATGAAAATAGGATTGCATCTTCCCTGTCAACTGACCATGAATGTGAAGATTAAGCATCTTTTTAATAAGTATCTGCTAGTTGAGGGTTACTGTGGGTAATGAACAGAATAGTAACTCCACATAGGTTTTAACATTTATTAATTTTGTCCCCTTATCATAATAGTAGTGGAGAATTTATATTGTCTATGGTAATTACTGAATTAATATCTTCACATAATAAAGAAGTTTATGTGAAAATCACATATATGCTGAGATGTCCTGAAATTACAAAACAAGACTGGAGCTGCTAATAACAACATTATGCTTGATACTTTTTTCTGAAATAATGAGACATTTCAATATAGAATCTAAGGAAAAGCGCACAAACACAATGGGTTGTGTTGGGAATTGCAAAGAAGTTCAAAAGTGTGGTTCAAGAACCAATTATTTCACATTCACCATTTTTATGAACATTTTCCTTTTCATAATACCTCACTGGGTTTTCCTAACAACCTGATGGAAAAAGCATAATCGGATCTCTTTCATTGGTCCATGTTGAACCTACGAACCTTGACATGTCTTAGAACAAGTAGATAATTTATTTGTTCATTGCAGTTTGTGACAGGGCTAGAACTGCTTCAGAATTCAGGAGAACTGTACATTATATCATTGCTAATTTCAGTTAATTCACTGAAATTGCCCTCAATTCAGAGTCATACTCTGTTGTTCATTTTCAATTAAATGTCTAGTAAAAGTTTCTTGCTATCAGCACGTTTTTGTGCAAATAATGCATGCCTTCTACTGTGTCCCCAATGTGCAAAAACTCTTTGCACATTAGTTTCCTATGTGTGCTATAGGTATGGTGTTATATATGTATGTGGGTGCCTTTTGTGCATGCTTTCTATGTAAAAATGTGGCAACTGTACAGTATGTGGTCTAAAGTTCTGATTTAGTACTGATTATAAAATGCTCAGATTCTGTAAGATAGTTGGTAACTATCTATTATATCAAAATTAAAAAAATAATATTTCCTTATTTTTTATTATGTAGCTATAGAAAATGATAAGTGATTATATAGAATTTAAAGCTCATCATCCTGAAGAATATGAAGCAAAAGGTAAGACTTCTTAAAATGTCATTCCTCTTGGGGCTTGTACCATAAGTAAAGAAATGAAGAGCCAAGAAGTTCTATTAATGACAGAGCAGTTTAAAAAATAGTGTGCAAAATGCATGTATGCATATCTTCGCTTTGAGTAGTCTAGAATATAGAGCTATTTAAAAAGTTAACTATGGGCACCTTCTATTATGAAACACTCCTGTCTCAAGGGAAATTTTCTCATTAAATCATGGCTCCTCAGATCCCATATCATAGCAGTGTGTTCACTTAAATACCTACGAAGTGTTTTTAAGCTACTGTTAGCCTGTTGTAGAATACAAATATTTTAAACACACAGGCCTTACCTTCCATTTTCTAGTTATTTTTATTGCCATTTTATTTTTATTCTGCTCTTAGTGCATTAAGTGCAAAGTCCTATCCAGGAGTTGTTACTTATAATTATCTCTGTATTATACTTAGTCTTTCCTAAGTATTAGGACGAATTAGGAGCATTGAAAAAAATGGGTAGAATTTAAGGCCCGCAAACTGCCAAAGTACAAGTTTGTGAGCTGAAAGGCCTAAAGGATCATGCTTGACAGAAAGGGACATCTAAGCAGGCTGTGTCCCTATCAGAAAGTGATGAGTTCAAAAGGCTTAGATGCGTGAGTGAACTTGCGTAATGGAGGAGCCCTTCAGGTTTGTTGTTACAAAAGTGTGATGTGGGAGAGTTTGGGTATGAGGAGACTACCTAGACAAGGCAAGTTAATGGAACACTCTTCAATCCTGTAGGCCATTGGACATTTCTCAGTTGAATGCCTTCCCTACAAATAACAGATGATTTAACTAGCAGTGGCTAAAACAGTAGGGGAACTGAGTTTATTTTTGTGGTGTGTGGTTGTAAGATCTAAGTGTTTTCCCTCTTTGAGTTGTGCTGCTGTTGAATCATGTTTATGCCTCCTCTTCTAATCAGTTCCAAGTTTTGAGTTCTCACGTGAGCGTATCCAAAGTCAGGAAGGGTTCCCTTTCTGCACGTTTCTTTGAAACAGAATAAATTCAGAGACCTTTATCACACTTCTGCTCACATTTCATTGACTGGGGTGTATCACATGCTCATTCCTAATTCTTTCACTGGTAAAGGGAATGTCTTCAATGTGATTGTCTTCAAATAACAATTTTTCATTTAATGCTGCATAGGAACCATCTTCTTTGGGGTGAAACAAATCTAAAAGGAATTGTGACTAATAGGATGAAGTGAGGGCAGGGTAGGAAGGGGGAACCGAGACCAAAGATCAACATAAAATCTCCTCCCTGGGGATGGACAACAGAAAAATGGGTGAAAGGAGATGTCGGACAGTGTAAGATATGACAAAATAACAATAATTTATAAATTATCAAGGTTCGTAAGAGAGGGAGTAGTGGGGGGATGAGGAGTCTGATATAAAGAGCTTAGTGGAAAGCAAATGTTTTGAGTATGATGTTGAGAACAAATGTACAAATATGCTTGACACAGCAGATGTATGTTTGGGTTGTGATAATATTTGTATAAGCAACTCCCCCCCCCAAAAAAAAAGATTTAAATACTGACACAAAGTATGTATGTGTGTATGCATTGTGATTAGAACTGCATGAGCCCCTCAATAAAATGATTTTTAAAAGTTGTAGTTCTCCATTAAGACAGAAGAGTCAGGAGTGACTATTGGTTAGGGAGTCACCCCTACTTCCTGCATGGATCCATTGATGTAATTTGAGATTTGAGTCACAGGAAGCGATTTAGCACCCTGGCTGTGGTATGGAGCAGGAATCAGTGAAGTTTTCTGGTAAAGCACCGGGTAGTAAAAATTCTAGAATTTTCATTACTTTCCAGACTCTGTCACATCCATGCAATTCTGTTGTAAACATGTGCAAATAGTCACAACAAAGAAACATTGAAGATACCTTGGTCTGGTTGTTGTCCCATCAAATCAAATTATTTACCTCTCTAGGCAGCAGAATGCATTTGATATATGGTTTTAGTTTACGTACCCATCATAGAAAAGAAAAAATAAAGGAAAACAAAGCAAGATCAAGGGGGACAAGACATTTTCCATGGTCAAAATTGGCACTTCCTTGTCACCAAAATGTGTCACTCTATTAGGGTGTTTTTGCCCATCATGTGAATCAAGTGAAGTTTCTGTGCTCAATTTATTAAATATAAAACAGTTTGACTTTTTAAATGTGCATTATATCATTTCTATTTGTTTTTCTTTCTTTTTTTTCTCTTTGATTTTCCTTAAAATCTTCTCCTTTAGAAAACAAAAATGGTGCTGCTTTCTCCCATGTTTTTGTTGGTTTGTCAGGAACTGCCATTGATAGGCAAAATTTGACTTTAGCTCTATGAGAAATTAAGGAAAAAATTAGAAAAGAAACTGTCTGATCAGCAGTACATATCTACTATTATTTGCTTTATTTGTTTGACCCCTAACTGAAGTGTCTGTGAGGCTTAGGTTAAATTATGTTCATTGTAACAGGCATTTGAGTAATGGTCTGGAATTTTGATATATCACATTCTCCTTTCCTTGTAAAGATAAAATATATACAGAGGAATATATAAAAAGGAATTTCAGTCCTACTTAGTTGGATAGACTTGTGCTATGATTCCATGTTCTTTGTAAGAACCTTCTTACTGTAGAATAAATTGTCAGCTAACATGATTGTTTATCATATTGGTTTTATAAGGGTTGCTGCTTGGCTTAAATTAATTTTAATATTGTGTCATTTTTTTCCTCAGTGAAATCAGCACAAGAGAGATCCCACATAGCATATTAAAAAAAGACAAAGAAAATAATTGGTAGGCTAATCAAAACACCTTCTCATTGTTAACTTATGTACAGCATATTATGCCAAATAATTTTAAAAATTCATAGACTACAATTGAGCCACAGGTTCTCAATTTACTCCTAGGTTTAGTGAATCACTCCTATGTCACACGGGGATTAGTATATAGTTGTATTGGTGGATGTGATTCACTACAGGAAAAAAATACAAAGCAACCGAAGTCAAGGGAAATGGTATATGGGTGAAATCCAGAGGAAAACCAGACACAAGTTTCTTACAACCCTCTCCTTGTGGAGTTAATTTTTCCAGCAAAAATGTGGAAAGCCCTTGTGAAAAGGTGTCTTGCAGAGACTCTAGTGCCCAAGGATTTTATTGGTCTTGTCTGCTCTCTTTCTTAGGATACACCACAACTTCAGAGTCCCATAGGAATTGTAGATGTCCAGCATAAACCACATTGAACAATCACTTTGGACACAGTGATTGAGTCTTAGCATTCTGGGAATGATGGGAATGCTCTTTATTCTCATTTCTCAAATGGAAGCCAGTGGCTAACCTGGAAAGAGGCCTATCAAAAAATGGTCGTCTCTGACCTGCTACGTGGACTTCTTTCTGCACAGCAATTATAGTCCAGATTGAAATGTCGATTCTGCCTTAAAATCTTCAGTATCAAATACTATCATGATAGAACCTGACAAATAGTGGAGCTTTATATTAGGCTCATATTATTTATGGAGATAAATTAAGGCATACATGTTTTCTTATATTTCCTAAATGCTCCATTGAAATTTCTTTGCTTTGTATATTGTCATATACTATAATTTGGAGGAGAATAACCATATGCTATGACTTTGACATTTTTCTTCAACTTGCAAAATTACTCTGTCTTCCATTTTAATAGATCATCTTCCTGATAAATACAGTGTTCCTATCTAAACTCAGAGTAGAGGAAATGATGTCATGTAACAGCAAAATAAAGATAACCTCTAACTTTCCCTGTTTTAGAAATCCAGAAACAGCATGCTTTTTTAACATTGACCATGTCAAATAAGATACTGATTCCAACAGTGATACTATTTCCTAGAACTGAAGTGTCTGCGAAGCTTAGATTAAATTATGATCATTGTAAATGGCATTTGAATTCTAGGTATGGGACTTTGATGCATCACATACTTCTTTCCTTATAAAGATAAAATATATACAGAGAAGAGAATTTATGATTTAGAATTCAACTTTAATTCTTGTGTTTAACAGTGAAGGAGATTTCAGAAAATGATTCTTCAAGTGGGTAAGTTTTCCTAGATCTCTTAAACAGGAAATTCAGAGAAAAGAATTTTGATCATATTTATTGAGTATTTTAATCTGGCCTAGATACCACACTACAAAGATGCTTCAAAAAGTTCATGAAAAATGACCATTTTTGACATAATTATTTTATTGGAATCTCCTACATTTATTACAACAAAGCATAATTATGCAAACACTGCCACCATTAGTTTCCAAACATTTTTTTCTTCTTATATTCTAACCCTTCCCTCCTCTCCCCCTCCCAACCCTACAGGTATCCTTATTACATTCTATATTATTTTTATTATTTTCCATATCTGACACCATCAAATGTATCTGTTCATCTGCAAATCTGTTTTCACTCCCCTCCAGTGGGGTTGTATAGTCAGCATTGCTATCAGCTCCAACCTTCCTACCCCCCATTTCCATCATAGACCCTCAGAGATGGATGACTTCCTACTGTTTCTGAAGGTTTATTCAGCTTAACTTTCATGCATCCAGCACTCTTAATTATACAAGTGAATCTACACAGGTCTAACAAAATGGATGAGGTAAGAAAAAGACCATAGTAGTAATGGGAGAAAATAGGAAAGAACTGGAGGATAGTTATGTGCTTCATTACCACTCCATAGATTTATCATCCCTTCCTTGTGGCCCTTCAGGGAGGGACTGGCAAAATATCTTATAGGTGGGTGTAAGATCTCCACTTTTTCCACGCTCCTTCATGTCAATTAGATTGCTTGTTTTTTTGAACTTCTACCTTTTCCCGTCAATACCTCATGATCACCCAGGAAAGTGGACTGCTTCCATGTGGGCTTTGTTGATTTCCGGGTAGCTGGCCACTTTTTTAATTTCAAACCATTAAAACTCCAGATTCTATGTCTTTTAATAGCTGGTCACAATCAGCTTTCTTCACACACATTTTGTCTTCAGCGATTGTGTTGAAAAGGAAAGTCTTAATACAGGGAAGTAAGTATCATGCAGTGCCACATTATTAGAACTAACTGCATTTGTACTGAGGCAAGATTTCAGTAGAGGCCCAAAGCCCATCTGCTTCCTTCTTGTGTGTTTGTGGGTATCAACATCTATATGCACACATAGATAAATACTCCTATCTTTATGTATTTTCATTTACACATATGCATCTTTTTATACATATATATAATTCTTACATTCCTCTTCTTTCCTTTTTCCTTTTTGTTTTCTTCCTGCCCCACTATTATGTTTACCCATTGTTCACCTCTCAGTAATTCATCTTGAATATATTTCAGTTGATCCAATAGGACCAGGGACCTCAATGTTAGAACCAGGGACCTCCTCACCCTCAATGTTAGAACCCTTGCTTTTCCCCGGTCCCTGCAGTGATTGGCTCACTGTTTACATCTTGATTTGGTCCAGTAGGTGTCTCCTTGGGATTGCTTATCTTCATTATCTTGTACAGACAGACTTCTGAAGAGAAAAAGGAAAGACCATACAAATAGTTCCAAGTTTAACTGATAACCTGACTAAGAATAGATGAATACATCTGTTAAATATCAAGCAGGATCTGTCAGTCCAATCCTCTTTTCTTTCAGGGTTCCATATACTGGGACCCACTTACCTTAGCCTTCCTGACCAAAAAGTGCACCTTCTACAATTTCCCATTATTCTTCCTTTAGTCTAGGATGAAATGGTCTAGTGACAGCCCCCTCCCCACTGCTTACACATTTAAACTTTCAGTGTGGTTCCCCTGTGAGAAACCCCTAGCAGTTCAGGTGAGCTGCCATGCACTGGTCACCTCCTCACCAAATTAGAAGTCAACAATCAGGATTCCTCAGGGACTTGGTGGCTTTCCTCACACTGCTGGTCTGTTGCACTAACCTCTTGGTTTGCACGCAGGTGAGTGGGTCACAGCAGCCACTGTCCCTGAACTACATCCTCAGTTGTCTGTATGCTGCTGATTCTATTTCTGGATTGTCTGTTCATATCCACTGGTCTATGTATCTATTATCATACCAGTACCATGTTGTTTTGACAACTGACTGTATGAGTAAGTTTTGTTTGTTTGTTTCTTTGGGGGGGGGCATCACTGCCCTCTTGTGGTGCGAGTAGGAGGCCCAGTCTTTTTGCTCCTGTGGAGCCGCTGCCGGAATTGAACCTCCATTCCAGTGGGCTGCAGTCTCGCGCACAACCACTACGCCCCCGGGGCTCAGCCCCTGTATGAGTAAGTTTTAAAGTCAGGCAATGCAAGTCCTCTTTATTCTTTTTCTTGAAGAGTTCCTTGCCAATTCTCTTGGCTTCTTCTCTTTACATATGAGGTTCGTAGTCTGTTTTTTCCATTGTTTTGAATAAAAAGGCATGGTTATTTGTATCAGGATTGTATTAGCTTCAGAATTGACAACTTTACCAAATGGGGTATTCTGATCCATGAGATATTCTTCATTTATGAGGATATTTTTGGGGTTTTTGTAATAATGTTCTGTACTTTTCCTTGTACAGATCTTTTGGGTTTGGGTTAGGAATATTCCTAGAAATCTCAATTGATGCTAGGCTATTTTGAAGGAACTAACTTCTGGATTTCTTTTTCTGCAATCCTATCTGGTGTCTATAGCAATCCATTTGACTGTTCACTTGAGGAAGGACATCATGGTTGGTAATGCAGGGGGCCAGGCTTAAAGAGAAACCCTCACTGAGCACTTCCACATGAAAGTAGTTGTGTGTGCACAGTGCAAGCAGTGTTTCATTCTATTGTATAGGCCATAACTGACTCAGTGACAGCTAGAAGCGATAACAATACACACGGGAAGAAGCTCTTGCTGGCTCCTGTGCCATTGTCAGTGTTGTAGCCCTGTGCTAGTCCTGCAGTCACCCCATCAGTTCCTCTCCTGCAGGTCGTCATCATTCTCTCTGACATTCTGCTTTATCCAACATGGTAATCTGCTACTGGAACTATATTCTCTCCCAATAACATGTCCAAAGTATGAGATGATATCTCCTCATTCTTCTTTCTAAGGGACACCATGAATGTAATTTTCATTCAGACTACTTTTGTGTGATTATTTAAAATGTCTCTAGAATAATTTTTTGTCTCTGCATTTGCTGTGATCATTTCTTATGTATGTATTCTTGGTGCTTCTGCTTTCTTTGTGTTTCTTCTGTTTTTTTTCCCCAATTGCTTCTAGCTAGGTATTATTTCTCTTTTTCTAATGATAAAATTATAAGCACATAAATTTCAAGGTTGTGGGAATTTCAAGAGATAAAGGAGCCAGCCTTTTCAGAGTTGTGGGGGTTGTGGGTTGGGGATTGGGTTGCAATGAATGGGTCCTCATTGACTGGATCACAGGTAGGGAGACGAACCCACAAATAGATAGCTTAAGGCTTTTTTTGAAGTGTGACGCTTCATTTAAAATGACATTTGAAATATGCACATGTCTTTATGCACCAGCTCCAGATTTTTTTGTCATGTGCCCCCCCCCCTCCAAGCCTACCAATGTTTTCATAGATACACTGTGTGGAATTATTTTTACAAATAATTTATAAGCCATGTTACATCAATGTATCATGAATTAGTCTAGGAAACTTGTGGAAATACCTCGGTGGAGATGCACTTGAGTCTGTGATCAAAACCTAGATCACCTGATTTCTGTGAAAATGTAGCAGATTACCAAGCTTTTGCTCCTTTTGTGTGATGTGAACTCAACTATTTTGTTGTATATATTTGTTCTAAAGCCTCTCAAAAAATTTTGAACCTGGTGATTCCTGGTCTTCTTTGTCTGATGACATCTTTTGCCTCGAAGCCTAGGTAAAGTGCTTTCTCTTGAAATTGCTCTTGTGTAGTGTTTGCTCATAACACTGAGCAATGGTCTAGAGCAGAGTGGTAATAAAAATGTTAAAAGGGTAATAAAACATGGCTAATTGAACTTTATTTATTCTTACTTTTAACTGATGTGAGATAAAAAGGGATGTGTGAACTGAAAACAGAATGGATAGGAATATTTATAGTGATGAGAAAATTTTACTGAGGGGAATTTTCCCATAAGGAAGAAAAAAATGAAAAACAATCAAGTCACCCAAAGATGACTTTTACAGTTCTCAAGCCTCAATCAAAATTTCATGATCAAATTAATTATTGTAATCAGTATAATGTTTATTAGATCTCTCTGTATCATTGAGTCCTAAAATATATTGTTGGAGCCTTTTATTTTCATATTATACATGTATTTTGAGAGAGCACCTGTTCTCCATTCCACTCTCGGTTCTGTATGTCGACTAATGGGATCTGAGGAATTGTGTTCATTTACAAATTTAAAGTTTTGTCCCTCAAATTCCTTTCCAATGGGATCTCACTGTACTTTCTAATGCATTCCACTAAGCTGAGATTTAAGTCTTCATCTGACAGCAGCATGCATGTTTTATTCAAAATGAACCATCTTTAGACTTCTGGGTGAACATGGACACTTGGATATTTGCAAAAGAAAAGTCCCTCTACAAAAAACGTAGAAAGAAAAACCAACACAAAAATAAAAAGGTGCCTGGATACTTGGAAGACAGTATAGAAGTTGAGGGAACAGAAGCCTCCATACTCTAGAGACTGTGGGTGGGAACAGAAGGTAAAGGAGAAATGGGTGGATCTGTCCCACCCTTGAGCAGAATGGAGATGGGCAGAAGCCAGCCTGCGTCTCCAGAAACCTGGAGAGCTCAGGAGAGATACAGGTCTGTACCCTCACAGGTGGATTGGAGCTCCAGCGTCTGCACTGAACCTGCAGGGCTGACAACCGCCAGTGTCTTCCATTTTCCTGGTGCTTTCCCAGCACCATGGCACTCTGTTGATATCTCAGGGCACCTCCACTACCTTGTCACTCTCATAGGCTTGACTCATTGATTGCTTGGTGCTCCCATAGTTCCCACCCCAGCCTGTTAGCTCACCTCCTGCACTTGCTGAACTGCCTGGACTCCCATGGTGCTACTCTAAATGGACAATGACTGTGCATTACTGAGGGTACTTTCACCTTGCATTTCACCTTACAATTGGGGTATTTTCACCTTGCACTCTAAAGGGATGCTGGTCAATAAGGGAAGAACTCATAAAAGCTGTGAGAGTTTTTTACTTAATTATATTTTTTCCTGAAAGATTCCTTTTTATTTTGTAGCTTCTATTTTTCCTCCTCTTTACTACTTCGTAGAGTCCACTATCCTCACACAACCCAGTGTAAAACTGAGAGTCAAAAACTCGGGTATCACCAGAAAATCAAGTAAGGAGACATTTGTTCTGATAATTTCACCTGATGGAGAAAAATATTGGGAAATCTAGGAAGACATAGACAAAGTCAAATCTTTACATCATTTACAATAAAAATAAATAAAATCCAGAATTGCAATCTAAAAGGAAAAGAATTAGACAACACTTTAAAAGTACAAAATGATAACTCATGCAATGAAAAAAACAAATTTCCAGAATCCAATCAACAAGAATAATGTAATAAAAAAGCAGAAAAGTCTGTAGAATACTTAAGCCATTTGTAGGACTGTCAAGAGGAATAACTTATAACTCTTTAGAATTCTCAAACAGGAAGTAGCCTACAAAGGCACAGAATGAATAGTACAAGATTTGATGGAAGAAAACTTACCTCACTGCAGGGGAAAAAGAATGATTCAGGGAGCAGAGAGAAACCCCAAAAGAAAAATTTCAAAAGAAAATCATTGTGATGTAGTCAATTGATAAGACAAAATTGATAAGTCAAACATCAATAAGAAGGAGAAAGTGAGAGTCCTCAGAGGAGCTAGGGATTAAGAACCTTCAAATGAAAAGAAGAATAAGCTTAGATTTCTCTGCAGAAATCTTGTGGGCAAGACAACAGTAGAATGATTTGTACAATGTACTGAAAGAAAAACCATTCCAGCCAATAATTTATATGTAGAAAAACATTTCCCAGTTATACTGGAGAAATAAGGTATTTACAGAGAAGGAGATGATACAAGAATTGATGAAAACCCAGCTTTATAAAAGAACTGAAAACACTTGAGATCAACAAAAGCATCAACATCCAGAAGTTAGCCTATGTAAAACAATTCAAAATAAAGTAGAATTATAAGATTAAAAAGAAAGAAAGGAAACAGATATCACTCCACAATGCAGAAAAAAAAACCTTGTGTGAATAGAGGGAAAGATATAGTTGTAAAGCATTTAAATGGACAAGACGAGAAATCGTTTTTCAAGAGAGGATAAACCTCATTGCCATGGAGTCAATGCCGACTGACAGCAACCCCCAGACCCTAACTGTTTACAGTAAAAATAGGGCTCTATTTCCCCACCAACGAGCTGCAAGTGGTTTTGGACCACAGGGATCACAGCCCAGAACATAGCCATTGCATCACCAAAGCTTCATTACCACCAGAGCTTGTGTTAACCTGGGTAGACTAGAGACATGGTCATAAGCACACATTAAGGGATAGGCTTTTCTACAAGATGAATGGAACGCTGAGAAATCATCCCCACCTAGTCAAGTCCAAGGTCATCAGGCCGATATTAGTCCATATGCCCCATGTCATCTTCAGACTCACAAAGCACATACGACGGCATCAGGAAAATCACAGGCCAGTGGATGAAGAGTCTTGTGTGTCCAGTGAGGGTAGAAGCATCTCAGTGCTGGCAGGACTCCTCCAGTTTCCAGGGCTCAGGGTCTGGTTGCAATCCTGTGGCTTGTCTGGCTCATGGCACTAAGGTGGTTTCATGTGTCTTCTCCTCAGGGATGTCTCACAGGGAGTCAGCCTTGTGTCCTGTCAGTAGAGTGTCTCAAAGTAACTGAGTTAGATAGTGTCTCCGTCTCCATGAAGGAATTACCATATTTCCCAGAATTCTCAGGAAAAAGTTATGCCCAACACAGAGGTCTCATTGGCTATCTCCAGATTGACATGCTGCACTTCACCCCTACCCCCTTAATCCTCAAATTGACACCAGATTAAGTGACTGTCAGTAGAGCTCCTTAAAATATAGGAAGAAAACAAGAATAAGGTATCCTGAAAGGGAGTGGGAAAACCTCATCCAAATAGAAAACAAGAAAAGCACTAACCTTTTGTAAAAAAAAATATGTAGGGCAAAAGGGGGTAAGAAAATTCACAAGTAAGACACAGGATACAAAATTAGGACTATTAAAACTAATTATACCACAAAAAAATAAAATGAAAGCAACAAATGCACACAACTCAATGATGAAACCACGTGTAAATGGATTAAATGGACAGCCAAGAGACAGATAAGAGAAATAGAGCGAATAAGAAAAGGATCATCAATATGCTGCTTAAAAGAAGGGCACTCTTTGGAACCAGAGGTCATCTAGGAGATGTGCCAGCCGAGTCCACTTGAGAGAAGCACACCAGTCTGTGTGACCCAAAGATGACAATAACAAAATCCAAATATGACTAAGGGCCGAGAAACAGAGCTTACATTGTGAACACTCAATTTAGAGGTGGGTATAAGGACAGTAAGCACTGAAAATCTATTTGTAGACGATTTATTCAGGCTCAGACTCTGACAGATCCCCTCTGGCCACTGTTGGGATGCTAACTAACAGCTTTGCTAACCGATAGGGATTATTGTAAACTTGATTATGGGGCCTGCAACTGTGGAATACTATGGAACAGGGTCAGTTGACTTCCTTCTTGAACCAACCTGAATTTGTTTTAGGGTTAGCTATTTCTCACTTATTCCACTGTAACTGTTAAGGACGGCAGTATAGTGTGATGGGTTTCTCTTCCAATGGTTAAAATTCCCAATTAGTATTTTCCTTATGCCACCACAGGATTTTCCTCCATAGCTTTTTATTTATTTTTTCATGTTTTCATATTGCTGGTGATATTTTCTTTCTTACCTTTTATCTTTAGTTTTAACTCCATACCGATTTTTCTTTCTGTGTCATTTTATTTGCTTTTTATTGTCTGGTCTTCTAGTTCATGATGTAAAGAAGAATGGATGCATAGAGACAATATCTGATGTGAGGGTTTAACAATGATGGAAGTGAGGAGAGTGAGTACATTGGGGAGCAAATAAGGAATACAGAGATGGAGGACTAGAATCAATTGTGATGATGTATATACAACTCATTTAAAAATCGACTTATGAACATTATGTGACTTTTATATCAATAAACTAACTTTTTAAAGGAAAAAAATGCAGCTTATATTACCTTGAAAAAAATGGACTGAAAACCAAAAGTGGTGAGAGAAATATCTCCACTCACAGCACACACAAAAGCCCCCCTGAATGCAGGAGTAGCAATATTAATCATGGAAAAAGTTTTCTTCTCTGCAAAATCCATTATGATTGACAAAGCAAGATACTACATAATGATTACAAAAACAAGAAAGCAGCATGGCATAGTCCTAAGAAATATCTGTGCATCTAATGAAATACCCCCATAATATAGTAATCGGAATAGACATTACAACAACAATAATTGTAAACTTCAATAAACCACTTTTAAGAGAGGAGTGAACATTTGGGAAGGTACTTAATAAAGGTACAGAAAAGCTAACCAGCTGCATCAATCAACTGTATGGCTTAGGGATATAGGGAACACACAACAATCAACACAGGATATATTTTTTTTAGTGCAAACGGAACTTCCTCTTGAACAGATAACATGGTAGGATAGGACACAAAGAAAACCTTAATAAATTTTAAGACATTGAAATATTGCAATCGATTATCACAGCATACAAGCCTCACAACCAGAACTCTACAATAAAAAGAGCAAGGGGAAAAAAATCAGATACATGGAAAATTCACAGTCACTTTTTAAAAAGTACTTGGTAATTGTTGAAACTGAAATTAAGGAGGTCTTGAAATAATTGAGAATTTAAATGCAACATGCCAAAATCTTTGGGACATAGGAAAAGCAGTGATCGGAAGGAAAATTTATAGTAATGATGTGTACATAAAAAACAAAAGAGAACAAAAACCTACACTTTGATCCAGCATGTTCAACATCCAGAACTGAAGCAACGAAAGCAAATGTTCATTAACTGAAAGAAAAATCTTTAAAAATAATTTTAAATGAGTTCTGAACAAATGAATCCAAAAAGGGGAAAGAGTAGAAAAAATGAAAAGTGCAAAACATTGATTCTTTGGAAGGATCAACAAAATTGACACACCACTAGCAAATTTAGCAGAGGGAAAGATAGAAGTGCAACTACCAAGAAATCAAATGAGTGACATCACAACAGAACCACTTAAAAATAAAGATAATACCCAAACTACAAAAGACTGTCATTCAACAAATTTGAACTTTTAGATGAAAATCTTCTATGAACACAATGTCTACACAAATTATTACTGACTGAGAAAACATCAACAGGCCCATAACAAACAAACAAAAATCAGTCGATCAGGTGATTTTTATAAGGTCCAACCTAAAAGGTTCAAGGCCAGATAGCTTCACCATGGAATTCTACCTAACATTTAGAAACAAGTTGGTAGAAAATTTCCACCAATTATCGCAGTATTTAGAAAGGGCCAACAAACCCCTGAACTCATCAACAAACCCCTGATATAAGTGAAACCCTGATACTAAAACCAGGCAAAGACGTTAGCAAGACAAAAAAATTACAGACCAAAATGCAAATGTCAACACAATGTTGGCCAACAGAATTCAAGATATCAAAATAAACCAGTAAAACAAAAACATGATCAGGTGAGATTCATGCAAGTATGGCTTACCATGAGAAAAAGTCCATGCAATCCACTATCTACAGTTTAAGCAACCAAAGAAAATTTCTATGGTATATAGGGAAAAAAAAGAAACCACATAAATGGAAGAATGTTCCATGTTCATGGATCAGAAGGCTGAATAGTAGGAACATTTCAATAGTCCCCCCAAACCCAAACCCAACCCCAACTCACTGGAGGGGATAGGTTCTGGCTCATAGCAAACCTACAGGACAAACCTACATGGCTTCTAAGACTGTCAATTTGTAGACGCATAGAAAGCCACGTCTCTCTCCCTTGAAACAACTGATAATTTCGAACTGCCATGTCTTTCTCTGATGGAACAGCTGGTAGTTTCTAACTGCTGATCTTGAGGTGAGCAGCTCAACACATGAACACTAAGCCATCAATCCAGATTTCAAATTCATTCTTTAATAAAATGGGGGGAGGGAAATGCTGACTTACATGAAGAAAAAAGAGAACCAGTAATAGACAAAGAACTATTTACGAAGAACAAAATATTGTGATAAGAGTTCTATAAGCCTCCAATAAAATGATTTAAGAAAAAAGAAGAACAAGGCAAGAGGCTTCTCACTTCCCAAATTTAAAACCTGTTACAACAGTCGCATAATAAAAAGAAACCCTGGTACTAGTACAAAGTTACCATGGAACAGAATAGAGCACTCAGCCATAAAACCGTTCACCTATATGTAATGGATCTTCAGTCAAGGGCCAAAAACCTTAAATAGGAAAGAGATAGTGCTGGCAAAATAAGATATCTATCTGCAGAAGAATGAAGACTCATAACTAATGGGGATTCAAAAAGGATTATGACCAAAATATCAATCCCAGATCTATGAAGATCTTAAAGGAGAAAAGAGGAACAAAAATGAGGGCCATGTTGCAGGCCATACACACACTGCATTATGGAATGCAACAAAGGAAACACACATAGAAGAAAATACACATGATGGAGACCCAGATGATGGAGACCAACAAGAATAAAAAGCATTTTTATGAAAGTATTTTTTATCTTCTTATTAACTACTCAAAAATAAGTCATTACTTAGAAAGTTGGGGTTTATTTTCTGGCTGTTTATTGTACTGATTTTTCTCTCACCGCCCCCCCCCATTGAATTTATACAAGAATAACTAACCCTGTCATTTTCTCCCCCAATGCTTTCTTTCTCTTTCTACCTTAAAAAAGAAATTATTTACTACAGTCAAGCTTTTCAATCATAGGAACATTTCTTAAGTATTGATTTTATCTGCCCCTTCCTTTCTATTTTCATTGCTAATGTACAAATTTAGAACTTTCTCTTCAGTTGCTATGTGTGTACATGTGTCTATATCTGTTTGTGTATGCATTTGTGTTGGCACACAGTCTCATTCTTTATAAATGTTTCTTCTATTTTTCTTGCAAAGATTTCAAATGATTCAACCATTCATCTTTAACTTTTTGAGACTGGAGGGAACTACACTGTTTGCAATTCCGCTTCCTTAATATTTTTTGGGTTTTTTTGGGGGGGAGCATCACTGCCCTCTGGTGGTGGGAGTAGGAGGCTCAGCCTTTGCTCCTGTGGAGCCGCTGCTGGAATTGAACCTCTATCCCAGTGGGCCACAGTCCCGTGCTCAAGCACTACGCCACCGGGGCTCAGCCCTCATTTCCTTTAAAAAGGATAACATTCCTACTCCCACCAGACCAGTGATGCAGGGGGGAAAATGGATACCATTGAGAAATACACTCTCTTATTTTCCTTCACTTGAGATAATTTATAAGATCATAGAAAATTAGGTCAACACAAAGCTGAAGATATTTTTGAAATATTGCAATTAAGTTTGCTGTCAATTGCTGGTAGTTAAAAAATAATTGTGTTTAAAAGCAAAACTATGTTAAGGTACATTTTTCTATGTTATTTTGATTAAGAAAAGAATCTAATGGATATTATGGTTTTTAAATAAGAAATTAAAGGCAAGGTGAGAAATATTTTTGGGATGCTTATGGTGTTTCTCATAATCTACACCCTATGAGAAGATGTGGGTTTGTAAACAAGAGGACTGTAATTGGAGTCCATGTCTGCATAAGTCCAAGTCTTAAACTCTTTGTGTTAGATCATATAACATGAGAAGCAATTTATCTATTTTAATACTTGTTAAAAATTTTCTTTTCCCATAGGGCCCCCCTGAGCCACGTTTAACTAAATTGTTCCAGGAATTTCAGCAATCAAGGAAACAATGCAAGCTATTTGAGCACTTCCTATCCTTGCATTAGTCATGACTTTGAAAATATAGACATTTTCATGTATTCTTTTACTTTGTAGATTTTTGAACTCCCTATGAGAAATCAATAAGTGAGCATAATACTAAAGATAATAATTCTACTTGTGAAGGGGGCCATGGGTCTAAAGCCATTCCGAAGGGAGCATTTACAATCAAAGTGCACACTGTTCGTCCTACAAATGATGGTTCTAATTAATAGCCACAATAAAAGAGTGCCTGAAACTCTTAAGGGACAAATTAAAGGCAAGGTGAGTTCTATCCTACCAGGAATAATAATTGCACTCGTGGTCATGGAGATATGTCTAAAACTCTTCCTGAGGAGCCAGTTGAAATCAAAAGATCTTTTAATTCAGCTATTCTGTCATCTGATCTACTCTTTGAGTTAACAGTTTCAAATGCCACCCAAGGAAATGTCAATTGTTTATTTGGGTTTTTGCCTTTTTCTTAGGCTCTTCCACTTAGTATCCTCCATCCCATTGTTCATCAGATTGAGGAGGATAAAGGATTTAAATAAAAAATGATGTCTTGAATAGAATCAAATGAAACAAGGGCAGTGATTAGTAAAATTATTTAGGGAAATATATAAGGTTGAGATTGAGACAAAGTTGGGGGTACTGAACAATTCTTTGGTAGGCCATTATGGGAGGAAAACAATTAGATAGCAACACCCACTGCGGGAAGATATGAGGATGAATAAAAGAGGACTCAAATTTCAAGGAGAAAATTCATTTTAAAAGATTAAGCCCTGGTGGCATAAGTGGTTGAGTGCGGGACTGTGGTCCACGGGCTTGGAGGTTCAAATCCAGCGGCGCCTCTCAGGAGCAGTGCTGGGTAGCGCCCACGACCACCAGAGGCAGTGATGCCCCCAAAAAACAAAGAAACAAAAAAAGTACTAAAAGATTGAAGAATAAGAGAGGAAAAAGGGGAAAGGGAGTGAATAGATTAATTGAATAAGTAACAAGATGAGAGAGATTAGTAAAATCTGTCAATCTTACAAAATAAATAATAATATTTTTTTTGTAAGGTATAATGACAATCAGTAATTTTACTGCGATTTGTTAAATTAGTGAAGGATATTAAATCAAGAGCATGCGGGAGTCAAAAGTTATACTTGCAATATTAATACATGCTATCATCATGTGGCTTGTCAGAAAGATGAACCAAGTGTGTCAAAGGACATCCTAGTCTGAGCAAAGTGGGGGGGACATGAAAAGCTGCATGGTAAGTGAAGAGAGGAGCCAGGCAATATAGTGAAATTGGATACATTTGTTGGGGGCGAACTTTCATCTTCTCGTTTTAAGAGGGTTCCCTGATATATTTTCAAATCATTTTATTGGTGGCTCTGACAGCACTTGTAACATTCCATAAATTGATTTTATCAAGCACATTTGTACCTAAGTTGCCATCATCATTTCCAAAACATTCTCTACTTAAGCCCTTGGTATAAGCTTCTCTGTGTTCCCCTCCCCACCCCCCTCATCCTTGATCAAGTTTATATTGTTATTATTATTTTGTATCTACATGGTCTGCTGTTTCCCTTTACCCACACTTCTGTAACTCATCTCCCCACCTTAGGGGGGTGTTATATATCCAACTTTGTGATGGGTTCCCCCTTTCACTCCTCTTTCCCTACCCTCCGACCATGCCCCCCACCCTCATGATATCGCTTCTCATACTCCTGTTCCTGAGGGGTTATCCTGACTTACAGTGGCTGAAACTCTAAGCAGCAGTTGCTGTGAGTCTGAATTCTCCTGGTTCCAGTGGGTTATGGCCATTCAGTTTCCAGTTTGTATCTTATTTTTGTTGATTCCCTCCATCAGATTGCTTTCTGTGTGTGCTGCATTTTATTTATATTTAATATTGTCAGAAATTGTTCCATTTTATCTATTATCCTGGTCTCCAAGACTCTCCTCCTTGGTGTTTTTATATTAACGATGTTCAACTTGTAACAATGAAAATGCATCCTGCATATCAGATATTCACATCATAATTCATAACAGTAACAAAATTACAGTTGGTTGAAGTCGCCAGGAACTGTACTAAAGGGTCACGACTCTAGGAGGTTATGAACCACTGATGCAAGCAATTGTGAGCATCCCTCCTCCAAAGTGACCTGTAGCATACACATATCAAGAAGATGGTACATGGTTCTTGGACACCAGTCGAGCTCGCTAGTAAACGGTCTGGCTGCCCTGGACCGCAGACTGGGAGGCCTGAAAACTGGCAACTGTGTCCATCATGGTGCTTTTTTTGACAGGAGGACTTGACGGTTAGTTTGTAATCATACATGTTCTTCTGTTTAAAGACAATAAATTTTTATATATTGGAGAAGGGGCTTTTAAGAGATGTGCTAGTATTTATAAGCTAATGGGAAAGTGTGTCTCACTGAGAGATGGAGAAACGGTCTTGCCTGTAGTGGAGGGTGCAGCAGGTGGAGAATTTATCTGGTAATCTACAAGCATCACTTATTGGTCCCCACCATATACTATAGAGAGCGTGTGGCAGACTGATATGATATAATTTAAAGGGTGTTGTGACCCATGTTGTGTAAAAATGAATAATGATTACGTCGGCATACAGAAAGACAACTGGTACTTAGCTTAAATATAAAAGAGCATGTGTATTGTTGGCTGCTGTTGCATGTGTTCTGATGTACAGGCCCTCCATAGAGCAGGCTAGACTCCACCCCTACATTTCAATCATAAAATTAACATAGTACATGACTGCCACACTCAGCTTAGAGAGTCCAATCATAGAGGCCCTCTCTCGGCTGCAGGCAACTTCTGGCATTCCAAAGCCAATGTGCGCAAGATTTGATTTGAGTTTGCGCTCTTTATGCAACCAACAAACCAACCACACATTTACGTGTCATTTGCTTCCCTCATCTAACTGAAGCAGCAAATTCACAGTTAGGGGTATGTTATGTAAAGAAGAGTGTTTTCTTGTGGGCTACTAGAAAGTGTACACGTACTTTAGAGTTGATAGTAAAGAGTAGGTTGAGCGTTGAAATTTTGGAATAGAAAATCACATTGGGGAAAGGTTGAAAGATGGCCCACTCCGACAAACACTAATGCTATACAAATCAATTTATAAGTGTAAATACTCCTGTCTTCAGATGCAACTAAATCAGAAGCACATGAGAAGAAATATTGAATTATTTTTTATCATGTTACATAATTCAAAATGCTTTTCCCCATATTAGTTGGAATCATTGAGATTTTGCTATAAAGTTCCTGTTTAGGGTGTGGCTATGCACTTTTTTACTTTGGGATACTCATTCCTTCGTATTTCATGCCTAAGGGAGATCTGGTTGCCCCATGGTTGAAAGAGTTTGGAAGCCCCGCCGTGTCTCTAAGGAGGAGAGATGCGGTAGTTTCCAACCATGGCAATGAGAGGCTTGGAGGCCCTTTCGTCGTATACCTTTCCTGTGTGGTTATTTTGAGTTGCAGTTGACGCAGGGACATACACCAATAGCAGCAGTGAAAAAATGACTTGCAAATGATATTAATTTTAAGGAGCACTATGACATTCAATAGTTAAGGATCGATTTTAATTCTTCTGTCTTGCACACATTGCTGATTGATTGCATCTCATAAGATTTGCTTTATGTTGAGTCAATGCCCCTGGTCTAACCAGTCCTATAAGTTGGCCTACAGAGACCTGGTGACACTGCTGGGTAAGCTTGTGACTGCCGACTGTACATTTGGCTGTTCAAAAATCCATGAACTGCACCAGACAGAAAGATCAGGCTAACAGTTCCTGAAAGATTCCCATCCCTGGATATTCCCTTGTCATGAATCAGAATTGACTTGATGGTAGTAGTTTTAGGATGGGTCTGATTAAAGCTCTGTTCATTAATGGTTCAGGTTCATTTAAACCACACATCTATATCATTTTTTGTTCTTGCTTTGCTCTGTTCACTATGGAGTCGCCTTATTGTTCATATTTATAAATGTATCTGACATGTCTTTTCTCAGGGTCATAACCTGTATTCAGGGTAAAGACCACCATTGTCTACAGCAATCAGCATGTGCATACTGAATGATGAGCACCTATTGTCAGGTGTAGTGAATGGAAACATCATCTCTCTTTTTAAATCTTGAGGGCACATTCTTTATTCTTAATTTCCTATGGGTTCCTCAGTTTGTAAGTATAGAATCAGATGTTGCTCATGTTTCTTTTGTAAAAGATGCAACCAATCTCCGTCCCCAAACATGTAAACGGCACGTTTCTAAAGCCCAGCACGAGGTTCAGTTTGATACTCGTTCCACATGGCATGCCAATGGTTGTGCCCATTTTGCCTTATAGACTGCAGCAGAACATAGATATTTAACGGTAATAACTTTCATATACTACTTCCACATTTTTACATTTAGTTACTATAAAAAGTGCCTTACCTATTAATCATCATTTTTTAGTGTTCATTCAGGACACCAAATACTCTTCTCCTGTTCAAGGGTTAGCACCCATGAATTTACACATACCTAACTTAGGTACATTTCCAGATACACTTTACAACAAAGGCACTGAGCTACTTGACAAAGTCACCACATCCTTGTTTGTTGTGTTTCACTGTGTGTTTGCAAATTTCATTGTGAGAATTAAATTTAGGCATGAATATGTGGGAGTCATTGAGACTTTGCTATACAGTTCCTATCTCGGGTGTGACGATGTCCTTTTTTACTTTGTGATACTCATTTCATTGTATTTCATGCGTAAGAGAGATCTGGTTGCAGTCTATTCTGATTTTATGCAAACATAGGGTCTTACCAGAACATGTAAACAAATGTCACATGCAGTGTGCCATAAAGGACCACACTTTGTTTTCAAAAGAAGACATGGAACTACTTCAATGAAACATGATTTGTTTTTACATAAGCTGTGTTATTACTTTCTTTCTAATAAATGGATATTCTGTCTTCAAAATTTTTTGATTTTTATTTAAATTTGAGCAGAAAACTGTCCAAGAAATTGGATGTTGATGATCACCATCCATTTAAGCCACCACCACAGACCACACATCAGTCAACATCTACAAAAGGCAGAAGAATTACTTTAGCAGAACGGGAATGGGACAATATTTCAGTTATATTTGTACCTGAGGGTATTTCTGTGAATCGTCAGTAGAACGCAGAGCAATCATACACCCAAAAGGACCAAAAAAGGTAAACAAGCCCTGAGAGTTCAGTCAGAGTCTCACTCTTGGCTGCAGTTGACTACTGACTTTCCAAAATAAGCTTTTTCCAAATTGGATTTGGCTTTACTTCCTTTATGCAATTACCACCCAACCACTCACTCTTTTACTAGTTATTTGCTTCCTCAATCAAACGAAAACAGCAAATACACAGCATGGACTATTTGGATGGGTGGATTCTTGCAGACAAGTAGAAAGCATGTGTATTCTAGAGAGTAGACACTAAACAGTGGGTCCTAGTCAAACTTTGGGATTAGAGTACAGTAGCTAGAGGTTTAAAGGTGGCACTCCGGAAGATAATGTCACCGCTTAACTATAGTTCTGAAGGTAGTACTGCATTCCAATAATAACTAAACTAATGCCTTCTGGTTAGTTAGGTTGCCAAATCCTTGTTATTTGTGTTTCACTTTTTGTTTGCAATTTTCACTGTGGGAATAAAGTGTAGGCATGTATATGTCGTTGTTATCCATGCATGAAAATATATATCTCAGATCATAATGCAATGTTTTTACCTCAGTAAGCTTCCACTCATATTTTTCCATTTGTAGGCTTTAACCACCTCCCTCAATTTCTTAGTTTGGAATATTTTCTTAGACAAAGAAAATATGCATTTTTCTTTCTTTTTTTTAAGAATTTACCTAATTAAAAATAGCTTTTTAAAATAATACAGTGAGATCATATTAGCCTTTAGAAACACTATATTACAAAGACACAAGAATATTTATGTGTTATTCACCTCATAATCAATTTTTATGTTTTTTTCATGTTTAATCATTTTATTGGGGGCTCATACATCATTTCTCATAATACATAAATACATATACTGTGCCATGCTTCTTCACATGCCTGCAGCTGTCATTGCTCTCTGAACCTCCACCTTTCCATCCAAGCCTCTGACCTCAGCCTCCCATCCTTTCCCCTTCATCCTTGCTCCCCACTCCCCCATCAATTCTCAATACTCCATAAATTATTGTTTTGTCATAACTTACACTGCTCGATGTCTCCCCTTGCCCTCTCCCCCAGTGTCTGTCTCCCCGGTAGGAGGTTATCTCTGAAGTTGGATCCCCCTATCCACCCCACCTTCCCTCCACCCATCCAACAACTTCATTCCCACTACTGGTCCCATGGGGTTCATCCATCCTGGGTTCCCCGCATTTCCATTTCTCATCTCCACAGTAGTGTGGAACTGGGACCATGACAGTTGGAGGGAGGAAGCCTTCAGAAACTAGAGGAAAGTTGCATGCTTCATTGCCACCTCACTGAGCCTCACTAGCCTGTCTCCTCCCCAAGACTCCCCTGTGAGAGTGTCCAATTATCCACAGGTGGACCTTGGGTCCCCACTCCGTTCTCCCCCCATTCATAGTCCTGTGGTTCTTGTTCTTTGATGTTTGATATCTGTTCCCTTCAGCCCCTCATGATCACACATGCTAGTGCTTTTCTTCCATGTGGGCTTTGCTGCTTCTGGGCTAGATGTTCATCCATTCACCCTCAAGCCTTTGCGATCCCAGGTGCTCTGGCATTTGGTAGTTGGGTGCCATCAGATTTCTCTTCTCTGTCTGCATCTGCTCCCTTCTGTGTTCCATGATCTTGTCGTGAGGGTGGGCACACAGTAATATGATTTGTGTTCTTTGATGCCTGATAGCTGGTTCTTTCCACATCTCATGGTCGTGCAGGCTAGTGTGCATCTTTTAAGGTGGGCTTTGTTGTTCCTGGGACATATAATTGTTTGAGTCCTTGGATCTACATCTTTTGATAGCCAGGTACCATCAGCCATCTTTTCCACTCTTGCTCAATCCCCACATGTTTTCAGCCGTCGTCTCATGCGAGATTGCTCACAGTGATGCAATTTTTCCTGTTTGATACCTGAGACCTGGTCCTCAGAAAGCATGTATAGTCCAGAGAGTAGATACTAAACTGTGGGTTCTAGTCAAACTTTGGGACTAGAGCACAGTAGATAGGGTTTTAAAGGTGGCCCACTGGGAGATAACGTGACTGTTTAACTATAGTTCTGAAGGTAGTACTGCATTCCAATATTACTAAACTAACACCTTCTGGAGAGAAATATTGAATGGTTTGTTATCACTTCACATCATTCAGAATGTTGTTCCCTTATTAAGGGGAATCATTGCAACTTTGCTAAAAGGTTCCCGTTCACAGAGAAGGCCATGCACTTTATTATCTTATAGGACTCTCCTTCGGGTTTCTGATGAGTAAAGCAAAGGGGTTGGCTGCTGATTGGCAGCTCAGTCATTAGAACACATTAGTCTCCACAGAAGCAAGATGTTGAAATCTGCAACCAAAATGATGATGTCTTGGAAATTCTTTTATGACCTAGCTCCAGAGACATTATGAGTTGCAACCAACTCTGTAACATAAGAAAAATAACAGTGAATAAATAGTTTACTCATATTATTCATTATAAGCAGTGCTATGGCACTTGAGTGAAATAGGAATAATCCATTTTAATTCTACTCCATACACTCTTATTGCATCCAGTAATTATTGAATCTACTTTATGTAGATTCAATGGCTTTGATTTAAGCAGTTCTAGAAGTAACCTACAGAGCTCTGGTGGCACTGTTGAGTAGTCCTCAGGCTGTTGAAGGAGGACTGAAAGCCATAAGCTGTACTAAGAGAAAAAGATCAGGTTAAGTGTGCCCAGAAAGATATACACCCTTTGGGACCCTCTTGCTATGAGTCAGAATTGTCTCATTCTAGCTATAGAATTAGCTTATTTTTTTGTATTTATCTGACATGTCTTTTCTTAGGGTCATTTTTTTCTCCAAACATTTAAGATCACCTTTGCCTCCATCAATCGATGTGCCTACATTGTCTTATGGGTACTTACTTTCAAACTATTTTAAACAAAATAGTCAAGTCTCCACAACATACAAAAACAGGATCTGTTATGCATATTTAAGCTTTAAATGTTTAGGTATAGAATTTGTTCTTATGAAAAATATGTGAATTCTGGCAGAGTTCATAAAGTATCATGGAAAACAAAATAAATAATAAGTGCTGAGTGATCTGAAATAGCTAAAAATATACAGATAATAAGAAAGACGATTGCTTGTAAGTTTCTCTAAATGAAGAGCTTGTTGGTTGTTGTTCAATCTATTCTGACTTAATGCAAACATAGAGACTCACCAGAACAAGTAGACAGCGTGTCACATATAGTGTGACATAACAGACCACTGTTTGTCTGGGAGAGGAAGACATGGCTCCATTTCACTGACATGTAATTTGTGATTACCTAACTTGATCATATTTATGTTATAATTTACCTTATGATAAGTGAACATTTTGTCTTCAGATTTGGCTTCTCCAAATGGGATCCAAAATCTTTCAAGGAAATTGTACGTTGATGATCGCCATCCAATTAAACCATCATCAGAGAACATAAATCAAACAAACTCTACAAAATGTAGAAGGATGACCTTCATAGAAAAGAAAAAAGACAAAATTGAAATTGTGTTTGAAACCGAAGAGAAACCTGTCCACAACATGTATAAAGCAGAGAGATCAGAAAAACAGAGGGAAAAAGGTAACCAAGCGCAGAGAATTCAATCAGAGAGTCTCTCGGCTTCAGTCTACTTCTGACTTTCCAAAACCACCTTGTGTACAATTTGCTTTGGGTTTACTTCCTTTTTCCAATGACCACCCCAACCACTCTTTTACTGGATATTTCCTTGGTTGTCCAATCAGAGCATGAAAGAAATAGCTTGACTATTCATTTGATAAAATGTAATCTGGAAGGAAGAGTAATATTTTGACAGGATCAGAAGTCTGTGATTAAATTTTTAAAAGGGCCAGAGATGAGGTGTTGTCATAAAAAAGTACCTGATGTTCAAAAACAAGCAAGGAAATTGATGTGAATGGTGGGAATGTAGTGGTGACCCAAAACACAGCTGTCAGATCATTGTGCAGTCCTTCTCACAAGAGTCACATAGAAGGGGTAATAAATCCAGGTTACAGAGTAGCACCCAAGAAATGCATAACAGGCTGGGCTTCCTACTCCCACCAGGGCAGTGATCACACACACACACACAAAATACATAGCTATCCTCTAGTTCTATAATGTTCCTTCCCCGTACTATAATGGTCCTTATTTCTTTTACCTCATTAATCATGTTAGACTTGCATATGTTCATTCATATAATGAAGATAATTGCATTCATGTAAGCCAAGATAGAGATCCCTTCAGAAACAGAACACTCTTCACCACCTTGGGCTGTTTGAGACTCTGTTTAAGACAATACTCTTAAAGGTTCTCTCTTCAGTAAGTTCCCTCATGAAGTTGAAATGACATCTGAGATCTTTCCAAGCTCTTAACCAAGGATTTTACAGATGAGTCCTTCAGCTTTGGAGCACGTTTTCCTGACAGTCCATGAATTGATGTGAGCCAGATGTCATTTCTTCATTTTAAGAGGGAGAGAAGCTATAAATAACATTTGAATTGAGGAAGAACTTGCTCTTTTATATTGATCAAGATTTATCTTCTCTCTAGCCTCTAATAGTTTACTTTCAGGTGCTAATAAGCAAGAGTCTCCTTTCTTCCAGATTTTGATATCATTTTTTAACTTGCCTTTAAATCCTGACAAACACAGACCCCTCTTGGACCGCCAGGCCCTGCTCCCTGGGCTCATTGGTTGTCAGTCATGCCCTTTTCATGGGCTTTTCACCTTCTGCCCTCCTCCTGGACCAAAAAAGTCCCTCCTTTGTGTTTCAGACTTGTTTGTTTTTTGGATAGGCACAGTGCCCTGTTCTTCTGTGTCATGAAAGTTACTTCTTTGTTACACAAGCCACTTGATAAGGAAGCATCTCAGTTAACAAAAATATGTACAGGGTCAGGAAAGCCACTCCATATCTTCCATATGTCAGCGGGTCTTTGTGAAGAGGTCACTTTCTGCTTCAGTAACTAGTGACCCCTTGGAAGAAGGACAATATATGACAGATCATAGAAAACCAGCATTGAGTGCAGAAAGCCTGTGACACAAATCATGAGAGGAAATGTATTTTGTGGCTCTTTTTCATTGTCTTCTTGATTGGTTAAGAGTTAGACTGTGATCCTCCTGGCTGCAGTTTGCAAATACAAACACCTTGGCTGGAGGAAGCCTGGGCTTTTGATTTCCATGCACAATTACAGTCTCAGAAACCCACAGATGGTCACTGTGAGTCTGCAGTCATTCACTCATGCTGATTTTTGAGAATGAGAAAAAGCTGTCACATTCTGAGAGTCTGCTGTAGCTCAGATAATATTTCTTGCACTGAACTTATTTCTAAAGTTTACATTTGTAATAAGTTTGACAATTCTCAGACAATTTCCTTTATTACCAAACCATATTATTTTATTTCATGCAGAATTATCAACTTATAGGTAAATTGGAAACTTTGTATACAACGTTGAAACTTTTGGACATAGAAAATCAGGCCCTTTGACAAGAGTTGCCAGCTATGAAAGATGTACAGCGGAAGTGTGAAAAGCTGCAGAAGAGTAAAGAAGAGTTGGAACGAAAGATGGTCCACCTCCAAAGGGAATTAGACCCAAAACGGATTGACCTTGGGCAATGAGGCCAGTTTAACCAGAAACATGCAGAACAAGCACAGCGAGATACAGTTTATAAACTTCAACAACTCAATCTGTTTATACAGGTGAACTCTGTTAGCTGTTCTGTGCTTTCACTCATTGAATCAAAAATTATGTGTCAGATTTGTACATTGCATGTGTTTCCCTTGGTTTTGTTCATTTGTTTTGTGGATTGTTAGAAAGATGGTCACATTTTCTTCTCTCTTTCAATGTCATTGCCACCATTATTATTACTTGATGGCTCTTAGAGCAATAATGATTCTCTTTGGAACATCCCCTGAATACCAAAAAGAAGACTCCCAACAGGCAGACCAAAGATAAAAGTCGTGATTTTATAAAAGTCCTGTACTTTTCTTTATATTACTGTATTATTTTAATTTAAATGGTTTATACATTCAAAGACAAAGCCACAAAGCAATAGCTTGACAATGAAACACCATTATTTATAATTCATATGTGACAGCTGACATTGATAATGAGTTTAAACTTCAACTTTTAAAAATGCATTTTTGAATTCTTTAGAGTTGCTCTCAGGATCACTGAGAAGAACTAAAAGAAGAAATGCCTGATTATTATTTTTTTAATGTATCCTTTTGATTGATTGTAGAGACAAACACAATCCTGAGATTATAGAGAACACCCATGGGAGAAACAGATTGCTTCACTGAGAAGTGAGATGAGATGGAACAGAGAGTGAAGGGGTTGGAGCATGAATTCGCTTCTGAAACAATTTACAAAGAGCAGAAGTAGAGAAACACAAACAACTCTGCTTTCAAGAATTAGAATTTAGGAAACAATTGTCAAACCAAGTAGACAAGTAAATCAAAAGAAAACCACCGACACTACATTGGACCATTGAGAGGCTTCTGAAAGCTAGTGTTTAATGACATGGTTTTATAAGGTAGAAGTGCAAACTGAGTAGGCAGTACAATTTGTAAAATAGCATCAGTAAATCGGTTCATAGGCCAATTTACATCTCTTTCCTGTTTGGGTTTTGTCTGCCTTTATTATTACCATTTCCTTTATTATGATCTTCTTGGAAGTATGATATACTACTAGTATAAAATTGTTATTTCTGAAACCTTCCAATGTATGTACACCTTACGCCATAGAATTGCATTTCTGCATTTTCTCATGTAGAAACAATAACAAAGTGAACTATGTTTTAGAAGCTGAGCCCTATCAGTGCAAGCAGTTGGGCACTGAGCTTCGTAGGAACAGGTTGGCAGTTTGAATCTGCCCAGCAGCTCCACCAAAGAAAGAAAGATTTGGACTCAGGTTCCTTAGAGAGCACAGCCAAGAAAACAACCTGAGACAATTCTACTTGGTCTCTGGGAGCCACTCTGAGTCAGAAGGGATTCACCAGGACTTAACGAAACCCCAACCCACTCTGTCCTGTGAGCTGAGTGGGACAGAGTAGCCCAGCCCGGTCCAGCCATAAGTCCCAAGGCTATCTCTTGACTCAGGGTCACCACCACCTCATTGTCCTGTAGAGCAGGACGGGTGTTCCCACAGTCCATCTGTTAGCTTGCAGCTGAGCATTTTAACCACTTGGCCATCAGGGTTCCTTCTTGACAACAAACTAAAAGTCAGACTCACTGCCAGTCACTCAAGGCGACGCCATGTGGATAATCGAAGATCTAACTGTTTAACGGAGTACAAAGCCCAACACCATTTCCATCCCAGGGGTGCATCTCACACTTAGATTGTGAAATTTTTATACTTCTATTACTTCTAAAGGGCGATGTAGGGAGGAAAAAAACCACCTTTCTGTATAGTGTCTCCTTTACAGCAACATTTAACTTAAAGAGCTTGACTGAAGACTCACTTAGGGATCTAAGTGGATTAAAAGCCATTTGCTTTTGGTAATCTTCACAGAAACCCTGAGAACTTTTCTGGAGCTGAGGCAGACCTAGCCAATGAAAATCAGCAGACCCAATCTTTATTCAACAGTCTTATGATAAGGCAAGCACCGGGGACTTCTGCTGGAACGAGTTCTATATTTGATAAAAATTTATATTTCCCTCCCACAAGTAAGCACCAGGATGCAGATGATAGCATAGATGACCACTGGAGTAAGGTTTGTTACATTATATTTTAAGCTGTAGATTTCTTATATATTAATTTGCCTTTTGATTTGGTGAGATACTAACTTGTTTATTTGTTCTGTATGCATTAAGCACATATCATGAGTAGCTATGCAGGAAAGAGAACTAAATTTCACCGATGATTGTTTTTGTTTTTGTTTGTTTTGGGGGCATCATTGCCCTCTGGTGGTGGGAGTAGGAGGCCCAGCCTTTCTGCTGGATTTGAACCTCTAATTCAGTGGGCCGCAGTCCCGCGCACAACCACTACGCCACCGGGGCTCAGCCTTCTCTTTAAGTATCTGGGTTTCTCTTATCCTGAAGAAACAAATTATATCGCTGGTTCAATTGCTCTAGTAGTTGAAGTACACTTCCTTTTGCCATGTAAGCAACCTTCAGCATATACTCCATCTTTTTCAAAGAAAAAGTGAAATCATTATTTAATTTTTGTAATTTCTTTATAATTATTTGTTGTTGGCTATTAGAATATTTTCACATTTCCCTACATGTTGCTTAGACACACTTAATCCTTTACATTCTTCTTGCGTATACAGGCAGCATCGATAAACTCGTTAAAGCAATCTATGCACATATTTTATTGACCACATGGGAACATCTACAGGATTTCATGTTTTTAAAAGTAACTGATTTATTAGGTTATTCTAATTTCTTTCTTTTGAAAACAATGATTTACAGTATATTTATCTCCAAAGGAGAAAACCACCATGGAGGTGGGGGGCAAACGTTATCAATAAAGGTACGAAATATTTTTATTTCCTACATTTGTCTTAAGAATATTTTCCCCCACTAGATTAAAAAGATGTCTATTATTCAAATTTGACAAGAATATGACTAAAGAGACAAGCGTTTCTTGGTGATAGGCAAAGCTTTTTGGCAGGGCAAAATTTGCATGTAGTATTTCTTTTTGGCATTTGATCAATGTGTACTCTAACAGAGTATGCAGACAAGGACATTTATTACATTTGGTGATATTTCTAACAATGAGATCATTGTAAAGAGATCATTGAATAACAGAAATTTCACAATTATGAGGCCATATATGGCAATTAAAATTAGTGATTTTCCTGTTTTGGAAAATGTTTGTGGTTTACTATCATGTGAAACACAGTAGTTGCAGAAATTCATTTACAAGATTTGGGATGGTTTTTATTTAAAAAGCAGCTTTGCACACATTGGAGATAGTGGTGAAGGCACTAACAGTCGATATTTCTGGCAAGTCGGAGTAGAGTTGAAGAAATTGTGAGACACTATCTTTTAATTTAATGCTCATCTGTACCTTCTCATAAAATAAGCCTTTTATACTTATCAAGAAAAATATAATGTTAACTGCTAAGAATGAAAATACTTGATTTGTCTTTTTATTAATTTTCATTGGCTTCTATTAGTTCACAATTTATAAAGACCATGTTAAGAATAGCAGATGTCTAGTGTCAATAATATGCTGATTTGATAAATGTTTCTTGGTGTTGGTTAATTCATTGTTACATTTTCATCCAATTTCGTAAAGCTGAAATATAAGTAGAGTCTCAAATCATGACACAGGTATCCTAAGTCCAAAGCTGGGACATGGTCAAAAGTGAAATCTCAGTGGTACCCTGACTCATGACCTGATGGTTTAACCCAAATGCATCTTGTGAAAGGTACCGAGGCACTGAAAGCATTTGACTAATTTCAGATAGGTTGCAAAAAAGGTATAAATGAGTGTTATCTGTAGCGATACTCTATTACCATGGTCAGAAATTGGGGAATGCATGACATAACCAAGAAGAAGAATGGGAAGACAGGTCTTTCCTGACAGTTCTAGAGTGAGTAAATTGGTGGAAATCCAAGTCAAGGGAACAGCCTCCCTGTTCTGTGTTTTATGGTATTTGTTAGAGAAACAGATTCCATGATCCCTCATCATCTATGAAAGAGCACGTAAATACATGGTACTTTTCTTTTTAATGGTAGCCCTTTTTATTTATAGGGTTCTGAGTTACTGTCTATGAATATGACAGACTTTAAGACTGAGCCCCGGTGGCGTAGTTGTTGTGCGCAGGACTGTGGCCCACTGGGATGGAGGTTCAATTCCAGCAGTGGCTCCGCAGTAGCAAAGGCTGGGCCTCCTACTCCCACCATCAGAGGGTAGTGACACCCAAAAAACAAAAAACAAAAAAACAAAAACAAAAATATTAAGAATAAAATATCTGAAGTGGACGAATTCCACTTGGGTGTTAAGCGTTAATATAAACAGGAGGTGGCTCTTTTTAAAGAGTACATGTTTTTTTTTTTAATTTCTTCTATTGACTAGGTTTTATTTCTCCTAACATATTTTCTTCTTTCCCCTCTGCATTTCTGTTGCAGGACTCATATGAATGAGCAAAGCATATCTTGGTGACTCACACAAAAGCACCGAACCTTTAAAAGAAGCCTTGCTGATCTATGACTTGGATGTTGATCTATGATCTTTTCCCATGTTAAGACATATGATTAAACTGTCTTTCTCCCTTAGCCTGTGAGCCATGTTCTCTAGTCAATTTTTCTCCATATTTTTTAGATTAAATACGTTTTATCAATTATTTTTTTTAATTTGGTTAATTCTTTATCAAATCCACTGATTCCTTTGTGTTGCAAATGTATTAAAGTGGTTATTTCTGATAAAATGTTTCAGCTTCAAATACCTATTATTAATGGAAAAGAGCTTATAGTATACCTTGAGTCTTGTCATTGCAGTTTTAATTATTTAAATAGGATTTCCATTAGTTCCTTGAACCTGCTTTTAATTCTTGCTGTAAAGTATTTGTATGCTAAACCCAACATCTAGAGACACTCAGAGACAGTATTAACTCCACCTTTACTCACTGAGGAAGAATCACGTACAGTTTGATTTCTCTTTGTTCACCTGGTAAATTTTGTGCTGAATCTTAGATATGGATCCTGATTTGTTCTACCAGAAACTTGTTAATTTTCGGGTTTTTTGCTTGTCTGTTTAACCACTGGCCTGAAGTAAGCTTGTGATTTCTGTCTCCGTTGTTTTAGGCAAATATTGCTATATCTGTTCAGTGCTGTTTTCCCCAAGTTGTTATTAAGTCTGAGTTAATCTCTAGAGGTCACTGCCCTATAAATGAGCCAGAGATCAGTCACAAATCTGCCTGAAACCCTTCCCACTCGTAAGCCCTCCACTGGTAGATCTCCTGATGAAGCACATCAGAAGGTCTGTGGCAAGCACATCCCAAGGTTGGATGGCTTTCAACTCTGCCTTAGCATTTTTGTCTCTGGCTGTGTTGACATTCATTCATCCGTCTATCCAATCAGAATTTAATACATACATCACCTCATTCCACAGCTCAATCCCATCAGGCAATATTGTACAATTGCTATAGAACTCCTTGATATTGTCTCCTTTTCCCCTGCCCACCATCACGGTTTTCCTCCTCAAGAACACTTATTCTAATTGCTGTCCCTATAGGTTCATCAATCCCGATGTTTCTATACTAGAAAACATATGATGCAACGTCAAGAGGGTGACTCCCAATGTCAAAACACATCTGAGATGAGACCTAATAGGAACACGCATTAAAAAATACAGCAAATGTGTAAAAACCAGATCAGGCCCACTGTGCATCAGAGGGGGAAATCAATGGGAAAGACTTTGGTGAAGTTGGATCTGTCCTTTTTTTTAAATCTATACACAATTCTTCAGTGCACTCTGTTTAGTAAGCACTTTCCTTTCATCCCTGGAGTGTGGGCTGAGAGAGATCACCAGAGCCTTATTGCCCATGTATTTTCCACAAACATATCTTGGTCCCCAACAGTCATCCATAGCCTTCTGCACAATGCATTCTCACAATTTAGGGTCTGATACTAATCCCTTCTTGAACTTCAGATTATATTATTACAGTTTATTGGTGGCAGTTGCTCGTGTGCTCCTTCCATGCAGAATTAGTTGATGTCTCACTTAAATGTCTCACTGCATTGTTTGGGCTCCAAGCTTTGAAGATCCCAGACACTATTTTATCTGATGGGGGGGGGGCACCACCTTATTACTTCACCACATTTTGCAACAGGACCCTTTTGTGAAAGGAAACACAATTGTCAAATCACTGAATAACAGTGGAAGGAGGAATCCGTCAGGTATTTCCTTGACCCTTTCTGTCTGCTGTGCATCTGGACACTCAATCATGTATATGTTTAATCTGTTAACCGGGGATGTGTGACAGGCCCGGGCAAGGATGGTGTGTGATTGTATTGTTTCCTTCAGACCTTTTAGACCAATCTCTAGAAAAAGAAATCTTGGGTAGTAAAGAGTCAACAAAAACTAATGTAACCCTAATGACATGCACTGTCTTCAGAGCCACACATATCACAAAGAATCAAGAGGAACTTTGTCATACATACTATGAGAGGTCTTGAAGATGGGTCAGGACTACTGTTGCATCCTGCTCACTTCTGATTAGAGCACATTTGAAGGCCCCAAGTCTAGAGTCTAGTAATCTTTGTCTAAAAATTCTAGGCAACATTGCGGTGATGATAGAGGTGGTGTATTTTTTTAATAATCCAATTGTTAAAATCCGGGGCTTTCACATTTTGCATATTAGGCAAAATACTAATCAGTCATATTAGTCCACATTTGTGTTCAGTTCACAATGAGGGCATAACACCAATTTGTTTCATTTTCATTGCCTTTCATTGCCAAATAAAATTAGTTGTCATTTTGACTTTGGTCCCCAAACACACACACACACACACACACACACACACATGCTATAAATCACAAGGAAAGGTCTATCAATCTATGGAAACCTGATAGAGAGGCAAGCATTTTGGAACTGGCATCAGATATGGTGACATCTCAAATTTCCAAACCTCACTTCAATCTTTGTGCCTTGGTGTGTGTGTGTGTGTGTGTGTGTGTGTGTGTGTGTGTGTGACAAAATGAATACTCCCTGGGAGCACAGTGAGTTAGATATTGGGGTGCTGCCTCATAAGTAGCAGTTTGAGAACCCCTGTTGACACCTCAGGAGAAAGATAATGCTTTCCAATCCTATAAAGATTTACAGTACCAAAAGTTCACAGGTGTATTTCTTTTTTAGAGAGTTGAAAATCTCATTCTCTTTTAACCCACTTTTCCACAAACTTTTTGAAATTTCTTATAAGTTGAATGCTCTCTGTAAGATGCTACTTTTTTACCCATCCAGTGAGAGTCCCCAATCCTTTAAAAGACCTCTGAGTGTGTCACCTGAAATAGAATATCCGATACCACTTTGTAAAGCTCACAAAAGGCATTATTTAAATGTGGAGCAGATTTATTCTAATATGCTTATATTGTTTACTCCTATTGGTTGCTACTGACTGGCCCCTAGAATTTGAAGAATGCATGTTTGTGGGATAAATTCAGATTCTAGCTTTAAAAAAAATTAATTTCAAGGTAAATATAAAAAGGGTAATAGTGGTGCAAATAGCATTACCCCCAAAAGAAATGAGATGAAATAAAATGACTATTTAACTAATAACCACTTGAGCTATGAGGGGACTTTACAAATTTATGGAAAAATTGCATTCTATTTCATTTCCCCACCAATTTCTGAAGCTCCATCACATGTTTTAGCAAAGTTTTTGGATTTCTAATTGCTAATAACCTAAATTTGAAATCACCTATTGAGAAAAATTTTGTGATGATCACTTATAAGGACAATTCTTCTAATTTAATGAAAACTTCAAATAGAGTTGGATATATTTTATTCTTCATTGCCCAAGTGCTATGAGCTGTATATTTAGGCCCTGTAGTGGTTAGATTTGATGGTATCCAGGTGGCGGGAGGAGTGGAGTTCACTTCTCAATCAGGTTGAAGCCTGGTGTGTCCTCCTTTAAAGATTACAGCTGGGGTGCTCATACTTTTTCAACATGGGAGTGACTTATAAAATGATCAAGTCAAAATGCTAAACATTTTATTACATTTATTGATAAATGCAATGAGAATTTATATGTACAATGTATGTATGTTTATAAAATGTATGTTTAAGTACCTTGCATAACCCCATGTGTCCATATTTCACAACTCAATTCAATTAAGTATGTACATTTTTTGTCATTACTTGAGTTTACTCTGATGACTTGCACTGAATGGAATGAACCAGGGATGCATAATCCAGACAGTAGTTGCTGACAGCAAGTCTCAAGCACAATTCCAAATGATCAATGGTCATGGTGGAATGGTACTTGGACTTTGCCGCGAGCCCCTCTCTGAGACGGATCAGGTAAGGAACACGCAACACACGACGCGAAGAATGGCTAGGACCCTTCTGATGGCGTTTACAGCAAAGTTTAATGAAGCTGCCTCTCGTGCAGGAGGTCAGCGAATGAAGACCCAGAGGAGGAAGAACCCAGGGCTTTTATACTCTATTTTAGGCGTAGCTCTATGTGATTGGTGCAGAGGCTCTATAACGTCACCAGTAACTCTTGAGTATGCGCAGTGCTACTTGTTTATCACACTCAGGCTAAGAATCAGGGTGTGGCCAGGTGCCATCTTGCAATGGCGGGCGCAATTCTGTAAAGGTTTGGCTTCCACAGGACTTAATGATCTTTATGTGAAAAAAGACTGACTTGCATAAATAAGTAATCGAATAATGCATTCGATTACGTAGCATGTTTTCTGATGTACTGTGTACTTTCCCTCTGTGAGGGAGTTCCAGAAATGTTCATGTGCTCTAGACTTCAGGTGAATATTAACTTGTAGCATCAATATACACCATTCTGTAAGAAAGTGATACATTTTTGTGTTCTTCATCCAGCTCCCCCACTCATTTTAATAGCCTTTCTTATGTTTAAGAGGGAGAAAAAAGGCCTAAAAGCAGTCATTTGTGCATGCATCTGCCACCTGAGATTGCCTATGATTGGCTGTGCTGTATAGTAATTAAGTGATGGGATTGATGATAGGCTTACATCTATTTTTTAATGCCGTGCAACTTACCCGCACTACATTTGCAATTAACTAGTATATTGAGCAGCCCTGGTTTACGGTTTCAGAAACTCACAGGGCAGTTGTATTCTGTCCTGCAGAGTTGCTGTACGTAGCCATCCATGTATATTCTGACAGAAGATGAGAACTTGACACATTTTACTATTGAGTTTGAGAGAAAGAATGCTTTTTCCTCTTCCCTGGAGCTCCATAGCAAACTCTGAAAAGTGTGATCTGCTTAAACTCTGAGTGAAGCACAATTTAATTTGCATGTACAGCTAATTTGTTTCTATACGTTTTGTTTGGTTCTCTTTTCCATTCCCTTGAAGAATGTGTGTGTGTGTGTGTGTGTGTGTAAAACGTTCTTGGAAAAGTATTTGGAGGTGTAAGTTTTTGTGTGCTTTCTCTAGACACCCTGGTCTAACACACATGCATACGCACACACATCAATTGAGTGAAACGATTTTTCAGACAGACACAAATCTTGAAATGACAGGTACAAACTGAAAACAATTTTGTTTTAGCAAGATCTTGTTTCAGAGCTTCTTTTCTTAGGGCCCTAAATATTGATGAGACAGGCTGGGTATACAGGCACCAGATCTTAAAAATTAGAGAAGAGTTGGTAAAAAAAAATTAGAGAAAGGAAGATTCATGACAGTGAGATAGGAATTGGCACTTTGGCAGAGCTAGTATCCTTGAGAACTCATGCCTGCACACAGTCACAGGAAAAGCGGAGAGACAAGGTAAAGGGGGTTAGCATGGGGTCAGCGCTATGGAGGATTTCTCGCTATGTTACAGCTAAACAAAGTATAAAATTGCCCTAGGAGTATGCATTTCTACCCTAAAATAATAGTAGATTGACTCTTTAAGTCCTCATCTATTGAGTTCATGATACTTTCAATTAAGCTGGGGACTGTTGGACTCTGTCATTTGGCTGACAGTTGGCGACCCGCTTTGCTGTTTGCTACCTGTGACCAGATAGCCTGGATTGCTCTACAGAGGACTACTCGGTGGCCCTCAAGACTTGAAGGACTGCCAGTCTTCTAGCTGTCTCACGCAAGTGAGTTGCACCGAGCAATTTGTACTGCTTTATAGATTAGTTAACTGTTTCTTTCTTATCTTATATACCTTTCTCTCTACATAAGTATATAAAGAGAATTACTGGTGTCCTGGTTTTATTTTTCTAGAGAACCCTCTCTGACACAAGTGGTACCAGGAATGTTTCTAGAGGAATAAAATCATAAATATGGGTTTCTTTGATTGGTTCTTAAATCTGATTAGTCTTAAGAGCACTGATGATGCTAATTCTAGACCTAAAGTCATGGGTAATTCTGTCACTCCTACTAGTCCATGGTGTGAAATAGCAAAGCTTATAACTAAAGTAGGAGCACCAGAGGATGAGGTACTGGTTAAAGGAGAGGCTCTGGGAGATTGTATGTTCGATATTTTCCAGCAGTTTTGTCAAGATCCCAAGTAAAAGGAAGCTGGTTGGTTGGTCTTCCTTATAATGGACTATGTGATTATGGAGAGGGATTGCCTCAGGGTCTCAGAAGCATGCCTTAAATGCCGACTCGCAGACATGAAGTGTTTTGTCTGTGCTAAAAAGGAGAGCCTTCTTGCCTGCAGTAAAAGAGCCTATATTGCTGAGAACCAGGTCCAAAGTCTCATTATGTGAGTGGCTGAACTACAATGTCAGCTGAACAGCAGATCTAGAGCAGTGTCCGAAGCCAAAGTGAGGGCATTGATAGGAAAAACTTGGGACCCTGAAACATGGGATGGGAATATATCGGCTGATGATCCAGAAGAGGATATTGTGCCACCACTAGAAACAATGGAACCAGTCCAGTCAATAGATCCACCCCTCTCAGCTGAAGAAAGCAGTCTACTATCAACAAAGCAACCCACACCTGAGCAGATCAACCAACCTACTCAAGGTGAAACTCCAGGAGGGGCTGCCTCTCTACCATTGTCTGAGAGAGATGCCTTACAAGATAGTGCTGAGGACACGCAGGAAACACCCTCACCATTGATAGTTTCTGCTAGACCTGTCACTAAAATTAAGGCAAGGAAAGCTCCTAAGGGTGAGGCCGAGGTGATTACTCAAGAAGTATGTTATACTCACAAAGAACTACTCGAGCTTTCAAATACGTACAAGCAAAAGCCTGGGGAGTATCCCTGGGAGTAGTTACTGAGGGTGTGGGATACTGGTGCAAGAAATGTAATGTTAGATCAGTCTGAGTTTCTGGATATGGGACGCCTAAGCACAGACTCTTCTTTCACTGTCTCAGCGAGAGAGGCTAAGAGAGGAACCAACTCCTTATTTGGCTGGTTCACTGAGGCATGGGCTGCCAGGTGGCCTAGATTAGACCAACTTGAGGTGCCAGACCTACCTTGGTACACTGTAGAAGAAGGAATCCAAAAGCTGAGGGAAATTGGTATGGTGGAATGGATGTATCAGGATTCTCCCATTGACCCCAAAAGGGGGTGTCCTGAGGACATATTCTTCACCACAACCATAAGGAATAAGTTTGTGAGGTGGACGCCAGCATCTTTGAAGACTCCTATAATTGCTTTGTGTGTGCACCAGGATTAACTGTGGGAACTGCTTTAAGTGAACTCCGACATTTGCCCACGATGGGGCTGATTGGATTCCGTGGTGACAGCGGGCAAGTGTAAGCTCTGAATCAACAGGGACAGGGTGGACGTGGTTATAATAGACAACAAGGCTTTCATAGTAATCACAGCAGCCTGTCTCATGTGGAATTATGGCATTGGCTACTTAGCCATGGTGTCTCTAGGAGTGAAATACATGGGAAACCTACTAAATATTTACATGACCTATACAGACAGAAGAATGCTGCATCAGGTGACAGGCAGTCACAATCACTCTACCAATTCCCAGACCTGAGCCAGTTTACAGACTCACAACCACTGAAGGAGGGGAAGGCCGGGTCCCTTGGAAGAAGGACTTTTCTATATCACTGAAGCCGTTCCTCTAGCCTTTCCCAAAGGGACCTGCGGCCTTTCACAAGAGTGACTGTTCACTGGGGGAAAGGAAATAATCAAACTTTTCGGGGATTACTGGACACTGGCTCTGAACTGACACTAATTCCAGGGGACCCAAAGTGTTTCAAAGGCCCACCAGTCAGAGTGGGGGCTTATGGAGGTCATTATTAATGGAGTTCTAGCTCAGGTACACCTCACTGTGGGTCCGGTAGGTCCCCGAACCCATCCTGTGGTTATTTCCCCAGTTCCAGATTGTATCATTGGAATAGACATACTTAGTAACTGGCAGAACCCCCATATTGGATCCCTGAAATGTGGAATAAGGGCTATCACAGTGGAAAAGGCCAAATGGAAACCATTGGAATTGCCATTGCCTAGAAAAATAGTAAAACAAAAGCAATACCACATTCCTGGAGGGATTGCAGAGATCAGTGCCACCATCAAAGACTTGAAAGATGCAGGGGTGGTGATTCCTACCACCTCTCCATTGAGCTCACCCATTTGGCCTGTAAAGAAGACAGATGGATCCTAGAGAATAACAGTGCATTATCGTAAACTTAACCAGGTGGTGACTCCAATTGCAGCTGCAGTTCCAGATGTGGTCTCATTGCTGGAGCAAATTAATACTTCTCCTGGTACTTGGTATGCAGCTATTGATCTGGCCAATGCTTTTTTCTCAATATCAATCTCAAAGGATCACAAAAAGCAGTTTGCCTTCAGCTGGCAGGGGCAACAGTACGCTTTCACATCTCTCCGCCAGGGGTATATCAACTCTTCTGCCCTGTGCCATAATTTAGTCCGAAGGGACCTCAATCGCCTGTCTATTCCACAAAATGTCACACTAGCCCATTATATTGATTGGACCCACTAATGAGGATGTATCAAAGACTTTAGATTCATTAGTACAGCATCTGCATACAAGAGGTTGGGAAATTAACCCAACAAAGATTCAAGCACCCTCCACCTCAGTAAAATTTCTAGGGGTCCAGTGGTATGGAGCATGTTGAGATATTCCCATTAAAGTGAAGAACAAACTATTGTATCTGGCTCCCCCAACGGTGAAACAGGAAGCACAACACCTTGTGGGCCTTTTCGGATTTGGGAGGCAACATATCCCTCACTTGGGTGTTCTACTTTGACCTATTTATCAGGTGACTCCAATTTTGAGTAGGGCCTGGAATAAGAAAAGGCCCTGCAACAGGTTCAGGCTGCCATGCAAGCGGCTTTGTCACTGGGACCATATGATCCAGCTGACCCAATGGTGCTAGAAGTGTCAGTTGCTGATAAAGATGCAGTGTGGAGTCTTTGGCAGACTTCTATTGGTGAATCACAGGGTAGACCATTGGGATTTTGGAATAAAGTCCTGCCATCTTCTGCAGACAACTACTGCCCCTTTGAAAAACAGCTGTTAGCCTCCTTGGTGGAGACTGAATACCTCACCTTGAGCCACCAAGTCATCATGAGGCCTGAACTACCCTATATGAACTGGGTATTGTCTGACCCACAGAGTCATAAAGTTGGACGTGCACAGCAACACTCCATTGTTAAATGGAAGAGGTAAATACGAGATTGGGCCAGAGCAGGACCTGAAGGTACAAGGAAGCTGCATGAAGAAGTGGCTCAAATGTCCACAGTCCCCACTCCAGTCACATTACCTTTTCTTTCTGAATCTGCACCTATGGCCTCCTGGGGAGTTCCTTATAATAATTTGACTAAAGAACAGAAAAGTCATGCTTGGTTCACAGATGGTCCTGCACGATGTGCAGGTGCCTCTTGTAAGTGGACAGCAGCAGCACTACAGCCTCTTTCTGGAATCTCCCTGAAAGATAGTGGTGAAGGAAAATCCTCCCAATGGGCAGAACTTCGAGCAGTGCACCTGGCCATTCAGTTCGCCTACAAGGAAAAGTGGCCAGATATGAGACTGTATACTGATTCATGGGCTGTGGCTAATGGCTTGGCTAGATGATCACGGACTTGGAAGGAACATGATTGGAAGATTGGTGACAAGGAGCTATGGGAAAGAGGTATGTGGATGGATATCTTTGAATGGGCCAAAAAGTAATGGTGATTATGTCTCATGTGAATGCTCACCAAAAGCTTACCTCTGAAGAGAAGGACTTTAACAATCAAGTAAATAAGATGACACGCACTGTGGAGACTGGCCCTCCTCACTCCTCTGCCACTCCTGTTATTGCCCAATGGGCATATGAACAAAGTGGACATGGCAGCAGGGATGGAGGTTATGCATGGGCACAGCAACATGGACTTCCACTCACCAAGGCTGACTTGGCCACAGCCACTGCTGAGTGCCCTATTTGCCAGCAGCAGAAACCGACATCAAGTCCAAGGTATGGAACCATTCCTTGGGGAGATCAGCCGGCAACTTGGTGGCAAGTTGATTATATAGGACCACTTCCATCCTGGAGGGGGCAGTACTTTGTTCTGACTGGAATAGACACCTATTCTGGATATGGATTTGCCTTCCCTGCATGCCATGCTTCTGCCCAAACCACCATTCGTGGACTTAAAGAATGCCTCATCCAGCGGCATGACATCCCACATAGCATTGCTTCAGATCAAGGAACTCACTTTACAGCAAATTCAGTATGGCAATGTGCCCACGCCCATAGAATCCTCTGGTCATATCATGTTCCTCATCATTCTGAAGCAACTGGCTTGATAGAACGATGGAATGGGCTCCTGAAGACACAACTGTGACGCAAACTACGTGGCAACAACTTGCAAGGCTGGGGCAGTGTTCTCCAGGAAGATGTATAAGCTTTAACCAGTGGCCACTATATGGTGCTGAGTCTCTAATAGCCAGGATTCATAGGTCCAGGAACCAAGGGGTGGAAACCAGAGTGGCACCACTCACTATTACTCCTATTGACCCACTTGCAGCATTTTTCCTTCCTGTCCCAGCAAGCCAATGTTCTTTGGGACTGGAGGTCCTGGTCCCTAAGGAAGGAACTCTCCCACATGGAAACACTGAACTGGCAGCTGAGAATGCCCCCTGGCCACTTTGGATTAACAGATCAGTAAGGGTATCACTGTACTGAGTGGTGTGATTGATCCAGATTTATCAAGAAGAAATTGGACTGGTGTTACATAATGGGGGTAAAGAGGAATATGTCTGGCATCCAGGAGATCACATAGGTTGATTCTTAGTGCTACCATGCCCTGTGATAAAAGTAAATGGTAAATTACAGCAACCTTATCATGACAGGACATCTAATGACCTAGACCCCTCAGGCAAAAAACCACAACCAGCTGAAGTGGTTGCTGACGGCAAAGGTAATACAGAATGGATAGCAGAAGGTAGTTCTACCTACCAATTATGACCACGTGATCAAATGCAGAAGTGAGGTTTGTGATTGTTCATATATTTTCTGTTTATCAACTTATTGAATCTTTTCTTTGCTCATGACTGATATATCAGCTGCAATTGGACTCAGTGTGTTCTCATTTATATGTATGATAGATGTTTGATGTTAAGTATAAGTTTGATTTCACTGATACCTGGAAATTTTATATGGGCAAAGAATTGTATACAGGTGCCACGTTGGCAAGGGGTGGATTGTGATGGGTAGGTTTGTTATGCCAACATGGCCACAGAAGATTGGTGGCTCTGTTGTGATGGCATGGCCAATGAACACATGGGATGAATTGAAGGGCAGAGATAGGAATGGCTCAGCAAGTCCCACCCTCTCTCTTGCTTTCAGATCTTTGGACCTGCTAGCTGCTTTGTTCATCCCGTGCCTCGACCTCCAAGCAACACTACCCATGGAACTGTAGAGCTGTGAGTTGAGGTTCCTTTAAGCCCTACTTTGCCACGCTACTGGGATATACTTCTCTTGAGCTGGGGACTGTTGGACTCTGTCATCTGGCTGACTGTTGGTGACTTGCTTTGCTGTTTGCTGCCTGTGATCAGATGGCCCGAAATGCTCTACAGAGAACTACTCAGCAGCCCCCAAGACTTGAAGAACTGCCAGTCTTCTAGCTGTCTCATGCAAGTGAGTTGCACCGAGCAATTTGTACTGCTTTATAGTTAACTATTTCTTTCTTATCTTCTCTCTCTCTCTCTCTCTCTCTCTCTCTCTCTATATATATATATATATATATATATATATATATATATATATATATATTGCTAGTGTCCTGGTTTTATTTCTTTAGGTAACGCCCTCTAACACAGCCCATATGTCAGTGGGAGACTTTCTTTACCATAACACCAACTTAGGTCAAATGCATGGTATCAATGGAACCTTTCCCCTGTTCCCTGAACCCATGCCAACTGAGTTTAAGGGTAACGTCCCTTTTGCTAGACCAGAGCTCCAATCTAAATGTAAGATCCAGGGTGCTCACAGGGGTGCACTGAAGGAATGCTTGGCATAAACCTGCCTATGGCAGCTTGCATTCCATGTCTTCAGCTGGACCCCACAGGTGTTTTACAACAGTGTCTCTAACACATTAAGTAAGCCATTTGAAGGACAAAATCCCACACAGACAGATATGTCTGGGGATCCCCCTCTATATATGAATCTACATCTTGCATATATTGGAGATCTTTCGTGAGTATGCTTGGAGTCAACCCACTACATGCTCTAAATTACACCTGGAAAATGGATCATAGCCTAAACATGGGATGATCATTATCCACAGTGGTGTATAATTTTGCCCAAGCACCTTGTAAGCACAATGTAATCTATTCGGGTATCCCCTGTGCTCAATCTCCCTTTTTCCTTTTGATGTGAAGTTCTTCCAATAATGGACAAAGGTTACAGTTCTTCAATTAACTGTACCAGCTTGGCTGTCTGGTAGACTCCTGCTTGGGCCCTGCTAATGCTACTATGTCCACTTTCCCTCCTTGTTGTGGTTCCCAGATGATGGAACGGAGGGTTGGCAAGGAAAACTTGTGCTAAGAAACACAGATCTAGTTATCCATAGACAGAAACAAGATTTTGACACTTCAGCAATTGTTGCCGCCATAGTGTTGGCCATCCCTGCTGCAGTGGCAACTCCTACAGCCACTGTTGTTCTTCAGCAGTCTGTACAGACCACCAACACTCTAAACAATTTATCAAACAATACAGTAACAGCTTTAGACACTCAATACCAAATTAACATCCTTCTCCAAGTGGGAATAACCTCATTGCAACAGCAAGTGGGCCTTCCAGCAGATAATGTAGACAATTTATCATAATTAGTTAAAACCACTTGTGAACCCCGCTATAAAGTTATTTGTTTGACCCAATACCAAACCCTCCTTAATGTAACTTCTAGTGTAAGACTTCAACAAAGTTATCTTTTGTGAATATGAAATCAAAACTTTTTTTCAACTTATCAATAATTTGACTCAAAACATAATTAATGTCAGTCAATCTCCAGTTGCTATAATTACTTTGGCTAACATTTTATCCTCCTTTTTTAATAAAGTCGGAGGGAAATTTTTGTCATGGTTTACCCCCAATAATTTGTCCTTATATTTATGTTTGCATTGTGAAAATACCTACAACGTTTACGACTTTGCATTGAAACCACTAAAGCATTGTTAACAGATGTTCTTTGCTTGGAATTAATAGAAAGGGGGAACCTGTGGGGGTATTCTTGGCAGGACCTGTGGATCTGGGAGAAAGATGAATAAAATACAGGATGCTGCTGATTCTCCTGGAGCGGTCTTGAAGTCGCTGGTTATTCATGCCGTTAGATAGCTGGAACCCACACTTTCAACAAGACCCCAGGCCAGCTCACCTGCTTTCCTTCCACTTTAAACCTTGAGACACAGTCTATGAGAATACTTGCACCTTCCTCATAGTAACAGCTAAGCTCCTGTGATACTATTGGATGATAGCATTCTACAATGATTGGATGGTTGTCCTGTAATGTGATTGGTTGGCTGGCTACACCTCACTTATAGAACTCAGCGGAACACCTCATTTTCATAGGCCACATTGGGGGCCCAATTGCTTTCATGCTGCAAAACATATCCGTTTAAGATAATGTTTGAAAACCAGGAAGTATGATCTGATAGGTCAATGAAACTTATATAAACCATGCAAAAGTTGTATTAACGTTTGATCTCTGTCTGGAGCATGGTCTCTGAAGCCTGCATTGGTGGCTCCATCTCCCTAATTTCCCTGCTTGCCAGACCTGTTCCTACAGCAAGTATTTCCAAATTTGAGCATGAATAAAAGAAAGGACACAGTTCTTTGCTGCATGACTGAGCGAGCTGCAGTACTCTGCTTCTTCATCCCGTGTGCTTCTTGTTCCTCTGCGTCTTTGTTCATTTATAACAACAATAAAATAATTATAGAGAAATGATAACGAGAACAGCATCCTAAGGTCAAAAACATTCATTGAAAAGAACCAGATGCAAGAGATACATATATTTTGGACCTATTTGTATTCCCAAATTTTAGTATGAATAAAATTTTTGAGTATGAATAAAATTGTAATTTTAAACTACAGTAGTTATACAAAACCTTTGACTAATATATTAATAATAAATGAATTCTAAAATATGTAAATCATACATCAATCTTTAAACAATTTTAAGTCAATTAGATATGATAAATAAGGCTATCCATTTCAAATATGTGTGTCTGTGTTCAGAAACAGAACAGATTGAGGATGAAATGGACAAATGGAAGCAACTGGTGATTTGTATCAAGAACATATAGGGATTCCTTATATTGTAATTAGAACATTTTTCTAACTTCGAAATCACATCAACATTTAAACTACAATGGAGAAAAGGGTCAAGAGTATAAAATGATTATGGCAGTCGTGTGCTCATGTTAATTTTATGATTGAAATATAGGGGTGAAGTCTAGCCTGTTAATCTGGAGATAGCCATTAAGTAGCCAATGAGGCCTCTATGTGGGCCTGGCTTTCTCCTGAGACTTCTGGGAAATCTCGCGATATTTCCCTCGTGAAGATGAGACGCTATCTTCCCCAGTTGTTGGGAGTTAGTCTTGGAGACGATAAATCACAGACAACACAGGATGACAGCGTCCGGGAGGCTGGAGTAGCCAGCAGAGAGACCACACGGCTTTGCCCTGATGGAGCCAGACCTCTGAGTCTGGGGCAGCCACATGGAGGCCTCTGCCAGGGAAGAGTTGCTTCTGCCAACACGGGATGTTGTTGATGGACCCTGAGCCCTGGAAGCGAGGAGCCATGGGGAGACCCCTGTTGGTGCTGGGACTCTGCACCCACTGACCTGTGACTTTGTGAGTCGGAAGGTGACTTTATGGACTGATTTCGGGCATGTGGGTTAATATTGGACTTGTGACTTTGAACTGGACTGGGCTGGGATGTTTTCTCAATGTCCTGTTCCTCTTGAATATAAACCCATTCCTTATATCCATATGCGTGTTTTTGAAATTTGTTCCTCTAGTCTACCCAGACAAACACAGTGATGAGCCATTTTAGTTATTTCTAATTTTTCAAAAGAAGATCATATAAGTCTTAAAAGCAGGGGTTCTCAACTTTTTAAAGGGGTTACCAGTTCGCTATCCCTCAGACGGTTGGAGAGTTGGGCTATTGTTTAAAATAAAAAACACCATTTATAAAAAAATTGCTATGTACACTGCACATATCTTATTTTGAATGAAAAAAAAAACAGAACAAATGCAATATTTAAAATGAAGAGCAAGAGTACAAGAAAAGTTAGGTGAACAAACTTACCAGTGTATCAATGGGAACAATGGCCCTGTTATTGGCTAATGAGATGTTCAATGTCTAGTTCCATATTTGTCACTGCTATTTGTAACAAGTGATACACGTGTGCGTCAGTCTAGATCTGGTTGGAGATGTCATCACTGTGGAAAAAGTCTGTTCACAGACATAAGTGCTGCCAAAGATGGTTGCCATTTTGAGTGCATGGTTCCTGAAATTAGGATATGTCTTGGAGGGGAGCGATACATAGACGTTAGGAAGGCTGCTTGACTTGAATGCGTCTTTAAGAGAGTCACAATTCTGCAGTTCAGCCAGGTCCATTTGGTAAATTGTATCCACATTTTCAATGTCAATAGAAATGGGTTATCGAGAAATTAATTGTATGTCCTGCTCATGGAGATGAAGTTCTTTAAATCTAAATTGGAACTCCTTTTGCAACTTTTCCAGTGAATCCACACATGTTTTGTAGGGAATGCAACCAATGTTTTTTTCCACTAACAGATTTTGAGTTGTGGGGAGATGGCAGAAACTTTCCTCCTTCACTTGTTTAATGAGGAGGCCTAATTTTACTTCAAATGATTTCACATGTGATTGCATATCACAAATGAGCTTCCCCTTTCCTTGAAACTGTTGAGTAACTCTGTTACATCTGTCAGAAAGGCAAGGTGCCGTTTCCATTTGGCATCATTGAGATCTGGTACTTCAGTGATTTACTACACAGCGTTTTTGATGGATGAGGCAGTATATGGCTATTGGATGAGAATGGTTATGTTTAGCCGTCTCTTGGTTAATGCGAGCAATTACTCTTTTCTCAGATCCCACCATGCTAGGAGCACCATCAATTGTCACACTGGCTGGTTTAGCCCAGTCCAGCTCCAAACCTTTCACAGTTTAGCAAAACTTTTCATAGATATCCTCTCTTGTAGTTGTTCCTTTGATGCTTTGCAGTGCAGCAAGCTTTTATGTGACTTTGAAATAGTTATTTGCTCCACAAATAAGAATTAGAAGTTATGCAGAATTACCAACATCATTACTTTTATTGAATGTCAAAGAAAATAAGAAAGTTTTTGTGGAGTTTTGTGAATGCTGATGCAAATTGTCTCCCATTTTTTTAATCCTTCATGTAACTATAGGTCCTGAAAGACTCACTGTTGTAAATAAATCAGCCTTCTCTGGACACATCTCTTTGGCAATAGAAAGAAGGCATTCTCTAACAAATTCTCCCTCCACAAATGGTCTGTCAGCACATGCTGTAAGGTTGGAAACTTGAAAACTTGCTCACAGTGATGAAATATTTAGCTGCTTCTGCTTCACAGAAGTATTTTGCTGCGTTGATGTATTTTTCAGTTTTAGTATTTTATCTTTCCTCACTTCTCTGACCACTCAATCATATTTATATTTGTTGTTTATAATGTCAATGCAAATTGTCTTCTTTGAACATAGACATTTTATTCTGGCATATCAAACACACAGCTTTTTCCTTGTACTGCATGAAAAGAAATGATAGGTCCATTATTCTTTGAATTTTCTACACTATGAGTCAATTTATCTCTTTCTTGATATCATTGTTTCTAGGGATGCCAAATTGCTATAATATATATATGTGTGTGTGTGTGTGTGTGTGTATATAAAACAAAAGCAATATACCAGCAATAACTTTGACCACACAGAGATGTATAGACTACATTGACCATCAATGCAGTCTTATCAGTGTCCATCACTGCAGCCTTTCCAGTCCAACCATTTTGTGCCCATATTGGTGGAACTCCACTTTAACCTCAGGCTCACACTGGTGCAGTGCAGAAACTGGCATGATTACAGAGCCTGTTCCTCCATCACCTTTCCAGTTCACACTACCCTATGGGAACCATACCATGATCTGTGAATTCTCACAGTAATCCGATCACATGTGTGAGAAGATCCATGCAATCAGATTGCAGTCCAGGATAAAAGATGGCATGTATGCTTCTTTCTTCTGAATCTAATGTGAGCTGAACCATACAAAGGTATGACTGCACTCACACTGTTCAGAAATTGGAACAGTGTGAATTGGGGCTCACACAGCATGCAACATACATCAGGCACAGCTGAATAGCAATCAGAATATAATGCATGAACTGTCAATTAAATTGGGTTTCCTACTCCTCGGCTCTCTGCAGAGCCAGATTAAATTCCCATGGGTCAGTGTGGGAGCCCCATGCGATAACACTGAGCACTGACAATTTGCATTTACACTGAGCACTTACAATTATCATCACCACTGAGCACTGACTGATTGCACGACCTCTGAGTGTTGACTATTTGCATAATATCTGAGTGCTGACAATTTGCATTAACACTGAGCAATGACCATTTGAGTGATCACTGTGATGCAATCACTCCTAGAAACCACCCCCAACCAACTCACCAACTTTAAACAAGAAGGCTCTTCTAACTTCACAAAAAGACGCCCCCTATCTGCAAAAAAAAAAAAAAAAGACTTCATAACTTGAGGGAAAAAGGGCCCACTTAATCCCCAAAAAGGCCCTAGTAACTGCAAAATTAAAAAAAAAAATAGACCTCCTAACTTGTTCTTACCTCAGTTATCAGGCAGCAACAGGCTCTGCACAGGCAAGCTCTTGACTCATCTGATCACACCCGAGACGGAGGAGGAACTGCAAGACAGAGAGGAGGAGGGGCCTTGGACAGTGCAGCGCTGGGATGTTTTCTTCACACACAATTGCTCTTTTATATAAAGCTCTTTCTTATGTACATGGGTCTGTGTATTTGTTTGTCTAGTCTACACTGGACTAACACACTGGTTCCATGGAGTTGGGAGTTGATGACACCTCAAGTATTCAATGCTTCCAGGATGCCATTCAGTGCCATTTTCCAATCATTTCTCGCTGGAATATGCTTTTTGATGATTCCTGCCTCTGAGAATAGTGAAATGTCCTACAGAAACTCATGAATGCTTGAGGAACTAGCTCAGGTGCTGATGGGGGCACTTCAGCCTAAATTCCTGAGGTCAGACACCAATAAGTCAGATGCTGGGACCACAGGATGTTCTCCACTTCTGCCTCTGTATTTTATTCAAGCACACGTACCCTGAGACCTCTGGGAGGATAATCCTGTCTCCAATAGGTATTGGCCTCCTACTAATGTGAATCAGCCAGGTCTTTCCCCACCTTGGGCCATGGTCATCACTAACCTGAACGCTCTTACAAGCAGCACAAAGATTACACCCCAGAGTCTGCTGGCGACAGAAAATATCAGTGTAAGTAGAGTCATAGTGCCTTGGGGAAGAAGTTGCCACCTTGGGTGGCAGACACCTTGGGTTGCCACCTTGGGTCCCAGACAAGATAAAGTTTTAATTCTGTAGCCTCCAAGAATGGCTGATTTCTATAGGGAGACCCCTTATTTGGCAGAGAATATTCAAAATAATGCAAAACCAGCCAAGTGTCATGCCTTCAAGTCAAGAGCTACATCATTGTAGAACGCAGTTGGTGGCTTTTGTTTAATGGACAGTCCAAAGGAAGAATATGAGCCAAGAACATGATTTCAGATTTTGAGCCAAAATACATCAGCTTGAGACTCAACAAGCTCTTGGATCACATGATGTCCATCCACATCCTCCAAAATTATCAATGCGCACAGACGGTTTTCAATGTCCCTACCCCAAGAGATTCTTGCTCACCTGAAATATGAGCATTTCCCACCAAAGTCTTGCTCTATATTTGTGCTTGAGATACAACCCCCTGATGATTGCTCAGAGATATCAATCATGAATTTATCACCCCAACTCACCAATTGTCTTATTTTTGAAATTTTGTGAAATTGACAGTGATCTCAGTAGCACTCTCTCTCCATATGTTTCTAAATTTCCATTCCCGTTGATTTTTTCTCATGTATATCCACCATCACAAGATTTTTCTCCAAATTTGCAGTTGACATTCTCATTTACTGAATGATTAAATTGTCTGTATATCTTTCTTTTTCGGGGGTGGGCATCACTGCCCTCTGGTGGTGGGAGTAGGAGGTCCAGCCTTTGCTCCTTTGGAACTGCTGCTGGAATTGAACCTCCATCCCAGTGGACTGCAGTCCCGTGCACAACCACTGTGCCACCAGGGCTCAGCCCCATATCTTTCAATTAGTATTTATTTTAACAATGGGGAAATTCAAGCACCAGGTGATGGTCAACTGGCCTTCTCTGGGCCAGAATTTGCTGAAAGGAATAAATAATTGCTTTCCCAATATGTTTCAATAAAATCCAGGAATTCAAACACAGGACATGATCATTTCAGATATTAATTCAGCTTATTGAATTAGTTCCATTTTTTTTTGCATGCAGACTTAAATGGCATTACTGAGTGAGGTCATTCCAGCACACAGTGATAACATTGGTTGCTGGTGATTGGTGTAACAATTTATGTTTCACATTGTGATGTAGCTGTATGCTAGCCCAAGTCACCTCCATCTCTGAATGTAAATGGCATGATAGTCTCAGCTAATCCTATGACAGTGGTTAGTTTGACCCTTCTTAAAGTTGAAATCTGTTGACATCCTCCTGCACATAACTTTGGGACCAAGTGTGTGACCCCTATCCAGAGTGAGTTTGTACATTCTTGGTGCATTATGAAGAAGCAAAATATTGATCTCCAGATGCAGATGTTCTGGGCACTTGGTAACTCCAAAATGTTGAAAAGTGGACATGATAATAAGTATCGCTCCAAGGAAAAGTCAATCATATTTTATTCAGTGTGTATTGTTGCACAGTAGGCAGGCATAAAACTTGTGGCTTAAAAATATCTTTTATTCCTATTTGTCTCTGATTCTATAACAAAGAAACAGTGTGGTTTTTCTGTAATGCTTTGATAGTTTGAGAGTCACAGAGAGAATGGGGTATAGTCTGTCAAGCAGATCTCAGGTTAATGTCCTCATTTGGAGGCATTTAAGTGATAACTAGCTCGCTGGAGGAGGAACAACACACTCCCTGTGAGACATTCCTGTTGAGAAGACACATGGAGCTGTGCTTGAGCGCTGGAGGTGAAAGAGCCACGTGGACACCCAGCCCTCATATGCTACCACTGCCACTGCACCCCCAAGATTTTCCACCCACTGGCCTGTCACCTTGCATTTCACATCATTGAATTGTGAGTCTGAAGAGGAATTTATAGATTGGTATCAGACATGTGGCTAATATTGGACTTAGGGACTTGATCTGGACTGGGCTGAGATGTTTTCTAAATTTGTCTGTTTTTGTATATAAAGCTCTTTGCTGTACATATTAAGTCCAAGAACTCTTCTGGACTTATTACTGATGATCATTTGGAAGTGTGCTTGAGGCTATCTATAGGCAGCAACTGTCTGGACTATGCATCTCTGGTTCATTCCATTTAGGCCAAGTCATCAGAGTAAACTCAAGCAATCACACAAAATATAATCAATTGTGTTGTTTTGTACAATATGAACCCATGCGGTTATGCAAGGTACTTATCTGTGGCAGTCATCTGTTTATGTTAATTTTATGATAAAAATGTAGGGGTGGAGCCTAGCCTGTTAATCTGGAGATAGTCATTGAGCAGCCAATGACGCCTCTATGTGGGCATGGCTTTCTCCTGAGGCTTCTGGGAAATCTCGTGATATTTCCCTGGTAAAGATGAGAAGCTATCTTCCCCAGTTGTTGGGAGTTAGTCTCAGAGACAATGAATCACGGACAAGATGGCAGTGTCCAAGAAGCTGGAGGAGCCAGAGGAGAGACCACACGGCTTTGCCCTGATGGAGTCAGACCTCTGAAGCTGGGGCGCCCACATGGAGACCTCTGCTAGCGATGAGTTGCTTCTGCTATTGATGGACCCTGAGCCCTGGAAGTGAGGAGCCCTGTGGAGACCCCTGCCAGTGCTGGGATTCTGCACCCCCTGACCTGTGACTTGGTAAGTCGGAAGGAGACTTTATAGACTGGTTTTGGGCATAGGGGTTAATAGACTTATGACTTTGAACTGGACTGGGCTCAATGTCCTGTTCCTCTTGTATATAAACCTTTTCCTTATATCCATATGCATGTCTTTGAAATTTGGTCCTCTAGTCTATCCGGACTAACACAATAAACATACACTGTACCTATAAACATAGATTGCATATATAAAGAATTCTCAATGCATTTGTAAATAAATGTAACAAATAAAAATGTTTTGCATATTTGTAGTAGGCAGATAATTTTGACTTGATCATTTTATAAGTAGCTCACATGCTCAAAAAGTGTGAGCAGCCCAGCTGTAAATCATTAAAGGAGGTCTCACTAGGCTACAGCCTGATTGAGAAGTGGATTCCACTCCTACGCTGCCAGGATACCATAAAATCTATCCACTTCAGGGCCGAACCATACACTTCATAGCACTAGGGCAATGAAGAATGAAATACATAAAACACTCCTCAAAGTTTTAATTGACTTAGAAGACAGGCTCTCCTAAGTGATCATCAGGAAAATTTTCTTAGTAGATTATTTCAAATCCAGGTTGTTAGCCATTAGAAATCTGAACACTTTACTGTAGTTATACATATGATGGCGCTTCACAAGTTTGTGAAAAAATTAAATTGAATGCAATTTTCCCCACCAATTTGTGAAGCCCCTTGTAGTTCATCTAGTCAATAGTAAAAGAGTAATTTTATTCAATCTAATTTCTTTTGAGGGGGAATGCTATTTGCACCACCATTATCCCCTTTCCATTTATCTTCAAATTATTTTTTTTATAGCTAGAATCTGGATTTATTCCACAAATATGCATTCTGCAACTTCTAAGGTGCCAGTCAGTAGCAACCAATAGGACTAAATAATATAAACATATTAGGATAAGTCCTCTCCATATTTAAAGTGATGCCTTAAGGCTGAGCTCCGGTTACATAAGTGGTTGAGTGCGGGACTGAGGTCCGTGGGCTTGGCGGTTCAAATGCAGCGGCAGTTCTCAGGAGCAGTGCTGAGTAGCTCCCATGACCACCAGAGGGCAGTGATGCCAAAAAAAAAATAAAGTGATGCCTTTTGTGAATTTTACACAGTGGTACCTGGCATTTTATTTCAGGGAGACACTTAAAGATCTTAAAAGATTGGAGCCTCTCACTGGATGGATTAGGAAAGTGTACAGAAAGCATTCAATTTATGAGAGATTTCAAAATGTTGGAAAGTGAGTTAAAAGAGAATGAGATTTTCAACACTCTAGAACAGAACAGAAACGCACCTGGGACTAAATCCTTACAGAGTTAGAAAACCTTGCCTTTCTCCTGAGAAGACACCTGGGGCTCTCAAATTGCAACCTGTGAGGCTGCACCCCAATATTTAACCCCCTGTGCTCCCCAGGGAGCCTTCATTTTGTCACACACATGCACATGCACACACATACACACACAGAGCAAGGCACAAAGAGGGAAGTGAGGTTTTAAAATTTGAGAAGTCACCAGATCTAATTCCAGTTTCAAAATGTTTGCCTCTGTCCCAGGTTTGTATAGATCTATAGGTCTTTTCTTGTGCTTTAAAGCACGTATGTTTGTGTGTGTGTGTGTGTGTGTGTGTGTGTGTTTGGGGACCAGAGTTAAAATGACAATTTTATTTTGCAACAACAGATGATGAAAATGGAAACAAATTGATTTTATGCCCTCATTGTGAATTAAATACTAATGTGGACTAATACTGCTGATCAGTATTTTAATATACAAACAGTGAAAGCCCGGGATTTTAGCAATTGGATTATTGAAAAAACACCGCACCTACATTTTCTTTCTTTTTGTTGTTGTTTTTTTGGCATCACTGCTCTCCGGTGGTGGGAGTAGGAGGCCCAGCCCCACTGCTGGAATTGAACCTCTGTCCCAGTGGACCACAGTCCCGCGCACAACCACTACGCTACCGGGGCTCAGCCGTTTTCACCATAATATTGTGCAGAATTTTTAGACGAAGATTCCTAGACTGTAGTCTGTGGGCCACCACATGTGCTCTAATCAGAAGCACAGCGGAACCTGACAGTGGTTCCAGGCCATCTCCAAGACATCTGATAATGTAACTGAGTCCCTCATGATCTTTGTGATATGTGTGGCCCTTAAGGCAGTACATCTCATGAGGGTGCCATTGTTTTTTGTCCCCCCTCTATTTTACTACCCAAGATTTCTTTTTCTAGAGATTGGTCTTCCTGCTGACCTTGTGTCTGATGCAAACAAGACAAGGACTCGCCGTCTTTAAAGCGGCATTCTGGTTTTACTTCTTCTAAGACTGATGATTGATTTCCATCGTGCTCATCTGGTGGGTGGGTGCTCCTCTTTCACCATGCAGTGCATTCAATCAGAGCAAGAACACGCCATGGAAACAGGCACTTCAGAAGAGACTCAGTTGATTAGATGAATTGTATGTGACAGTGAAGAGCACAGAAGGAATCCACTTGTTTTAACATTTCCATCCTGGGAAAACAAACAGCCATAGCACCCCACAGGTTTTGGATTCACCAGATGGTGTGTAGAGAACAGAAACTGGGGATAACCCAGGCCAGTCACACATCCCTTGTTAGCAGATTTGTACGTCCACATCAGTAAGTGTCCAGACGCACAGTAGACAGAAAGGGCCAAGGGAATGACGGACAGAGTCCCCCTGTCCTTTCATTGCCAAATGTGACTATTTCATCACCTTTCACAAAAGGGTGTTGTTGGGGCTGAGCCCCGGTGGTGTAGTGGTTGTGCGGGGGACTGCGGCCCACTGGGATATGCAGCGGTTCCACAGGAGCAAAGGCTGGGCCTCCTACTCCCACCACCAGAGGGCAGTGTTGCTGCAAAATGTGGTGAAGTAATCAGATGGTGCCCATCTATCAGAGTGTCTGAAGTCTTCGAGGCCTAGCAGCCTCAAAGCAGCCATCGAAGGGAGACTTCAACTAAGCCCACATGGAAGGAGCACGCCACACCCACAGCAGTTACTAAAGAACTGTAGTCATAGAATCTGTAGTCAAAGGGGTGTATTAGACCCTAAATTGTGAGGATTCATTGTGTAGAAGGCTATGGATGACCATTGGGCAATAAGCCTCCAGGGATCTCCCTTGATTCGTATTCGAGGGATGAAAGGAAAGTTCTTAGAGTTGAGTAAAGTTGTTAAAAAGGACAAATCTGACTTCAACAGTCAAAGCCTTTTCAGTTGATGTCTCTTCTGATGCACCCTGGAACTTATATGTTTTCTTTTTTTAACATTTGCTGTACTTTTGTATATTTGCTCATATTAGAGTTTATCTCAGATGTGTTTTTTCATTGGGGATAACTCTTGAAAATTGTAATAAATGTTTTTTTTTTTTTTGGTACAGAAAACCCAGGATTGATAAACCTATGTGAACAGCAAGTAGAATCAGTGTTTCTAAGGAGGGATACAGTGCTGGTGGTCATGCTGGGAAGGATGAAATAAGGTAATTTCAAAGAGTCCTATAGCAATTGTGCAATATTGACTGATGTGATTGCACTGTGGAATGATGTGATATCTGTATTAACTTCTGATTAGTTGAATGAATGAAAGAATGTCAACATAGCCAGATAGAAAAAACTAAGGCCAAGTTGAAAGTCATCCAACCTTGGGATGTGTTTGCCACAGACCTTCTGATGTGCTTCTTCAAGAGATCTACCAGTGGAGGGCTGAGGAGTGGGAAGGGTTTCAGGCAAATGTGTGACTGATCTCTGGCTCCTATTTATAGACCCCTAGTGATTAACACAGACTTAATAACAACTTAATAACAACTTGTGTGTTAAAACACACAAACAAAGGAACCGATAATTAACAAGATTCTGGTGGGAAAAAAAATCAGAATCCTTATTTGCTATATTATAATATCTAACATTTCAGAAAATCCTTTGTCAGTGAGTAAAGGTGGAATTGATACTGTCTCTGGGTGCCTGAAGTTGTTGGTTTTAATATACAAATACTTCACGGCAAGTATTAAAAACAGATTCAAGAAAATAATGTAATCATTTTTAAATAATTAAAACTGCAATGACAAGACTCAATGCGTAGTATAAGCTATTTAGCATTAATAATAGATATTTGAAGCTGAAAAACTATATCAGAAGTAAAAACTTTAATAGATTTGCAACACAAAGGAATCAGTGAATTTGATAAAGGATTAACAAAATTTATTTAATCTAAAAAATATGGAGAAAAATTAACTGAAGAACATGGCTCACAGGCCAAGAAATAAATAAAATAAAATCACATGTTCTAACATAGGGAAAGACAGATATCCAAAGTCTTAGGTCGTGAGGCTTCTGTTAAATCCAGGAGGCAGCTTTTGGTGAGTTGCTAAGATATACTTTGCTCATTCATATGCGTCCTACAACAGAAACAGATATTCAGAGGGGAAAGAAGAAAAACATGTTAGGAGAATGAAAAACTAGTCGATGTACTCTTTTAAAAAGTGCCACCTTGAGTCAAAAGAAAGAAATAAAAAAATGCCACCTCCTGTTCATGTTAAAAGCTAGACCCCCAAGTGGAATTCTTCCATTTCCTTCAAATATATTATTTTTAATCCTAAAGTCTGTCAAATTCATAGACAATAACTCTGCAGACAGAAAAGGTTACCTGTAAAAGTATAGTGTACTCACGTACTTTTTCAGAGATGATGGGGGGATCATGGAAATTGCTTCTCTAACAAATTCCTTAAAAAAGAAAACAGGAAGGCCTCTCCCTTGACTACCTGTATTTCTTCCAATTTACTCACTCTAGAACTGTCAGGAAAGTCTCTCCATTCTTCTCCTCGGTTGAGTCACGAATTTCCCCCATTTATGACTACTGTAATAGAGCATCGTTAAAGATAGTCCTCATTTATACTACTTTTCCAACTCATGTGAAATGAGTCAGATGCTTTCAGTACCTCAGCACCTTGCACGAGATGCATTTGGGTTAATCCACGAGGTCATGAGTCAGGGTCCCACCGACATTTCACTTTTGACCATGTCCCAGCTTTGGAATTAGGATGCCTGTTCCTTTATTTGAACCTCTAATTGTATTTCAGCTTCATAAAATTGGGGTGAAATTTAACAATGAATTACCCAACACTAGGAAACATTTATCAAATAAACATACTATTTACAATAGACATATGATATTTTTAACATGGCCTTCAAATGAGACTGTGAAATAATAAAAGCCAATAAAATGATAAGGCAAATCACTAAACATTTTTATTCTATACAATTAATATGACATTTTTCTTGATAATTATAAAGGTCTGTTTTATGCAAAGGCACAGATGAGCATTAAATTGAAAGACAGTGTCTCCCAGTTTCTCCAACACTAATTGTACTTGAAAGAGAAGTATCAGATATCAGTGCCTTCATCACTATGTTCGCAAAGCTACTTTATATATATATAAAAATCCCAAATTTTGTAAATGATTTTCTGCAATTACGTTGTTTCACATGACAACAAACCATGAACAATTTCCACAGAATGAAATGTACTCACTTTAATTACCATTTATATCCTCATAATTGTGAGACTTCTGTAAGTTATTTAATTATCTCTTTACTATTATCTCACGGCTAGAATCCTTGTCCACCTACACTGTGAGAGTGTGGATGGATCAAATTCCTAAAAGGGAAATTGGACATACAAATTCTGCCCTGCCAAAAAACTTTGCCTATCAACTATCACCCAGAAATTTGTGTCTTTTTAACCGTATCCTTATCAGCTTTGAATAATAGTTGAGATCTTTTTAATCTGAAGATCAAAAACTATTCTTATTACAAGTCTTGGAAATAAAAAAATATTTTTTACTTTCATTCACAACCTTGGATGTACGCCCCCATAATATACCCCTATAATTATATAGGAAAATCACCATTCTTAAAAAATTACAGGAATTAAAATATAATGATTTCATTGTTTCTTTGGTTACTTACATGGCAAAAGAAAGAATACCCCAACCACCAGGACAACTGAAACAGCGATGCCATTAGTTTCCTCAAGGTAAGAGAAACCCAGATACTTACAGAGAGCAACAGAAACAAAATTCATCGCTGAAATTAAGGTCTCTTTCCTGAAAAGCTCCTCATGGCACTTGCTTAGTACATACAGAGTAAATAAACAAGTTAGTATTTCACCAAATCAAAAGCCAAATTAATATATAAGAAATCTACAACTTAAAGTATAACATAACAAAGCTTACTGGAGTTGTCATCTGTGCTATCATCCGCATTCCAGTGCTTATTTGTGGGAGGAACTCCAATATAAATTTCTATTAGATGTAGAACTCGTTTGAGTAGTTCTAACAGCAGGAGTCTCTGGGGCTTGCTTTATCATAAGACTGTTGCATAAAGAAGGGATCTGCTGCCTTTCCACAGCTACTTCTGCTCTAGTTTCAGAAAGCCTCTCAGTGTTTCTGTGAAGATTACCAAAAGCAAATGGCTATTAATCCACTTCGTTGTTCCCTAAATGATTCTTCAGTCAAGTTCTTTAAGTTAAACTTTGCCACAAGGGAGAAACTATACAGAAAGATTTCCCCCCAACATCGCTCTCTGGTGGCAATGAGAGTACTAAAATTTTCCAAAGTGTGAGATGTGTCCTTAGGATGGGCATTGTGTTGTTTGGTTTTGTACTCCTTAAAAGGATACATCTTCTGAAACCCACAGGGAGTCACCACAAGTCACTGTGGCAGCGAGTTTGGCTTTTAGTTTGTTGTCAAGAAGGAACCCTGGTGGCAAAGGAGTTAAAATGTTCAGCTGCTAGCTGACAGATAGACTGTGGGAACACCCCGTTCTGCTCTACAGGACGAGGTGGTGAATCTTAGTCAAAGATAGCCTTGGGCCTTATGGCTGGGTCAAGCCCATCTACCCTGTCTCAGTGGGCTCACAGGACAGGAGTGGGTTGGGGTTTCATTCTGCTTGCTGTTAAGTCCTGGTGAATCCCTTCTGACTCAGGGTGACTCCCAGTGACCAAGTAGAATTGCCCCGGGGTGTTTTCTTGGCTGTGCTCTCTAAGGAAGCAGAGTCCCAAATCTTTCTTCGGTGGAGCTGCTGGGCAGGTTCAAACTGCCAACCTGTTCAAACGAAGCTCAGTGCTCAACTGTTTGCACCGCCAAGTCCCAGCTTCTAAAACGTAGTTCATTGTGTTAATGTTTCTACATAAGGGAATGCTGAAATTAAATTCTATAATAGAAAGTGTGCATACATTAGAAGTCTTCAGAAATAACAACTTTATATTAGTAGTAAATCATACATCCAAGAAGATCATACTAAAGAAACGCATACTAATAAAGCCAGACAAAAACAGGAAAGAGATGTAAGCTCGCCTCCTGGAGGATCTGAAAGCTAAACAGACTTGCTGATGCTATTTTACAAATTGCACTGCCGAGGGAGCTTGCACTTCTACCTCACAAAACTGCCTCACTAAACACTAGGTTCCAGAAGCCTTTCAATGAGCTTGATGTAGTGTCGGTGATTCTCTTTTGACTTACTTGTCTGGTAGTTTCACAAATGTTTCTTAACTTCCAATTCTTGGAAGTAGAGTTGTTTGTATTTCTCTAATTCTGCTTTTTGTAAATTGTTTCGGGAAGTGAATTCATGCTCCAGCTCCCTCACTCTTTTTTCCATGTCACTTGTCAGTGAAGCAATCTGTTCCTTCCATAGGTGTTCTCTGTAATCCTGGGATTGTGCGTGAGTCTACAACCAATCAAGAGGATGCATTTAAAAATTGATCATCAGGCATTTCTTTCTTTAGTTCTTCTCAGTGATCCTGAGAGCAACTCTCAATAAGTCAAAAATGCGTTTTTATTTTTATTTTAATTTTTTAATTTAATTTTATTTATTTTAGGTATCACTGCCCTAAAAATGCGTTTTTAAAAGGTGAAGTTTAAAAAAAAAGTTGAAGCTTAAAATCATTATCAATGTCAGCTGCCACATCTGAATGATAAATAACTGAATTATTATCAAGCTATTGCTTATGTAGTTTTGGCTTTGAAAGTATGCTAATTCATTTAAATTATTAATTAAAAATACAATATAGTCAGTCTAAGCCAAAGTATGGGACATTTAGAAAATCATAACGTTTTTATTGTTTTGCCTGTTAGGAGGTTTTTTTATGGTAATTAGACTTAATCACTAAAGGATTTTCTAAAGAGAAAAATTATCTCTAAGAGTACTTCAGTGATAATAATGATGGCATTGACATATTTAAAAAGAGACTCAAATGCCATTTTCTTACAATCTACAAAACAAATGACTGAACCCAAGGGAAACACATGCAATGTACATGTCTGACATAATTTTCAATTTGATGAGTGAAAGCACAGAACAGATAAAAGAGTTCACCTGTATAAACAGATTGACTTGTTGGAGTTTAAAAGCTAGATCTTGCCGTGCTTCTTCCTCAACTCTGCGTTTAAACTGGTCTACGTGGCCAAGGTCGAACTCTTTTTCGTCTAATTCCCTTTGGAGGTGGACCACCTTTTCTTCCAACTCCTCTTTACTCTTCTCCAGTTTTTCACACTTCTGCTGCATATCTTCCTTAGCTGACAACTTTTGTTGAAGGATCTGATTTTCTCTTTCCAAAGATTGCCATGATGAATATGAAGTTTCTGATTTTCCTGCAAGTTGGTCAGTCTGCATGAAATAAAATGTTATGGCCTGGTAATAAATGAAGTTCACTGAGAATTTGAAACTTAATACTCTTCTAAAATAAATTCAATGCAAGAAAAATTGTTTGCGGTACAGCAGATTCTCAGAATGTGATCGCTTTTGCTCAATCTCAAATATCACTGCCATTGAATCACTGCAGACTCACAGTGACCCTGGGGGTTTTCTGAGACTCTAACTGTTCGTGGGAAAGCCCCATCATCTTACCTGGGAGCTGCTTGTTTTTTCAAACTGCAGTCAAACGGTTCACAACCTCAAAACCAATCAAGAAGACAACGAAAAAGAGCCATAAAGTACTTTTCCTCTTATGATTTTTGTCACACAGTCTCTGTGTAGATTCTAGTTTTCTATGATCTGTCATAAACTGTCCCTACTCCAAGGAACCACAAGTTACTGAAGCAGAAAGTGACCTCCCCACAAAAACCCATTTACAGATGGAAGGGCTAGCTTCACTGACCGTGAACTTACCTATGTTAACTGAGGCATTTCCTTTTCAAGTGGCTTGTGTAGCAAGCTCATGACATTGAAGAAGAGGGCGTTGTGCCTAACCAAAGCAAACGAACAAGTCTGAACCACATAGGAGGGGGCCTGTGGTCCAGGAGGTAGACAAGCAAGCCCATGACAAGGGCATCACTGACAACCAATGAGCTCAGAGTGGGGCCTGGAGGACCAAGAGGGAGCTAATTACCAGGATTTATAGGGAAGTTAAAAAATTATACTTAAATCCAGAAAAAGGAGACTCTTGCTTATTAGCATCTGAAAGTTGAATATTAAGAGAGAAGTCAAAGAAGCATTGGTCAATATAAAGGAATGGAGCCTTCCTCAATTCAAATAGTCTCCTTTTGTTATGAAAATGAAGACACGACATCTGGCTGACATGAGTGCACAGGCTGTCAGGAAAACATGATCCAAAGCCAAAGACAAATCGGTAAAACCCTTGGGTAAGACCTTGGAAAGATTGAAGATGACTCCTCAAATTCATGAGGGAGCTTTTTGAAGTGGAGGCAGGAGACACTCTATCTCTCTGCTCACTTCCTTGGAGACACTCTACTGACCAGACACACCATGGCACTATGTTGATAGACCCCATGCCTTGGACCTAGAGAAGACATGTGGTGACTCCTGCCAGCGCGGAGATGCTTTCACCACTACTGGACCCAAAGACTTCCCACCCACTGGCTTGTGATTGTCCTGTATATGACGTCATTGCATGTACCTCATGGATCTGAAGAGATCTTTATACATTGGTTTTTATTAAATTTCTAGTTTGGGTGTAGAAAGTATACACCATTTTTTAATTTCTCTGCTTTGAAACATCATCAAAAAGAAAATGGAAGTTAAGGCGATTGCCAAGTTTCCCAAATGGTTTGCATAACCACCTTACAATTTTGCTATTTGGAGAAAGGTATACTAGTTTTTCCAGATCAAGTTACTTGGGAGTGCTTCACATACTCGATCTTCTGGTGAAATCCCTGCAATGGGGGCCTGGCCCATTCAGTATAACAGTCATTACAGTAGCCTTCACAGTCCTTTGGAATCTAGCCTCCACCTCGCACCCTGGTCTCAGCTCTCGCAATCCTCATCTCTTCATGCCATTCCCACCAGCTAATACTACTGTGAAGAGGGAACCAAACACAACATAAAATGTGACTAAGAGCTACAATTATCTTCACATTGGGTAGATTCATATGAAATGATCATTGCTGAGACTTGAACCAAAGCTTATTAGCCAATTACAGTCCATCCTCATTACTTGTGGATTTTGTTTTTACAAATTCACCTAACTTGTTAACACATTTTTAATACTCATTTTATTTGTGACTCGTCCACCTCTGATCACACAACTCATCATTTTAGTGATTGGGTCAGGGAGGTGAGCATCTCAGAATGACAGATTATTAGAACAGAGTGGTCTTGTACTGAGGGAATACTTGAGTAGAGGCCCAATGTCCATCTGCTTCTTACTACAAAAATTATAAATGCATGGACAAAGATCTACTTCCCCATCATCACATATAAATATATTTACAAGTGTATATGCATGCATCTCTATCCCTATAAATGCCCTTTACTTAGTTCTTTCCTCGACTTGATTTGAGCATTGTTACACATACAATTTTCATTATTTGCAGCAACTATGTTCTATAAAGTTCCTCATCCCACTATCATGTTTCCTCTTGTCCTACCATCATATTCCGCATTCATTTGGGTTTTAGTAATTCCTCTTAATTACATTGGCCTTGATCAAGCCCTAGCAGGCATCCTACACCCTTCTCACCAATGATTGTGGGTCACTTATTGTTCCCTTGTCCCTGGGTTTGTTAACACCCACATCCTCTCCCCTGCCTCCCCCTCTTCCATGTTCCCCAACAGCACTGTCATCCCAATGTTTTCCCTTTAGGTTTGGTTATGCGACCTATCTTATCTAGATAGGCATGCAGAGATAATCCTATGCACAAACACAAGATCAAGTAAAACAAAGCAATAATGGAAATTAAAACAATAACTCCGACAACAACAAAACAAAACAAAGACAAAGAATAAAGAAGGGAAAGAAAGAGAGGAAGAGAGAAAGGAAGAGAGAAGTAAAGAAAAGCCTAAAGCCTACCTGACCTTTAGGAGTGCTTTCCAGTCATGTCTGATGGGGTCCAAGCCCTGGCCCCACAATCTATTTTCGGTGTTCCCCAGGGACTTCACTGCTCTGCTCCCGTTGCTGCTCTGTTGCACCACCTTATTGCTTTGCCTTGGCTTGGTGGAGTCAGACTGGGCACAATTCCAGAAGGCTGACACAGTATTTTAACCCTAAAAATCAAGAACTCTAGTGTTTTCAGTGTCATTTGGCCACACTGAACGGCCAACAAAAACAAGATTACCCAATGGACAAGATTGCCTCTGAATCATCAGGAACTTTATCGAGCATAGTTGCTCCAAATAATGAGAATTGACTGTATGTGTAACAATGTTCAAATCAAATTGTAAATAGTAGCAAAAAGATTTCATCAGCTATGTTCTTTTTTTAAAAAATTGCCACATACGACCCTAAGATCTTAGAAAAAATAACTATTTTGAAAGAGTGGAGATATCATAGGAGGACATCCTTTTGAAGAGAGAGTGAGTGAGAGGCGAAAGATGAGCTGATACCAAGGGCTTAATAAAAAGAATATTTTTTGAAAATGATGACAACATATGTACAAATGGGCTTGACACAATGGATGGTGATGGCTATACAAGCTCACAATAAAATGATTTGAAGAAGAATAAGCAGTGATTTTGATTTTGATATCATATTGAGGGGATGAGCTACTGGGACTGGGCGATCAGAAATATAGTCTTTGGGGACACCAAGGTGTAGCAACCTAAGAGTTCACACAACACCATGCTACACATTGATTTGAGTGAGTAGTCACTGAGGTCAGTCTTAAAAGTTCTTGAGTCACCATCAAAAGGTGCAACCAGTTGTCTTTTCTGTCCAGAGGAAAGAAGGCTGGTCAAAAACCAAAAGGCATATGGAAAGGATCAGTTCAATGAACTAATGGGCCACACAAACACTCAGCTAGGATGAGAGAAACAGGTGGAGCACAGCTCAACACCATAAAAGAGATCAGGCTTACTGCCTATAGACAATGAGATCCCAAGATTATGAGCCTTTTTTTTATGCATAGGTCAGAAATCAAACCCACCACTGTAATAGAATAATCAACCACTGAGGGTCAGAGATGCAGCTCTGAAGTAAGGACAAATTCAGCAGGTTATAAAGGCTGAGAAAGGGGTAAAAGGCATAAGAATTGGAATGTTGAGAGAACTACATTGAATGAGTGAAACAAAGTCTGTCTGAATTAACTGTAAAATCGATTATCTGCTCTGTAAACCTTCACCTACTTCACATGAGAGATTTAAAAATACATGATTTTGAATTTCAAGGTGAGTTCATATTGACATAAAGAAAAACACAATTAAAATTAAAAAAGAAAAACACAATTACACTATTAAAACCTTATATTGAAAACTTCTGAAAGAAGACTTTCCCAAGATAAAGCATCTAAAATCTAGTTCATCTGGGAAATCTTGAATTGAATAACAAAAATGTAACCTACTCGAATCCTCATTTCAAAGTACTTGTTTTAGGTATGCACAATTCTGCTTCCTCACAGTATAAAGTAGAGCCATGTAGAACCATATGAATGATGATGTAATTAAACAAAATAAGGTTAAATTATGATATCAGTTGCTACCTCTTAACAATTTCTATTGTCACCTCTTGGGATTTTACAGCTGAGAGATGCCTCTTATTCAAAATAAAGTACATCTCAGGTCTAATTTTATTTTCTGGGCAATATGAATATTTTAAATAGATATAGTAAATACTTTGGCAATCTATATATTTTGAATATTTCACAATACTATATTATTTTTAATTTTCTTTCAGAACGTCTGTAAACCATCTCTCTGTGTACTTACTTTTTTTTCTGTTTTCTCTTTTTCACACTGACATGTACATCCCTGGAAATGATGAGGTATATTTTTTAACTCCTTATGTCTTTCCTCATGCTCATGTGTTTTTTTACCCTCAGCTTCATCTGTTTTACTTACAGAATGACATTGATCTTGGAGATTCATGACTTTCTTTCCTTCACTGACTACTTTATTTTCATATTCAGCCACTTTCTGTTGAAGTAAATTATTTTCAGCCTGCAGCTGAATGAGTTTTTCAGACATGAGCGTCTCTGCATTCTTGGATTCGCACACCAGCGCATTTAAATACTGGTGCTCCATTTCCTTCAGTTGACTCTGTGCATGGCTTAAGTCTCTTTGTAAATGCATTGTCTTTTCCTGGAGTGTGTCTTTTGTATGAGCGAATTCATTTTCAAGGCTACTGAATTGTTCTTTAATTTCAGAAAGCTGTTCACAAAGAGCGCCATTGTTTTCTTTTAGGATAGACATGTCCACTATGAATTTCTTCTCTGTATAAAGATACTTATCTCTTATTGGCTGTAAAGACAATTCTAAGGTTTCTTTGGACTTCTGACATTGCTCAAGATCCTGCACAGCAACAGTCAGTCTAGATTGTAAGGATTCGATAGTTGTTGCCAGTCTTTGCTCGTTTAATCTATCATTCTCCAATTTGGAGCGTAGCCTGGCGTTCTCGGCTGCCAGATGATTAAGTTGTTCACTGTGTTGAACAGTTGGCCTCCTTAATTGAAATGTTACTCTCCTTAATGATTTCTCCCTCGTATTTAAAGTCTGTTCAAGATCTTCAATTTTTGCTTTCAGAAATCCAACGTTCTCAGCATATTTCTGTTCATTTTCTCCAATGGTATTTTTCAATGTATCTATTTCACATTGTAGAACTTCACATCGAATACGGTAAAAGCAGTTTTGGTGTGAATCAGGTTTTTCTTTACTAGCATCCTAAGGAACACAAAGGAGAGTCAACACTCAATAAAATGCAAATCATGTTCTTTGAAAATTAACATCAACCTGTGTATGTAACCAATAAAAAGACCACAACATGTAGATATGTAACTGGACAATCTGCAGTCAATCATCACATCTTTCAGGAGCATGGATTCCTAAACTCAAAAGTTTGATTGGCAGTAAAGGAATCTCTGAAATTAAAGAAAGTAACATGAAATCACAATTCTAAAGAATTTCAAACACATTTCCTTTGAATTATGAAAACCCCAAAGGTATAAAATAAAAGAATAACATTCTGAACTATGTTAAGAAAATACATCTGGAAACCAAAAACATCAACTTGAGACTAAATTATAAAGCTTCATTCTACATGTATCTGGTGAGGTTAAAAATATTAAGTATATTTTTCTCTCAAACACACATGCAATCACATTAGGATATAAAATGCATTTGAAAAATCTTATCTTGGTAAGCAATCTGCCTGATTTTTCCTCAAATAATACTGTGACTTTCTAATAATACTGTGACATCTAATCTAGAGGTGTATGAGCTTGGGTGAAGGGAAAGGCAATACCCAACGAGACAGAGATGGGGTGGGGCATGTGGAAGAACAGAAACAGGGCAAGCTATTAGGAAGTTTGGTTAGTTGTTGAAAATAGAAATGATCATCTTATCTGTAAATCCACACCTGATACCCAATTAAAAACTTTTTTTTAAGTGTTATGTATTATGGCCTCATGATCCTCCTGTGTCTATCAAGAAAATTAATAAAGAGGACCCCCTTGTGAATCTCCAAAGCCGGTTACTCACTTAACTTTCTGAATGGATCTTTCTACCTTGCATTTATTCTTCTCAATAGAGCTCTTTCTAAACCACTGCTAGGCCAAAACTATTTTTCTGAAGCAACTCCCCCCTCCTCACCACATACACACACACACACACACACACACACACGTAAATAAGTGTACTCCTCAAAGAACTTGTCTGTAGCCATATTATTTTAACAGAGATGTGTTTAAAGAAATTTTCTTGGGAATAAACCCAAAATAAATTGGAAGTCGAGTAGCAATATTTTTAATTTTTTTCATTTCTACACATACAAATACATACAGACAAAGAGGTGGAGATGACTAGAAGAATTACTCAGAATTATTCTTCTTGTGAGCCATTTTATGTTTCTTAACATTTGATTCATAGCTTAATTGTGATAGTTTTAAGCAATAAGATAATTTTTCTTTGTTTAATGCTATTATTAAAAATCAGTGAAATTTCTTAAGCATTTCTGCTAGAATTGAATATGCAGAATTTCTTAAACCTTCAAAAAGATCTTCTTGATTTTTTTTAACCCCTACTCCTATCTACTCTTCACTAACACTGTCAACCCAAGTGTGACTCACAAACACACAGGCTTTTAAAAAAAGACAAGACAAAATGTGGGCTCTGTGGCCTGTAACCTCTTTTTACATTCAGGTGCTCAATCATGGAGGAGCAGCTCTGTTGTCTCCCTCCACAGAGATGGAGTTTTTAACATTGAAACAAGAAGGGAAGAGAAACTTTCATGTATTCAGTCTGGATGCTAGGCAAACAATGGGAGCACCTGCATTCTATGTAGAGGCATGACATCAGGATTGGAGGAAGGCTTATGAACAATCTGTGGTATGCAGAAGGCAAAATCTTGTTTGCTGAAAGTCAGGATGACTTGAAGCACTTGCTGACGAAGAACAAAGATTGTAGCCTTCACTATGGATTAGAATTTGAAACCCAAATCCTCACAACCACACAAAAATGTGACATCATGGTAAACAGAGAAAAGACTGGTGTCAATGATAACAATAAACTAGTATCCACAAACAATACTCATAAGAGAAATAGTCAAAGGATCAAAATAGCACATTGCATTGGGTCAATCTGCTGCATGAGGCTTTGTGAAAGTATTGCAAAGCAAAGATGCTATTTTGAGCACTAATGTTTGACCGATTCAATCCGTGCTATTTTCAGTAGCCTCATATGCATGAGGGACTTGGATGCTGAACAAAGAACGGAGGCGTTGGGATTGTGGTGATAGTGACGACTGTTGAAAGTCCTGTGAACTGCCAAAGGAGCCAACAACTCTGTCTTGCATGTACAACCAAAAAGACTCTCTGGAAGCAATGAGGGACACTTTGTCTCTTACATTTTGAATAGGATATCAGAGAGAGCAGTCACTGGAATGATCAGGACATCGTGTTTGGCAAAGTAGAAGGGGGAGGAGCTAAAAAGAGGAAGATCCTGGATGAAGTGGATTCACATAATGGCTGCACCTATGGGCTCAGGCAGAGGAGTGATTTTGAGGATGGCACAGGGTCATAAATAGAGTCAATTTGGGTCAGACTGGACTCAACAACAACACACTTTTTATCCATACTGTGTTTATCCTCATTGAGAAGGTCATGGTTTCTTGTTACCATGGGGTGCATTCCAACCTATGTTCCTTATGTACAACAGAACCAAACACCGTCCTGTCCTACAACCGCCTCACAATTGCTCCTATCCCTAAGCCCATTGTTAGGACCGGTGCCCATTCATGGCTTTGAAGACCTCCCTCCTTTCCACAGCCCTTCCACTTTACAAGCCTGTTTTCCTTCTCTAAGGACTGGTCTCTCCAGACCATGGTCTCCATGGTCTAAACCATGTCCTACAAAGCCTTGCTATCCATGTGTCTTAGAACCCTGTGGCTTTACTTCTTTCAAGGCAGGTTGTTTTGTCCTCTCAGCAATCCATGGTACTTTCAATCTTCTTTAGCAATGCAGTTCAAATATTTCAATTCTCCTTCAGTTTTCCATATTCAATGGCCAACTCTCACATACATAGGGGACGACTGAAAATGCCATGACTTGAGCCAGGCTCTCCTTGGTGCTCAAGGTAACATCCTTGCGTATCAACACTCTAAGGGAGTTCTTGGGCACTATGGTCACCAAATGCAGCACGTCTTTTAACCTCTTTACTGCTGCCTCCCTGTGGCATCAAGTAAGGTAAAAATCTTTGAAAGTTTCAAGCTTTTCTCCATTTATCATGATATTTCCTATAGGTCATTTTGTGAAGATTTTGGTCTTCCTTCCATTCAGTCATAACCCATCCTAAAGGGTGTCATCCCTGTTCTTCATCAGCAATGCTTCCAGTCCTTGTCTCTTAGAGCAAGCAAAGTTGCATTATCCATATATCGCATTTTGTTAATTAGCCTTCCTCCAATCCTGATGTCACATTGCTCCTCACAAAGTATATGGCAAAAGCAGTCGACCGGGTTATAGGAAACTTAAAGTACTAGACAGGCGAATCTTGCATGAGTAAGGAATACAAATTAAAAGAATGCTTTGCTCTCATTTAGGTAGCAGAACTAATTTATCACAATTACATATTTACACATCACATTCTACACAATGTTTTTTATAAGTGAAAAAATCAGAAAGGCATAGTTTATAGGTTAAAAAAAGGAAGAAAACCTAAGAGTAGCAATAAATAAACGCCTACCTCTTTTTGAAGTTCAACTTTCTCTTCTTCAGAGGCCCACACTTGTGCTTTTAATTGGATGATTTCATTTTGAAGATGCTGCACATGCTGCTGTAATTTTTCATTTTGATTTATCTCTAATGTTTCATGACTATATGGTATAGAAGAATTCACATTTTCTAATGGAGGTCCTTTATGTTTGTACTTAGTCTCACTGCAACGACTACATAGTTGGTTCTGGACTGAGTCTTGTGCTAGTTCATGGTCGTGATTTTGTGCTAGAATCACAGATTTCATGCCATGGGAGCAAAGACAGTTTTCTGGATCCTTATGCTTATGTTTAATGTTTATTTCCCTTTCATTAGTATATTTGGCCATATAGTTCTTCCTTCCCATGTGAAACTTTTGTCCTCCTTCTTTCATGTCAATGAAAACGACACCTGGGTTCCTTACTTTTTCCCACCTAGAGGCACAACAGAGTCTTGCGTGGATTTTGTTACTCGCTGTTTTATTTTCTTCAACACTGCACTCTTTATTGTGCAAACGAAGTTTAGAACATGGTTGGGATGTAGCTTTGTCAGACCGAGAAGAGGAAGGGCTGGATGAGACATCCTGGAGACTCGGATCTTGTTCGAGTGTTACTGAGACAGGCACGTTAGACTCTTCACTTTCCTTGCCCCTAGATGATGACCTTGTCTGACTTGATGGTGCTTCCTTTACAGCTGACCCTTCTTTAGATCTATGGTGGACTGGTTCTTCCTTGAGCTGAGCCTTCCTCTTGTACTTTAAAGAAATATCACTAAACGTCTGTTTGAGCACATTTTTGATGGCTTTCACACCATTATTCAACTTTCCTTTGCCTCCATTGGTCTGCAAAGAAGACCATGCTTGCTCATGAGGAAAAGCTTGTCTATCACTCCTCTTCTTTTTTGGTTCCAGAGTCATTTTTCTCCGACGAAAAAGTGACAAAGGAAATGTAAATGGATTGATTTTCTCTTCAGATGCATTTCCTGTTGGGCCCCATGTTTTTATAATTGCTCTATCCTGCTGTAATCAAGTATGGATAAGAAAATTAGCAGCTGGAAATCAATACATTTAAAATATTTCTGTGTCACTGTCAATTCATACAACTCAGAAAGTAAGGAAATGCTTAAATTTTGATTCAAATGATACACTAAGAATCATGTCGTGAACCTGCAGAGATTATCTGCAGAAATTCACCTCAAACATACTCTAATTTCCACTAGTATGAGTGAGTATGAAATTTAAAATTTGATGTTTTCTGATTGACCAAGCTAAAATGACATATAAGGGAGAAAATCATTGAGGTGAATAAGGTAGACAACCATTATTTGTACTCTTAACACAGAATGACCCATTCTAGATGATTTGATCTCTAACTTGGCATTTGGGTTCATTTGATAGCCCCTTCTCTTCCAGGATGTAGAGTTTTAAGTAAATTATACGGAGACCATGGGCTGATGCCACCTTTAACCTTGGCATCCTGTTCAGTGTCAGTGAGTTGACTGTAGAGTAGAACTACTGCTGTGGTTTTTGGAGAATGTAAGTCTTTGTGGGAGCAGAAATTCTGCTCTTCCTCCCATGGACCAGCTTGGAGGTTTTGATCTGTGACCTAACAGTCAGCAGCTCAACACATAACCAGCTATGACACTGACACGGCTAACCTGGGATTAGTTTGCCTATCCTGATAGGAAATGGCAGATTCTTAACCACTGGAAGTAATTACGGACTCCTTCTACACAAATCCAACTCAGTATTTATCAACTTCCTGATTATGTGAGTCAATATTTAAAGCTACTCTTATCATATCAGGTGAAGTTCTTAAACTGAAAGAAGCAAACAATATTCAGATCATAATCTTTTCATTGTAAGGATAAGTATAGAGCAATGTATTAAGTTTCTATATTCTAAGAATATTTTCAGCTACAAAACTAGTCAAAATGATCCACAAATCAAATCGTATGACCTAGCTTGTCTTTCTGTTGTGCATAGAGTTCATTTGATGACTCCTCAAAACTACTATGATGTCTTCAAAAGACTAGTTCAAGTGGGAATTTCATCTAGATTATGCTATGAATTAGACTATAGAAAATATTAAATCAGAAACTTAAAATTTTACATACCTCTAATTTGATATTTTGAAGTTCCTCACAGATGTGCTTTCTTCTCGGACTCTTTTCTAAGACTGGTACTGCTGAAAAATAGATGTATTTAGATAAAATATATACTGAGAAAAGTTAGATAAAACTTCATGCTTTATATTAATAGTTAAAAAAACACATTCTATCACATGAAAATGTATGGTCTGTTGAGCTTAAACTACAAACTGAGAATTTATTTGTTGTAGAAATAAAGTTAGTTGTCCCCAAAGATAGACAATCTACTTAGGGAAAGTACTAGCTAACATGAAGTTTAAAATACAGATGTATAAAAATTAATTCACAGATTCATCTGTCCAACATCAATCAAAAACAAAATCCAATAATACACTAGGAATGTTCAAAGCCACACTGTGTACATTACCATACTCAAAGTTGCTTTAACTCTGCCCGACTTGAGTAGCATATAACAGTCTAGTTTTTATATGAAATTCATCCTTTACTCTTCTGCCTGAAAAGTTTCTGTTCACCTTTCAGCCCGTAGACAAAGTTGTAGCGTATTCCTGAATCACGTCTCGCTTTGTCCGGGGAAAGTAGACGTCCCTTTCTTGGTGCTATATGCATGCTAAGGACATTCTTCTGTATCTTTGTCTGCCTGAATTACAATTATTTATTAACATGTATGGCCCTTCTGTGCCCAGACTGAAGAGGACAATGATTCAAATCATCTTTGTATAAATATGCTCACAGTAAGTCTGTATTCAGTTTCTGCTGAGTCTAGGCTCTGGGGTTGAAGGAGGAGCAAGGGAACTACCCAGTAGGCATGATGAGAGCCAGAGGTGGATCTTCAGGGATGCCTCTGCTGAGACAGTGAGGTTCCCCATATGAGAAGGGCAAAAGACCGGGAAAAATGAGAGCATGTGAGGCAGTAGCCATATGGTGAAGAAAGACTTCATTAGAACTATAAATCATATATGTTTGTAACATATACACATCCTATATACATACATGTATATTTACACACATATATTTATCTATGTAGGAGAGTGTTGAAGAGAGTAACATTAGCAGTTAAGTGATGTCAGAGAAATGAACTTGTGGGAAATGAACTAAATATGAAAAATTAGGGAGGGTCACATTAGGGAAGGTCCTGTCAGCTTACTCCTTGGACATGGATATCATTGGAAGAGTAGTCCATAAAAAGAATTGCATCTGATAGAAATCACTATGAATTATGTGGGACACTGAATGTGAAGAGCATAAGAATAAGAACAGATAGGATAGAAAGCATTTGTGTAAAATAAAGGTAACACCAGTCTGAATTGGAAGGGATTTACAGGAATATGTGGGTTAAAAAAAAACAATCAATGCTCAGGATAGATAAACCTTCATGAAATGAATAAATGTGAATCTCCTAGATTGCTGGTAAATTACCATAGCAAAAAAATATGAAGCTACACTCACAGATTTCAGTCGCATGGGATAAAGTAACACTTGGTCTCTTTCACATGTCCCTGGGTTAAAGGTGATAGGGTATTTTGATTATAAAGCTTGCTTCTGACTTCTAACTAGCACATGAAGAAATAAGCCAAAGATACAGGTAAATAGTGATGGGTATATGTACAGATGAAATACTACACTAACTCTAAGGATAAAAAAGAACGTGTAGCTGGAGGGGATGAATTACATTGAAGGCTTTACAACTACTGACATAAGCAACCGAGGAACGCCCACTGCCATGGAGTCAATTCTGCCTCATCGCAAGCAGATCCCCAAGGGTGGGATCTTTCTGGGCACAGAGAATCCCATCATCCTTCCTTGAAGCACCTGTACTTTTTGAACCGACAAACACGCATCTGGCAGCAGAAAGCTTAACTGTGCATAACTGTGCTTTCAAGGCTTCTTAGTCCAACTTATAGGACCGGTTACATGAAGGCCACTGAATCTACCTAATGGAGAGTGTAACTGATGTCATAAATCAAGAAAATGGATATAGTAGTGGAAGCAAAACTGATTCTCACTGTGAAAAGTCTCAGCACTCCTTTAAATCAATACAAGTTGTATTCAATATATTCATTGTTGTCCTTGTTGTGTGCTATTATTGGCCTACAGGCAGGTCAGGGTAGGGTTTCCAGTATTGCAATGGTGTTTGCTGCAGACTGCTACCCCTATGTTCTGGGCAGCCACCCATGAGTTCCAATGACTCGCCTGCCAGTTAGCAGTCAAGCACTTTTAACCACTGTGCACCCTGGGCTCCTTTATTCATTAGGAACATGAGTATGAAAAGTAAAGATGCACATGGACACAACTCAGGGATGAGAGCTATAGAGCAAAGTTTCAACCATTCCATTGTCATAGCAAATCATTTCATGTTTTTTTCAGAATTTGCTGGCTTTGTTGCTTTGGAAACAGCATTTATACAGCATAATTCATATCTATAGAATTGGAGGGATCTTCTTTACACCTCCACCTAGTTTGCTTATCTAGTCCCAATGGTCAACAATCATGCCAGTGTCTGGGATGTGCTCTCATTATGCTTTTTACCAGCCTACAAGAAAGGACTCCACCTTTAAGTTCTCCTTGGTATTTACTTCCTGTTTTGGTTCAGTGAAGGTTGCAAATTTATTGCAATAAAAAGTGTGGTTGGGTCATAGGTTATAGCAAGACAGCAAACACACACAAAAAATTGCACCAAATGATTTGGATACCTTTTCTGCTCTTTTGGTTTTCTGAGCCTTCAGCATCCTCTATGTCATAATCATGTTCGTCATCGGTTACAAATACAACTCCAATGTTGTCCTTTTCCTTTTCTGCTAACCTCATCCTTCTATGTTTTCTAAATCTTAGGTGATCTGGGGTTGATGGTGCTGATTTTGATAGACTCAGATCATCAGCATTCAATTTCTTGGAAATTGTTTCACTCAAACGGGGAGAATTCCAATCTGAAAAATAGAAACATAGAGTGTTCACTTATTGTAAGGTAACTAGTAGTATAAATTTGAATGACTTAGCTAAACACACATCCTGTTTCAGGGAAGCATTCGCATGTCTTCTGCTCTCAGTAAAACTGTGGTCCCTTTTGTTACACTGCATGTAGCATGTTGTATACTAGTACTGGTGAGGCACTGTGTTTCCGTCAAGTCAAAATAGACTGAAGAGTGACCAACAGTACATTATATCTTGTATGTTCTAGAGACAGGACTTTTTTTTTTGGACATCACTGCCCTCTGGTGGTTGTGGGAGCTACCCAGCTCTGCTCCTGAGAGCTGCCGCTGAACTGCCAAGCTCGTGGACCAGTCCCACACTCAACCACTTACACTACCGGGGCTCAGCAAGATAGGTCTTTTTATAGAGCCTCTTTGAAGGGGCTGCTTTAAATTTAAAAGCTATTTTCAATGCAGTAAGATGAACTCATGTCAATAAGCCATCTTCAGTATATATTTTCTAACATTCTGATACACATCATGAATATATAAGAGAAATGGTAGCCTATAGCAATTTAAGCATTTCCATTTAAATGCAGGTTTGACCCTGGAGATAAAGGATAAGAACATGCTCTGTGGGGCAGTTACATAATCTTGTGTTACCTTGTAAAGTGTTGGAGCCTGGCCTGTCAATCAGGTGGCAGCTCTATGACCTTTTTGAAGGCACCAGGAGCTGAATAGCTCACTGGAGGCCAGACGCAAACAGATTCCACTTCATCTTCTCTATGGCAAGATACATGGGGCTACATTAAGAGTCCTGGAGCTGGAGAAGTCACTTGAAGACCTCTGCCAACATTGACGTGTTTCCATTGCCACTGAATCCACAAGAATTTCCACCCACTGGCCTGAGATCTTCCTGTGTGATAGGTAGGTTTGTTGTGCCAATATGGCCAATAAAGATAAGTAGGTTTGTTGCGACAACATGGGCAACAACCACATGTGAGATTAATTGAAGGGCAGAGATAGAAATGGCTCAGTGAGTCTTTCCTTTCTTGCTCTTGCTCCTGGATCTTTGGAGCAACCAGCTCCCACAGTTTGTCCTGTGCCTCGATTTGCAAGCTACACTACCTGTGGCACAACAAATCCGTGGACTCTCTTGCTGTAAGCTGAGGTGCCTTCAAGCCTTGCTTCCCCAGGATACAGGAATATACATCTCTTGATCTGGGGACTGTTGGACCCTGTCATCTGGCTGACTGTTGGTGACTTGTCTGGCTGTTTACTGCTTGTGGCAGCATGGCCTGTATTGCTCTAAAGAGGATTACCCGGAGGCTCTCAAGGCTGGAAAGACTGCCAATGTATTAGCTGTTTCAGTGAAGTGAGTTGCACAGAGGTATTTGTACTGCTTTATAGAAGACTGTTTATTTGACTGTTTATTTCTTATGTGATATATCTTTCTGACTATACACACATATATATTTATATATATGTATAATTATTAGTGTCCTGCTTTTGTTGCTCTAGAAAACCCCGTGTAAGGCATTCTCCATTCGGCATCATTGCATGTGTTGGAAGAGGACTTTATAGATTGGTATCATCTAGATGGGTTAATATCAGATGGATGGACTTGATATGCACTGGGATAGAATATTTTCTCAATATACAATTGCTATTTAATATAAAGCTCTTTCTTATACACATATGGATATCTATGAATTTGGTTCTCTAGTTATCTCTGACTAACACTCTAAAGGAAAAAATAGTATGGTAAGAAAAAAACCTTAGAAATATCTTTTTTGAAAGATCAAATATAAATATCATAAAGGTAAAGTAAAATTTTAAAGGCTGTTTCCAAGACACGATATTCATTTTGCACCATGACACTCTCTGGGTTTTCAACACCAATGTGCTGCCTTCACCTTGATTTTACCTCATGGAAGCCATGTGTGTGTCAGAGCAGAGCTGTATTTCGGTGTTTCTCAAAGGCTGTACCATTGTGGAAGCACACCACCAGGCCCAAGTGGTGCAAGAACCTCTCTGGTGGTGAGCAAAAATGACTGTGGCACCCAGGGTTATACAAGTGCAAACTGATAATTCTAAAAGTATCAGCTGAGGAACTCTGGATTCCCAAGATGTGTATCAGGGAGCCCAAGGGAGCCATACTGTTATCATCCTACAAAATGCCATTTGTCATTTTTATTTCATTCTGTATTAAGTGTACCAGGGAAGTCTTCAGACACAACATGATGTTTGTCAGCATTGTATTCTAATAAGTAATGACATTTCTGACAATGTACCCTTAGAATTAAATTCCTTCAGCTGTCATTTCTGATATGGAAATAGATATAACTGACATCATAATCTTTGTGGAAATCTAAATAATACTGGACACCATATGAGACTCCCAAGGCTGAAGACTTTTAGAATCTGTTATTTCAAAGATGATATAACAAGTATCCACTAAGGAATGATTAAAAACTCTACGCCCAGTTTAAGTATTTATATCACCCACCAGAATGCATCTGCTAATGAGGGCATTTTGTTCACAAGAACAATACTAGAACTATAATAAAATGGAATAAAGTTAAAACACACATGAGCAAGTAAGACTTTGTTCTGATAAAGATCAGAATTCCAGTGAGCATCTTAAAACCTTAGAAACATTATTTTAGAGTTCCACAATGAGCACGTGTGAATTTCTCAAAAATACAGACATTCCAAACATACGGAATAGAAAGCGTCCTCTTATGCCACTACATGTTTAGATCTGACATGAGAAATTACATTGGAATAGGTCTGACCAATGTGAAGCCTCTCAACTCAATTTCCCAAAAATGAAATAAATAGCAAGATTCCTGAAGACAGATGAAGTAACTTAATGTTTGTTTGTTTTTAACAAAGTGAAATGTGTATTGTGATGCTTACCTCGTTTGAATGTGTGTATCGCCTCAGGTGCTAATTCTATATCAGGAGAAACATCTTTGATGTCCTTCTGAATGGGAATTAAAACAAGAGAATTAACAAATAAGTTATACCGAATATAGTCACTAACTAAATGTAGAAATGTGCAAGTTTTATATAAAAGTCATTACCTTCCTATGCAGAGTTTTCATTGTAGAAGCTGAAGGGCAAAATGGACACAATTAATTGGATGAAAATATGACAAACACTAATTACATACATGCATGAAGAATGAGGATCAAGCTGAATCCTCATTCTGGACCTTAGAACTATATGGATTGCATGGTTGAGATTGGTCACTTTTAGCATTTGATAAAAAAGAACCATGAAACACTAGGAATCAATCTTAAAATGACCATGCAATGATAGGAACTGAGAATTAACAAGCATGCCGTGAAGATTATAAGATATATTATGCTTTTTGGTTGCTTGTTTTGAAGATTAGCTTCCAAGGACATCAACTAAAAGTGTCAATAAATAAATGTTAGCTTATACCAATTCATGAAGACAATAGTTATCTTTAATCTGAGGAGCAAATTTTGATGCTAAGAAAATGTAGGTTAAATGTAGTGTAAGTGAATGTCAAATATAGTGTTAATGTAAAAATAAGCTAATTGTATAGTTTAGGAAAAATGACATCAATGTAGGGCAAAATGATATTGAACAATTAATAAACACATACATAATCCTATCCACTGCCAAAGAACTGCTATTGAACCAATTCTGACACATAGAAGATGATCCCCAAGGGAGTGTTTATCTTTCTGGGCACACTTAGCCTGAACTTTCTCCCTGGTACAGCTCTAGGCTTTCTGACCTCCAGATATACCTGAAGCTTGCTCAACAGTGCCCCCAGAGTTCTGTAGAGCTACTCTTAGGACTGCTGAAATCAAAGCCAATGAATCTACATAAAGTAAAGCATATTGATGGCAAGAAATCTGTAGAGTGTATAGAGTAGCAGAATTAAAATGGAGGATTCCTATTTTCACAATTGAATGTGACAGTACTGCTTATAATACATACTATCTGTACACTATTTATTCACGGTTGCTATTTATTTCTATGTTACCGAGTTGATTACAACTCATAATGACTCTAAAGCTAGGTCACAAAAGGGTGTCCACGATGCAACTGTGTTGGTCCCAGGTCTCCACATCTTGCTTCTGTGTAGACACTCGTGGCTTCCAATGGCTGAGATGCCAATTGGCAGCCAAGCACTTTCAACCATGGTATAAGCAGGGCTCCTTTGGTCATTAGAAATAGTGATGTGAGCATAAGGTCATAAAAGTACATGGTCACACTGGAAAATGCAAACTGTATAGCAACATTTCAAGGAACTCCTTTAAATTGGGAACCGTATTGTGAATGATATAAAGTGAGAGCAAATCACTCACTATTTCTCTTCCGAAGTTTCTAGTCTGATTACATTGGAATGCAGGCGTGTTTACACTTCTAAGATCAGAACTATAGAGGTAAGCAGTCACATTGTGTTCCAGGGGATCCTCTTTAAAACTCCACATGATGTGCTCCTCTACTCCCAAAGTCTGACAATTAATGCACACTTTCTTATCTTCTCTCAGGTATGTATGTATATGCTTTCTACTAGCTGTCGGAAAGCACTCCTTGAAAGGGTCCTTGATATTTATCTCATGCTCTGGTCGTACAGTGTAGGCAAATACCCAATAAATTGCATACGACGTGGCTGAAAAGTCAGAGGTAGACTCTATTCGAGAGACTCTCTGAATTCTGTGCTTGATTACCATTTCTACTCTTTGCTTTGCACATGTTATGGATGTACTCATCTTCTGTTGCACATACAACTTTTTCCTTCTCTGCTAATGCGATCCTTCTATATTTTGGGGGGGGGGCATCACTGCCCTCTGGTTGTCGTGGGAGCTACCCAGTGATGCTCCTGAGAGCCGCTGCTGGATTTGAACTGCAAAGCCCATGGGCTGCAGTCCCACACTCAACCACTTAGGCCCCCGGGACTCAGCCCCATCCTTCTATATTTTGTAGAGGTTGATTGATTCCTGGTCTGATCCTGATCATCAACATGCAATTTCTTTGAAAGATTTTGGTTTGCACTAGGAGTATATGATTCTGGAAAATCTGAAGATAAAGTGTTCATGTATAACCATGCAAATAATAACATAAATATGAACATCTTAGGGAAACAGAAATTGTGCTTCAGTGAAGCAGTACCATGTTTCCTTCTCCTGGGCAAACAGTGGCCCTTTATGTCACACTGCATAAGGCATGTTGTTTACTCGTTCTGGTGAAACCCTTTGTTTCCTTCAAGTCAGAATAGACTTAAAAGTGACAAACCGTACACTGGTTTTTCATTTAGATGATCTTATTAGCATTTATCTTTCTTTTTCTTCATATATATTTAAATTTTCTGGGTTTATTTACTTCTGATCATTTAGCACATTCAATGAAACTTTTGCATTCCATGAAACTCTGTCATTAATTCTTCCAGAATTCATACTCTTTCTTAAAACCAAAATTTTGCCTAAATGTTTCGGGCTTAAATATGCACAGCAGTATATTTTATTTATTGTAGAGACATGACTGTTTTCATTTAAACATTTTTGAAGATACTACTTTGCATTTAAAAACTATTTTCATTACAATGAGGTAAATGCACTTCAATATACCATGTTCAACATTCATTATGTAACCTTTGGATAAACATAATGATTTTAGAAGGGAAGCAGTCCTTGACAAGTCTTTGGTAATCTAAGTGTTTCCATTTAAACATAGGGTATGTCCAAACTGAGCCTAGTGACAAAGAGTAACAACATGCTCTGAAACAAACAAATAATATAGTAAGAAAAAATGTTTTTTTCTTTTTTGAAATATCAAATGTGAATATCATAAAGTTAAGTGAAAGAGAATAAATAGTGATATTTCTGAGAATGTACACTTGTATTTAATTTTTTTGGCTTCCATTTCTGATATAGACATAGGTATAATTGCCTTACCATCAACTTTGAGGACATCTAAACAATACCAAAAACCATAAAAGGAACCCAAAATGGAAGAATTTTAGAATCCATTATTTCAAAGATGTTGTAACCAATAGTCACTAAGGTTTGATTGGTGACTTTACACCCATTATAAATATGCATATCACACATAATATTGCCTCTGTGAAAGAGAAAATCTATCTGATAAGATCAACACTAGGGCTCTACTAAAATTAAATAAAGTTAAAACACACATGAGCAAGTATGGCTTTGCTTCTGGCGAAGACCAGAATTTCAATGAACATTGGGCAGCATTAGGAATAAAACCTTAAGAGTGCCTTAATTAACTTTTGTGCATTTCCAAGAAATATAGACATTCTAAACATGGGAGTAGGTAACATACAAATGACAAAATATGAATTCAAGCTTACTATGGTGAATTCTTCTCCAATGCTGCTAGATACTTAGATTAGACATGAATAATGACATTGGCATATGCATGATTCATGTCAAGCTATTGAACTAAATTTCCAAAATGTGAAAAAATAAGAAGCCAGAATTCCTTAGACTTGTGAAATAACAGTCTTGTTAAAAAGTGAAATGTGTAGGCTGAGCACCGGTTGCGTAGTAGTTTTTTGGGGAAATGCGGCCCACTGTGTTGGAGGCTCAAATCCAGCAGGGAGGTTGGGCCTGCTACTCCCACCACCAGAGGGCTGTGATACCCAAAACAACAACAACAACCAAAAAAAAGACCCAAAAAAAGTGAAATGTGTATTGTGAAATTTACCTGATTTGGATGTGTATCCAGCTTCAGGTGCTAATTTTATGTCAGGAGAATCATCTTTACTAGCCTGAAAGGAAATTAAGACAAAGAGTTTAACAAATAAGGTATACAACCTACAATCCTTACCTAAAGGTAACAAAGGTTGAAGTTTTATATAAAAGTCATTACCTTCAGATGCAGAGATTTTATTGAAGAATCTAAAGGGCAAAATGGACATAATCAGTTGGATGAAACGCTGCAAAAGCTAATGACATACATGATTGAGGAATGAGGTTCAAGCTGACTCCTTATATTGGGCTTTAGGAATGTTTAGCTTGTATGTTTAGAATTGGTTGTTTGGTGTATTTGTTCAAAAAGAAACATGAACAAATATAAATACATCTTGAAATACTGAAGAAAGAATAGAAATATAGATTAGCAAGCATGCCATGGAGATTTTAAAAGAGAGAATATGCTTTCAATCACAGCAGCTAAAAGTAAGTATGTCCATAAGCCAATGTGGGGATGATGATGAATGGAGACATAGGTGTGATCTTTAATCTGAGGATCAAATAGTAATGCTGAGAAAAAGTAAGTGAAATATCACGTACACTTAAAAAATAAGATAAATGTATAGTTAAGGAAAGATGGCATGGTGTAGGGTACAAATGATATTGAACAATTAATGAACACAAACATAACCCTACCCACCCCAAATTCACTGCCATCAAGTCAATTCTTGCCCATAGCAAGAGGATCCCCAAGGGTGTATATCTTTCTGGGCACACATAGCCTGATCTTTCTCCCCTGGTGCAGCTAGTGGCTGTTGGACCCCCACATATACTTTGGCAGCTTGGTGCTTACTCCACAATGCCACCAGAGCTCTATAAGTGTACTTATAGAACTGGTTAAAGTACAGTACTCGAATCTACATAAAGTAAAGCATATTGGGTGCAATCAATCAGTAGAGTGTGTACAGTAACACAACTAAAATGGATTATCCCTATTTCACTACTAAGTGCTATAGCACGGCATATAATTAAGAATATCTATAAATTAAATAGTTCACAGCTATTTTTGTATCACTGGGTGGATTACAACTCATAACAACCACAAAGCTAGGTCACTAAAGGGTTTCCAAGATGTTATCCTTTGGTTGCAGATTTCCACATCTTGCTTCTGTGGGGACCTGCCAATTAGCTCTCAAGCACTTTCAACTATGGTGCAAGCAGGGTTCCTTTCATCATTTGAAACAATGACCTAAGTATTAAAAGGTAATAGAGTACATGATCACTCCTGAGAAAGTGAACTCCATAGTGAAATTTCAGTGATTCTCTTTAAGCAGAGAACAACATTGTGAATGATGTAAAGTGATAGAAGGTCATTCAAAATTTCTCTTCCAAAGGTGTTAGTTTGGTTACATTGGAATGCACTAGTATGGAAGCTTCCAAATTCCCACCTAAACAGTTGAGCAGTCACAGTGTGTACCAGAAGGTCATCTTCAAACCTCTACCTAATGCATTCTTCTAGTCCCAAAGTTTGACAATGTACCCATTTAGTATCTACTCGAAAGTATGTACATGCATCCCACTACCCTACAGGAAACACTGCTCCAAACAGTCCTTAGAATTGATTTGCTGCTTTGGGTAGATGAAGAAAGCATAAATCTCTACAAGAGAGGCTGAGCTGTAGGTACATAAAAGGAGTAAATCCAAAGCAAAGTTAGCACAAAATCATTTGGAGAAGCAGAAGCAGAAGCAGACTAAAGCCAAGAGTGAGACTCTGACTGAATTCTCTGTGCTTGTTTGTCTTTTTTGTTATTTCTGGTTTCTGATCTCTGTTTTCCATGCAAGATGGATGGGAATCACCCCAGGTACAAATGCAACTTTAGTACTGTCCTTTTCCTTTTCTAGTAAGGTCATCCATCCACCTTCTGTGTACATTGACTGATCTGTGTTCTCTGATGGTGAGCTAAAGGGATGGTGAACATCAATGTCCAATTTCTTTGACAGTTTTTGGCTCACATTAGGAGAACCCAAATCTGAAAAATTTGAATAAAATGTTCACTTATTAGAAGATAAATAAGAACACAAATATGACCAGATTAGGTAAACATAAATTGTGTGTCAGAGAAACAGAACAGTGTCTTTCTCTCCCTGACAATCAGTGGTCCCTTATGTCACACTATATGTGACATGCTGTCTACTTGTTCTGATGAGGTCCTATGTTTACCTTAAGTCAGAATGGACTGAACAGAAACCAAGAATACACTCAATCTTCATTTGGAGGAACTTACAAGCAGCTGTCTTTCTTGTTATGTATATACTTTTTAGTTATTTCAGATTACACAGAACCATCTATTATTTATTTTGTATTCCATGAAACTCTATTAATTCTGTCAGAATTTACTAACTTTTTTCTTAGTAACAAATTCTATGCCTAAAGCTTAAACATACACAACACATGTTATTTTGTATGTTATCAATACTTGACTTTTGTTCAAGACTTTTTGAAGGTACTACTTTTCATGTAAAAGCTATTTTCATGACAATGTGTTGACCTGATTTCAATACTCCAGCTTTACGAGTCATTATGTAACCTTTGGCTAACCATCATGACTTTCTGAACTAAATGATAACTGTTGGCAATGAATGTGTCTTCATTTAAATAAAAGCTGTGTCCAAACTGACACTAGAGACAAAGAACAGCAACATGCTGTGAAAGAAGCAAATAGTATAATAAGAAAAAAAACGTTTTTTTAAAGTCTTTTGTAAAACACCAAATATAAATAGCATAAAGGTAAGTGAAAGATAGAACATCAAAACAAAACAAAAAATCTCATAATACAATGATGTAGAACTAAAACTTTGAAGACTGGTTCCACCATATTCAATTTACACCATGGACTCTGTCGAGAGTTTTAAACACCAATGTGTTGCCTTCTTGCTTATTTCAATCATGGAAACCACATGTGTATCAAAGCAAAAGAGGGTGCCAGTGTCTTGTAAGGCTATAACATTAGGGAAGTGCATCTTCATGCCCACCATGTGTATTTGATCCAACAAGCCTCTAAGGCAGTGAACAAAACTGACTGTGGCACACAGGGATTATGATGTGCAAAATGGTATTTCCAAAGTATGTATTGAGATCAGGTGGTATTTAAAGCAAATGGAAATTGAGCAAGCATTATGACCCAGTTTTCCCTCTACTGAGCGTATATCCAGAAGGGGCAAGAAATAGACCATGAGCAGTCATCCACACTCCAATGTTTATTGCAGCGCAATTCACAATGGCAAAGAATTGGAAACAACTTAATTTTTTATCAATAGAAGAGTGGATAAGAAAACACTGGCACATACCCACAATGTTGTACTGCACAACATTTTAAAGTACCGATGATGACATGAAGCACATCGTTTCATGGGAAGAGTTGGAGGAGATTATGCTAAGTGAATTTAGGAAATCACAAAAGGACAAGTACAACATGAGTCCTCTGAGCTAAGTATAATCAGCACAGTCGGTATAGAAGAAAAGCCACTTATCCTACATCATACAGGATTAAGTGCAGTCAGGATATTGAATACCAGACCCAAGGATGTACATGCTATTTCAACACAAAGAAGGAAAGGGGGGAGCAAGGTGAGGAGAAGTAGAAGGTGGAGCAATGGCACTGGGGAAGCAGGGTATTACCCCACCCAGGAGGACAATAGTAGTTATGACTCCCCAGAATTAGGAATGATCATACAGACCCACAATAGCATACCGAACCTTGAGGGCATGTAACCGTGTGGTACAACTTACAAGCAGAGTAGGCTATAGGAGTCAGAGTCAAGTGAACCTCCTCCAAGAATGTCTTAATTAGAACTATAAATCATATATGCTTTGTAATATATACACATCCAATATACACACATGTGTATTTGTATGTATAAATATAAGTATCTGTATGTGTATATATGTGTGTACATGTATGTGTATATTTGTATTTATATATGAGCAAATATTATGCCTGTCTTAGGTTGTCAGTAAGTTATCTATATAGGAGATTGTTGAAGAGAGTAACATTGGCAGTTCAGTGATGTCTAAGAAATGAACATGGGGGAAATGAACTAAATATGAAAAACTAGAGAGGGTCAGATTAGGGAAGGTTCTGTCAGCTTAGTCCTTGTACATGCATATCTTTGGAAGAGTAGTCCAGAAAGAGAATTACATCTGATAGAAATCACTATGAATTATGTGGGACACTGAATGTGAAGAGCATAAGAATAAGAACAGATAGGATAGAAAGCATTTGTGCAAAATAAAGGTAACACGAGTCTGAACTGGAAGGGACTTACAGGAATATGTGGGTTAAAAAAAAACGATTAATGCTCAGGATAGATAAACCTTCATGAAATGAATAAATGTGAATCTCCTAGATTGCTGGTAAATTACCATAGCAAAAAAATATGAAGCTACACTCACAGATTTCAGTCGCATGGGATAAAGTAACACTTGGTCTCTTTCACGTGTCCCTGGGTTAAAGGTGATAGGGTATTTTGATTATAAAGCTTGCTTCTGACTTCTAACTAGCACATGAAGAAATAAGCTAAAGATACAGGTAAATAGTGATGGGTGTATTTACAGATGAAATACTACGCTAACTCTAAGGATAAAAAAGAACGTGTAGCTGGAGGGGATGAATTACATTGAAGGCTTTACAACTACTGACATAAGCAACCCAGGAACGTCCACTGCCATGGAGTCAATTCTGCCTCATCGCAAGCAAATCCCCAAGGGTGGAAATCTTTCTGGGCACAGAGAATTCCATCATCTTTCCATGAAGTGCTTGTACTTTTTGTACCGACAAACACGCATCTGGCAGCAGAAAGCTTACATAACTGTGCATTCAAGGCTTCTTAGTCCAACTTATAGGACCGGTTACATGAAGGCCACTGCATCTACCTAATGGAGAGTGTAACTGATGTCATAAATCAAGAAAATGGATATAGTAGTGGAAGTAAAACTGATTCTCACTGTGAAAATCTCGGCACTCCTTTAAATCAATACCAGTTGTATTCAATATATTCATTGTTGTTATTGTTGTGTGTTATTGAACTGATTGCAATTCTTATTGGCCTACAGGCAGATAGAATAGGGTTTCCAGTATTACAATGGTGTTTGCTGCAGACTGCTACCTTATGTTCTGGGCAGCCACCCATGAATTCCAATGGCTCACCTGCAAGTTAGCAGTCAAGCACTTTTAACCAATGTGCACCCTGGGCTCCTTTATTCATTAGGAACATGAGTATGAAAAGTAAACTTGCACAAGGACACAGCTCAGAGATGACAGCTATAGAGCAAAGTTCCAATCATTCCATTGATATTGGAACAGCATTCTTATTTATATAGTCATAGCAAATCATTCCATTTTTTTTCAGAATTTGCTGGCTTTATTGCTTTGGAAATAATAGCACTTATACAACTTTTTTCATATCTATAGAATTGGAGGGGGGTCATCTTTACACCTCTCCCTAGTTTGCTTATCTAGTCCCAATGATCAACAAGTATGCCAGTGTCTGGGATGTGCTCTCATTAGACTTTTTACCAGCCTACAGGAAAGGACTCCACCTTCAAATTCTCCTTGGTATTTTCTTCCTGTTTTGGTTCAGTGAAGGTTGCAAATTTATTGCAATAAAAAGTGTGGTTGGGTTATAGGTTACAGCAAGACAGCCAACACACAAAATAATTGCACCAATTGATTTGGATACCTTTTCTGCTCTTTTGGTTTCCTGAGCATTCTGCATTCCCTATGTCATGATCATGTTTGTCTTCCGTTACAAATACAGCTCCAATGTTGTCCTTTTCCTTTTCTGCTAACCTCATCCTTCTATATTTTGTAAATCTTAGCTGATTTGGGGTTGATGGTGCTAATTTTGGTGGACTCGGATCATCAGCATTCAATTTGTTGGAAGCTGTTTTACTCAAATGAGGAGTTTCTGAAAAATAGAAACATAGAGTGTTCACTTATTGTAAGGTAAATAGTAGTATAAATTTGAATGACTTAGCTAAACACACATCCTGTTTCAGTGAAGCATTCGCATGTCTTCTGTTTTCAAAAAACTGTGGTCCCTTTTGTCACACCGCATGTATCATGTTGTATACTAGTACTAGTGTACTAGTATACTAGTACTAGTACTTGTATAATAGCCCCTGTGTTTCTGTCAAGTCAAAATAGACTGAAGAGTGACCAACAGTACATTAGCTCATCATCTGGATAATCGTATTAGCAAATGTCTTCCCTGTTTATTAAAAGTTTTTGTTTTGTATTCTATGAAATTTTATTATTTAATTTCTTTATTGATTCTGTCAGAATTCACATTTTCTTTAATAAAAAATCTATACTTAAACCTTTGAAGCTTAAATATGTGTAACAGTATAATTTGTATATTCTAGAGATAGGACTTATAGAGTCTCTTTGAAGGTGCTGCTTTAAAATTTAAAAGCTATTTTCCATGCAATCAGATGAGCTCATGTAAATAAGCCATCTTCAGCATCTATTTTCTAACATTCTGATAAACATCATGAATACATAAGAGAAACAGTAGCCTTCAGCAATTTCAGCATTTCCATCTAAATGCAGGGTTGACCCTGGAGATAAAGGATAAGAACATGCTGTGTGTGTATGTGTGTGTGTGTGTGTGTGTGTGGCAGTTACATAATCTCGTGTTATCTTGCAAAGGGTTGGAGCCTGGCCTGTCAATCAGGTGACAGCTTAATGAACTCTTTGAAGGTACCAGGAGATAAATAGCTCATTGGCGGCCAGACACAAACAGTCCATTTCATCTTCTCTATGGCAAGATACATGGGTCAAAATTAGAGGCCTGGAGCTGGAGAAGCCACTTGAAGACCCCTGCCAGCGCTGACATGTTTCCATTGTCACTGAATCTACAAGAATTTCCACCCACTGGCCTGAGATCTTCCTGTGTGATAGGTAGGTTTGTTGTGCCAATATGGCCAATAAAGATAAGTAGGTTTGTTGTGACAGCATGGGCAACAACCACATGTGAGATTAATTGAAGGGCAGAGATAGAAATGACTCAGTGAGTCTTTCCTTTCTTGCTCTTGCTCCTAGATCTTTGGAGCAACCAGTTCCCACAGTTTGTCCTGTGCCTCGATTTGCAAGCTACACTACCTGTGGCACAACAAATCCGTGGACTCTGTCGCTGTGAGCTGAGGTTCTTTCAAGCTCTGCTTCCCCAGGATTCAGGAATATACATCTCTTGATCTGGGGACTGTCAGACCCTGATATCTGGCTGACTGTTGGTGACTTGTCTGGCTGTTTACTGCTTGTGGCAGCATGGCTTGAATTGCTCTAAAGAGGACTACCCAGAGACTGTCAAGACTGGATGGACTGCCAATGTATTAGCCGTTTCAAGGAAATGAGTTGCACAGAGGTATTTGTACTGCTTTATAGTTGAGTTAACTGTTTATTTCTTACATTATATATCTTTCTGACTATACACACACACACATATATATATTTGTATATGGATATGTATAATTATTAGTGTCCTGGTTTGGTTGCTCTAGAGAACCCTATGTAAGGCATTCTCTATTTGGCATCATTGCATGGGTTGCATGAGTTGGAAGAGGGCTTTATAGATTGGTATCATCCATATGGGTTAATATCAGATGGATGGACTTGATATGCACTGGGATGGAATATTTTCTCAATATGCAATTGCTCTTTATTATGAAACTCTTTCTTATACACATATGGATGTCTATGAATTTGGTTCTCTAGTTATCCCTGACTAACACTCTAAAGGAAAAAAATAGGATAGTAAGAAAAAACTTTAAAAATATCTTTTTTGAAAGATCAAATATAAATATCATAAAGGTAAAGTAAAATTTTAAAGGCTGTTTCCAAGACACGATATTCATTTTGCACCATGACACTCTCTGGGTTTTCAACACCAATGTGCTGCCTTTACCTTGATTTTACCTCATGGAACCCATGCGTGTGTCAGAGCAGAGCTGTATTTCGGTGTTTCTCAAAGGCTGTACCGTTGTGGAAGCACACCACCAGGCCCAAGTGGTGCAACAACCTATCCGGCAGGGAGCAAAAATGACTGTGGCACCCAGAGTTATATAAGTGCAAAATGATGATTCTAAAAGTATCAGCTGAGGAACTCTGGATTCCCAAGATGTGTATCAGGGAGCCCAAGGGAGCCATACTGTTATCATTCTACAAAATGCCATTTGTCATTTTTATTTCATTCTGTAATAAATGTACCAGGGAAGTCTTCAGACACAACATGATGTTTGTCAGCATCGTATTCTAATAAGTAATGACATTTCTGACAATGTACCCTTAGAATTAAATTTCTTCAGCTGTCATTTCTGATATGGAAATAGGTACACCTGACTTATCTTAATCTTTTTGGAAATCTAAATAATATTGGACACCATAAGAGACTCCCAAGGCCAAAGACTTTTAGAATCTGTTATTTCAAAGATGGTATAACAAGTATCCACTAAGGAATGATTAACAACTTTATGCCCAGTTTAAATATTCATATCACACAGCAGACTGCATCTGTTAATGAGGGCATTTGGCTCACAAGAACAACACTAGAACTATACTAAAATGGAATAATGCTAACACACATGTGAGCAAGTAAGACTTTGTTCTGATAAAGATCAGAATTCCACTGAGCATTTTATAACCTTAGAGACATTATTTTAGAGTTCCACAATGAGCACGTGTGAATTTCTCAGAAATACAGACATTCCAAACATAAGGAGTAGAAAGCATCCTCTTATGCCACTACATGTTTAGATCAGAAATGAGAAACTACATTGGAATGGGTCTGAGCAATGTGAAGCCTCACAACTCAATTTCCAAATAGTGAAACCAATAGCAAGATTCCTGAAGACAGGTGAAGTAACTTCATGTTTGTTTGTTTGTTTGTTTGTTTTTAACAAAGTGAAATGTGTATTGTGATGCTTACCTCGTTTGAATGTGTGTACCTCCTCAGGTGCTAATTCTATATCAGGAGAAGCATCTTTGATGTCCTTCTGAGTGAGAATTAAAACAAGAGAATTAACAAATAAGTTATACCGAATATAGTCACTAACTAAATGTAGAAATGTGCAAGTTTTATATAAAAGTCATTACCTTCAGATGCAGAGTTTCCATTTTAGAAGCTGAAAGGCAAAATGGACATAATTAATTGGATGAAAATATGACAAACACTAATCACATAGATGCATGAGGAATGAAGATGAAGCTGAATGCTCATTTTGGACATTAAAACTGTATGAATTCCACGCTTGGGATTGGCAGCTTGTTGCATTTGATAAAAAAGAACAATGAAACACTAGGAATCAATCTTAAAATGCCCATGTAATGATAGGATTTGAGGATTAATAAGCATGCCCTGAATATTATAAAAAAATATATTATGCTTTTTGGTCGCCGCTTGTTTGCTTGTTTTGAAGATTATGCTTCCTGGCACATCAACAGAAAGTAAAAGTATCCATAAATAAATGTTGGCTTATACCAATTGATGAAGACAATAGTTATCTTTAATCTGAGGAGCAAATTTTGATGCTAAGAAAATGTATGCCAAATATAGTGTAAATGGATGTCAAATATAGTGTTACTATAAAAATAAGCTAATTGTATAGTTAAGGAAAAATGACATCAATGTAGGGCAAAACGATATTGAAAAATTAATGAACACATACATAATCCTATCCACCCCCTGACCACTGCTGTTGAGCTAATTCTGACTCATAGCAAGAGGATCCCCAAGGGAGTGTTTATCTTTCTGGGCACACTTAGCCTGAACTTTCTCCCTGGTACAGCTCTAGGCTTTCTGACCTCCAGATATACCTGAAGCTTGCTCAACAGTGCCCCCAGGGTTCTGTAGAGCTACTCTTAGGACTGCTGAAATCAAAGCCAATGAATCTACATAAAGTAAAGCATATTGATGACAAGAAATCTGTAGAGTGTATAGAGTAGCAGAATTAAAATGGAGGATTCCTATTTTCACAATTGAATGTGACAGTACCGCTTATAATACATAGTATCTGTATACTATTTATTCACTTTTGCTATTTCTATGTTACCGAGTTGATTACAACTCATAATGACTCTAAAGCTAGGTCACAAAAGGGTGTCCAAGATGCAATCGTGTTGGTCCCAGGTCTCCACATCTTGCTTCTGTGTAGACACTCCTGGCTTCCAATGGCTGAGATGCCAATTAGCAACCAAGCACTTTCAACCATGGTATAAGCAGGGCTCCTTTGGCCATTAGAAAGAATGACGTGAGTATAAGGTCATAAAAGTACATGGTCACACTGGAAAATGCAAACTATAAAGCAACATTTCAAAGAACTCCATTAAATTGGGAACCGCATTGTAAATGATATAAATTGAGGGCAGATCACTCACTATTTCTATTCAGAAGTTTTTAGTCTGAATACATTGGAATGCAGGCGTATGTATACTTCTAAGATCAGAACTATAGAGGTAAGCAGTCACATTGTGTTCCAGGGGGTCCTCTTTAAAACTCTAAATGATGTACTCTTCTACTCCCAAAGTCCGACAATTAATGCACACTTTCATATCTTCTCTCAGGTATGTATGTATATGCTTTCTACTATCTGTCGGAAAGCAAATCTAGAGACAGAAATGGGAGCACTAATACCAGAAGGGTAGGGAGGTCGGGAGATGTAAGGAGGAAGGGCAAAGACAGTAGCAATGATCAACACATGAATGCTCATACACACGTAATTTATAATCTAGATAGGCATCACAAGAGTGGGAAAGGAGGGAGGGAAAAATAGGCCCTGATACTATGGGCTCAAGTAGAAAGTCAATGTTTAGAAAATAATGATGGCAACATATGTATATATGTGCTTGATACAATTGATGTATGGGTTGTTATAAGATCTCATAATTAAAAAATAAAATATCAAATTAAATATAAAGTATGAGCCGAGAAACTCCAGATTTCCATGTTTTGTTTCAGTGAGACCAAGGGAACCACACCATTCTCAATACAATACAAAAGTGTCTGCTGTCATTTGTATTTATTCTCTAATAAGTGCACCATGGAGGTTTGAAGACATGACATGATGATGGATAACATCACATTCTAATAACTGATGACATTTCTGTGCTTGCATGTTCCTACCATAATTATTTCACCTTTTTTTTTTCTGTGTTACTCTGGGTCCATTAGAGAAACAAATCCACAGGAACTCATATGTAACAGAGAGAATTTATATAAAGGGTAAGTGCACATCAAGAAAACATCTCAATCCACTCCTGCCCAAGAACCACAAGCTCAACCTTCGCCCATATGTCCAACACCAATCCACAAAGTCCTTCTCCATCTCACAAAACACACGCAATGACGCCAACGGCAACGAGGAAACCCAAATCAGTGAGCATGTAACTATCTCAGCCCTGGGAGAGGTCTCCACACGGCTGTTCCAGCATACAGGGCTAGATCTGGGTAGGCCCACGTGGCTTCTTCTCAGGGATGTCTTGCAGGAGGTGAGCCTTGCAAGCTGAAGCAGGGAACTGGCTAACTCAGCTGTACCCTCTCTGATCATCAGAAACCAAGAGACCTGAGAACTGGAAAGGTGAGTCAGTTATCTCTCTGCCCTTCAATTAAGACCACGTGTGTTTATCAGCCAGCGTGACGCAAGAAACTTTACTGATCTCATTTTCTAATATAGCAATAGGTAAAACTGACTTAACCCAACCTCGGGGGAAGTATCCATAACATTGAATAGTCTAAAGGGATCCCCAAGCTGAAGACATTTAGAATTACTGAGTTCAAAGATTGTGGAACAAATAGTCACTAAGGAATGATGAAGGCCTCTCCACCCAATTACAATACAGCTACCACCCACCACACTGGGTGTGTTAATGAAAGCATTTGGTTGACACGATCATCACTAGGACAAAGCTAAAAAGAAATAAAGTTGAAACACACGAGCAGGTAAGGCTTTGCTTCTAGAAAAGAACAGAAATCCAGTGAGCATTTTAAAGTATTAGGAAAACATTCTTTGCGTGTCACAAATATCCTGTGTATTTCTAAGAAATATAGACTTTCCAAACTTAGAAGTAGGAAGCATACAAATGGCAAAATGGAGACCCAACGCCCATCAATAAGTGAAGCGACATCCTCTTACAGAGGGGTTGCAGTGAGGAGATGAGCCAGTCTAGGTACAGTGTAGTAGTAGTGAAATGTGCAACTTTCTTCTGGTTCTCAAATTCTTCCTCCCACCCACTATCATGATCCCAATTCTACCAGACAGAATCAGCTAGACCAGGGGATGTAACACTGGAGTCAGAAACATGGGGAATTTAGGATAGATGATCCCTTGGGACTAGTGGGGGGAGTGGTGACACTGGGAGGGTGGAGGGATGGTGGAGTAGAAAGGGGGTACTAATTTCAGGGATCTACATGTGACCTTCTCTCTGGGGTGTGGACAGCGGGGGGCTGGGGTGTGAGGTGACACATTGGACAGTGCAATATGAAGAGGTAATAACAATTTGTAAATCGTTAGGAGTTCATGGGGGCCGGGAAATATGGGGAGTAGAAATTTTTTAAAAAAGAACTAGAGGAAAGGGAGAAAGAGGAGCTTATATTGGGGGCTAAAGCAGAAAATGTTTGGAAATGAATGTGGCAACATGTGTACAAGTGTGCTTATATGAATGGTGTACTGAATGCTATAAGAGCTCTAAGAGCCTCCAATAAAATCTATATTTTAAAAAAGTCAAAATATGAGCTCAAGGTCACTGTGGTGAATTCTTCCACCTTTGCCGCTAGATATTTAGAGGAAACATGAATAATGGCATTGACATGTGCATGACTTATATCAAATCTCTCAACTAAATTTCTACAAAGTAAAATAAGAAAGAAGAGTCATGTAGGCATGTAAAATAACTTAATTTCTTTTTAAGAAAGCAGGATGTGGATCATGCATTTTACCTAGCCTGGATATGAAGACATCTCTGGGAGCAATATCTTCATCAGGAGAAGCATCCTGGGGACCCTGGATGGAAATTAAAACAAGGGGATTAACAAATAAGATATGCAACCTGTAGTCATCAAATAAAAGTTAAAATGTGGAAGCTTTATATAAAAGCGATTACTTTCAAAGGCAGGATTTTCATCGTAGAATCTAAAAGGCAAAATGGATATAATCAATTTCATGTAAATTCAACAAAAACTAATCACACCAATAAATGCAGAATTGCTATCAAGCTAAATCCTAATGCTGGGTTTTAGAAATAAATGTGTAGCATGCATGATTTGGATTGCTTGCTTCTTGCAATTGTTAAAAAAAGAAACATGAACAAATCTGAATCCATCTTAAAATACTAATCAACTATAAGATTATCAAACATGCCATGAACATTTTAAAGAAGAGATTATACTTTAAATCACAGCAATTGAAATAAGTGCCTATAAGCCAATGTTGGCATGCCGATTCATGGAGACAAAGGTGATGTTTAATGTGAGGAGAATAGCATGACCCTAAGAAAAGGCATGTCAAATATATTAGAGATACAAAGAGTAAACTCATTCTGCAGTTAAGAAAAAAGATGGCGTAGCTTTCGGATAAAAATCATATCAAACAATTAATGAGCATGGACCTAATTTTACCAATCAAAAATCCACTGCTGGCGAGTCAATTCTGACTCATAGCAAGAGGATCTCCAAGGGTGTATACTTTTAGGTCTGATCTTTCTCCCTTGGTACACCTTGTGGCTTTTGGACCTCCAGATAGCCCCTTGACAGCCTGAGGCCAACTCAACAGCGCCACTAGGGCTCTGCAGGCTTACTTCTAGAACTGCTTCCACCAAAGCCATTGGATCGACATAAAGTACAGCACATTGACTGCAAGAAGTCAGTAGCGTGTATAGAGTAGCTGAATTAAAATGCGATATCCCTAATTCACTCTAAGTATCACACCACCAGTTATAATTAATGATATGTGTAAACTATTTATTCTCTGTTGTTATTTTTCTATGTTATTGAGTTGATTATACCTCATAACGACCCTAAAGCTAGGTCAAAAAAGAATTGCCAAAATGTAATCATTTTAGTTTCAGACTTCGACATCTTGCTTCTGCGGAGAAACTAATGGGCTCCAATGACTAAGCTGCCAAATAGCAGCCATGCACTTTCAAGCACGGAGCAAGCAGGGGTCCTTTACTCATCAGCTACACAGACGTGAGGACTAGAAGCTAATAAAGTACATGGTCATCCCTGAGAACTGGATCCACTTAGCAAGGTTGCAGTGAGTCTCATTAATAAGGGAACGGCATTCTGAAGTATGTGAAGTGATAGCAAGTCATTCAATATTTCTCTCTGGAAGGTGTAAGTTTAGCGACATTGGAAAGCAGTACTACCTTCATCAGAGCTACAGTTAAGTGGTCACACTGTCTTCCAGTGGGCCACCTTTAAAGCTCTATCTATCGTGCTCTTTAAGTCTCAAAGTTCACCTATGACCCAGTATACTATCTACTCTCATATATATATTCATGGAAACTATAACTACATTTATATGTATATGTATATATATGTATATGTGTGTGTGTGTGTGTGTGTATATATATATATATATATATATATATATATAGTTTCTACTAGGCTACAAACAAAAGAACTCTTCTAAATAGTCCATCTATCTATTTGCTGCTTTCATTTGACTAAGTAAGTAACTAGTGAAAGAGTGGTCGGGTGGTAAAAGGAGTAAAAGGAGTAAAGCCAAAGCCAATTATGAACAGAATAATTTTGGAAAGTCAGAAGTTGCCTGCAGCCAACAGTGAGACTGACTGTATTCTCTGAGCTGGCTTACCTTTGGGGTCCCCTTTGGTTTCTGATCTTTCTGCTTTCTGTCGATGATTCACAGGAATAGCCTCAGTTACAAGTGCAACTTCAATGTTGTCCTTTTCCTGTTCTGTTAAGGTCACCCTCCTGCCTTTTGTAGATGTTGACTGTTTGGTGGTCTCTGATGCGTGGTGATCATCAATACCCAATTTCTTAGACAGTTTTTGTCTCACATTGAGAGAACCCAAATCTAAAATTTGAAGACAGAATGTTCATTTATTAGAAAGTAAGTAGTAACACAAAATTGACCAGCTTATGTAAACACAAATTGTTTTTCATTGAAGCAGTCCCGTATCTTCTTCCTCCTATCAAACTGTGGTCCTTGATATCACACTGCATGTGGCATTTGTATACTTGTTCTGGTGAGACCCTGTTTGCATTAAGTCAGGATAGACTTAAGAGCAACCAACAAGACACTTGTTCTTCATTTAGATAATCTTATAAGCAAATATCTTTCTTGTTTTCTATGTACTTTTTGCTTAAGTTTCAGTTACTTCTGATCACTCAGCACTTTGTATTGTTTATCTTGTTTCCCATGAAACTTTTATTATTACTTCTACTGGGATTTGCATTGTTTCTGCTTAATAAGAAAATCTATGCCTAAACATGTAATGTTTATATATGCATAACTATACTTTATATGTTCTGGAGACTTAACTGCTTTGTTTAAGCTTTTGTGGGCTACGTTTGAAGGCTACTGTCATGAAAATGAGATGCTGACTCCAATACACACTGTATTCTACCCTCATTTTGTAATCTGTGCTTAAACATCATGGATTTATATAAGGGTTGAGAAACTTCAGCAATCAAGCTGTTTGCATTTAGTATAAAGAAAGTCCAAGTTGCCACCACAGTCAAAGAATAACCACATGTTTTGAAATAAGAAAATAATATAGTGAGAAAATCTTTTTTATCTCTTTTCAAAAACCAAATGTAAATTTCATAAAAGTGAAATTTTAAGAATAATATAAATATAGATGCAAAACTTTAAGGACTTTTTCAAAGACACACTATTCTTTTTACACTATGGACATTGTCTAAGGTTTCAACACAAATATGTTGTCTTCATGCTGATTTCATCACACGGAACCCACACATGTGTCAAAGTAGACCTGTGCTCCAGTGCTTTCAAAGGCTATAGTATTATGAAAGGGCACCACCAGGCCCTTCATGGTCACTATGCACATGTGATACAAAAACCTCCCCAGTAGTGAGCAGTACTGATTGTGCTACTCAGGGATATTAAAGTGTCAAGGGTGAGTCTAAAAAGGATGAGCTGAGAAACCCCACATTCCCAAGTTCTTTAATCATAGAGCCCAAGGGGGCCATACTATTCTCATCACAATATGAAAGGTCACTTGTCATTTTCACTTTGATTCTCTAGTCAGTACATCAAGGAGGTTTCAGACACAAGGTGTTTAATAACACCATATTCAACTAGCTATGAAATTCTGGAGTAATTAAGCTTCTATTTAAATTTTTCAACTTTAATTTCTGATAAACCTCTCAGTCACTATAAATAACATTGAGTAGCACTAAAGGGATCCTCAAGCTAAAGAGTTTCAGTAACAGTAATTTCCAAGATTGTGTTTACCAAATAGTCATTAAAAATGATGAATTGAAGAGTTTTGGTATCAGTTATTTCCAAGGTTGTACCTACCAAATAGTCACTACAGAATGATGAATGACACATGTACCATACACAACACCACGCAGGGTCTGTTAATGAGGACATTTAGCTGACTTAAGATCATCACTAGAGCAATATTAAAAGGAAATAAATTTATCACACACATCAGCAAGCAAGGCTTTGCTTCTGGCATAGATCAAATGTCAGTCAACATATTTAAGCAGCAGGAAAAAAAAACAGCAATCCATAATTAACATCTGTGGATTTCTAAGAAATAGAGACTTTCCAAACTGACATTTTGGGGGAGTTGAAAGTATAGCAATGGAAAAATATGACTTCAAACTTACTGTAGTAAAATCATTCCCATAAAATTTTATATATTATATTCTTTCTTTTTGTTTGTTTGTTTTGGAGGGGAAGGCATCACTGCCTCTGGTGGTCGTGGGCGCTACCCAGTGCCGCTCCTGAGAGCTGCCGCTAGATTTGAACCGCCAAGCCTGCGGGCCGCAGTCCCGCACTCAACCACTTATGCTACCAGGACTCAGCCCCCTAGACATTATTTTCATGCACATATAACAACAATGACATAACTTAATTCAATTCTCACAACTAAAGTTGCAAACAAAAAGTGAAAAAAAAAACAAGGATGTGGAGATATTATCAAGTAGCTTAAAGTCCTTATTATAAAATGTATTGTGAAATATACCTGACTTGTATTTTTGTAGGTTCTTGGGAGGTAACCCTTGATCAGGAGAAGCATCTTTGGTGTCCTGAATGGAAATTAAAATAATATTATTAAAGTAAGGCACATTTTATACAATCTGTGGACATTAACTAAAGGTAAAAATGTGGAAGTTGTATATAAAAGTTATTACCTTTAAATATTGATGCTGTGTGGCAGAATCTGAAGGGCAAAATTGACATAATCAGTGGTATGCCAGTATGACAAATATTAATCTCACACATTCATGTGGAATTAATATCAAGTTGAATTGCCATGCTGGGCTTTAGAAACGTGTGGTTTACATGTTTGGGAGTGGATGTTATCTGCGTTTGTTACAAAAGCAATATTAACAAAACCCAAATTCATATTTAAAAACCAAAGAAAACAAAGGAACATGAGATTTGGAGGGGGGGCATCATTGTCCTTTGGTGAGTGTGGGAGGCCCAGCCTTGCTCCTGGAGAGCTGCTACTGGATTTGAACCACCAAGCCAGTGGGTTGCAGTCCTGCACTCAACCACTACACCACCAGGGCTCAGCCCTGGAATATAAGATTAATGAACATTCCATAAAGATTTAAAAAGGGAGATTATATTTTCAATCACTACACGTGACAATATAAATGCTCAAAATTTTGTATGGGCATGCTGAATGCTAGAGACAGAGGTGGTCTTTACTTGAAATGCAAATCATGACCCTGATAAAATGCTTGTCAAAAGCATTTATAAACATGAACTCTGCACTGATACTACAGCTAACAAAAAAAGAACAAAAATGATATAGCTATGTGGTTTAAATGATCCTGGACCATTAATGAACAGAGTCATAGTCATACCCACAACAAAGACTAATGTCAAGTCAATTCTGAATATTCAGGAATGGGTATTTTCCAGGTCACCGTTAGCCTGACCTGTCTTCCCTGGTGCAGTCTTTGGATTTTGAACAGCCAAATGTACAGTTGGCAGACACAAACTTACACAACCATGCCACCGGGGTTCTTTAGGTCACCTTAAAGGACTGGTTAAATATAGATCATTGACTCTACAAGGAAGTAATCATATTTGATGCACTAAATCAACAAGTTGCATAGAGGGGAAGAATTAAAATTAATTTTTCACTATTGAATGTCACAGTATCCCTTAAAATTAAACATTATTTGTAAACTATTTTTTTAGTGTTGTCATTGGCGTGTGTTATTGAATGGATTGTAACTCATAATGATGACTCTACAGGTAGATCAGAGTAGGATTCTAAGGCTGTAATCTCCATGGTTACAAATTTCCATACCTTTCCTCTGTGGACACAGTGATGGATTCCAATGGCTGACCTGCCAGTTGGCAGCCAACCACTTTCAACCATGGTGCAGCCAGATGTCCTTAAGCATTCAATACAAAGAGTATTGCATGGTAATAAAGGACCTGGTAGCCCCTGAGAATGGGAACTATATAGTTAAGGTGCATGAATTCTCACTAAACTGGGAACAGCATTATGAATTATGCAAATTATGATGATGCTGGTCTAGTCACATTGGGATGTAGTAATTATAGTTGTAAATCCAGACATAGAAACAAGCAGTCATGTTGTGTTCAAGTGAGCCATCTGGTAAACCTCTAGCTATTGTGCTCCTCTCATCACAAAATTCCACCATCAACCTACTGCTTCCTACCTACTCTAAAGTATGGGTACACTTGCTACTAGCCTACAAGAAAGAACTCCTCCTCTATATACTCCTAGCTATGTATTTGCTGTCTTTGATGGACGAAGAAAGCAGATACCATGTCCAAGTGTGGTTGGGTTGTAGTTTGCAGAAAGGGGTAGACCTAAAGCAAGTTCTGCACAAAATGGTTTGGGAGCATCAGAAGCACACTGAAACCAAGAAAGAGCCACTAAGACTGGATTCTCTGTGTGTGTTTACCTTTGCGGCTCCTTCTGTACGGTGATACCTCTGCTTTACCACAGCTATCCATGGGAACAGCCTGAGTTGCAAACTGGGCTCCAGTTTTGTTCATTTCTTGTTGTGCCAAGATCGTCCTTCCACCTTTTTTGGATGATGAGTGACTTTTGGTTGGTGCTAGGGATTTAGATAAATGCTCGTCTTGAATGTTTGACTTCATGGGAAGGGTTTGGCTTCCACAGGTAGACTCCAAATCTGAAATATCTGAAGATTAAAATTTCATTTATTGGGGGTGTGGCAGTTATCTGCTTATGTTAATTTTATTATTGAAATGTAGGGGTGGAGTTTGACCTGTTAATCAGGAGAAAGCCATTGAGTAGCTGATGAGGCCTCTGTGTGGGCATGGCTTTCACCTGAGAATCCTGGGAAATCTTGCAGAATTTCCCTCGTGAAGATGAGAAGCTATCTTCCCCAGTTGTGGGGAGTTAGAGACGCTTAATCATGGAAAAGACAAGATGCAGCCTCCAAGAAGCTGGAGGAGCCAGCAGAGAGACCACTCGGCTTTGCCCTGATGAAGAGAGACCTCTGAAGCTGGAGTGGCATGCTGTTGATGGACCTGAGCCCTGGAAGTGAAAAGCCATGGGGAGACCCCTGCCAGCACCAGAATTCTGCACCCACTGACCTGTGACTTCCTGAGTCGGAAGCAGACTTTATAGACTGCTTTCGGGCATATGGGTTATTATTGGACTTATGAGTTTGCACTGGACTAGATTGGGATGCCTTCTTAGTGTCACATTTCTTTTGTATATAAACCTTTTCCTTATACCTATATGGGTATCTCTGAAATTTGTTCTTCTAGTCTACTCGGACTAACACAGGGGGGCTGAGTCTCGGTGGCATAGTAGTTGTGCGCGAGACTGCGGCCCACTGGGACGGAGGTTCAATTCCAGCAGTGGGGCTGGGCCTCCTACTCCCACCACTGGAGAGCAGTGATGCCAAAAAAACAAACAAATCAGCTTAGATAAATGCATTAAATTCTGTTTCAGTGAAGCACTCTCAAGTCTTCGCTTCCCTGACAAATTACCCTCCATTGTGGCACACTCACTGCATTTGCCATGGGATAGGTTTGCCCTGGTAAGGACCTGTGTTTGCAGAGAATCAGAACAGAATTCACAGGAATCAACAACACTTATGCTTTTAATGTAGGTAAGTGTTTTACTGGTTGGCTTTCTTTTTGCCTATATACTTTTCGGTTTTACTTACCTGGGTTCACTAACAATGTTTTTTTATCCTTCCATGAAAATTTCTTTATAATTTCTACAGAGATCCACACATTTTTTGAGACATGACTTAATAGGGGTTTCTGTAGGCCATTAATCAATATGCTACTCTTAATTAAAAAAGACATTTTCATTGCAATGAGAAGATCTCTCAAATACTCCCTCTTCAACAATTTTTTCTAAGCTTTGGTTTATCTTCATCAATATAAAAGATAAGGCTTTATTGTTAAATGTAGACGGAAAAGAAGACATTTTACTGATTTGAAAAACCAGTGTAAATTTCAAAATAGTTAAGTACAAGAAAAATAAGAAATGCTGAAATAAAATTTGAATGCATGTTTCCCAGTGTACCATATTCATTGTACACACATGCTATCTATGGTTAAAAAAAGCCAATACATCAGTTGCCTTTAAACTGATTGCAAATACTGGAAATCCCACACATGTGAAAAAAGAAGTGTGTTCTAGGTTTTTCAAAGGCTGTAACATACACGTGCATCCTGGGACATTCATGACCACAGTGTGGAAATGAACTACCAATCTCTCCATTAATATACATAAATGGTTGTGCCAGCTGGGGATTATGAGGTGTAAAATGTTGATGCTCAAGCATGAGCTGAGAAACTCTGGGTGCTCAAAGTTTTTATCATAGAGTCATAATATTCTCATAACAAGATGAAAGGTCATTTGTGGTATTCACTGTCATTCTGTCCTTAGTGCACCATGTTCAGACATAGCAAGACATTTGATAACATCATACTCAAATAACTATGAAATTCCTAAAGATAGTTGTATTTAATTGTTTTCATAAATCATATCTGATAGAGCAAGGAATATAACTCAGACAAAACTTATCAGTAACTCTAAATAATATTAAACAGCATAAAGGGATCCTCAGGTCAAAGAGTTCCAGAATCCATTGTTTCCAAGATTGTGTCTACCAAATGGTCACTAAAGAATGATTACTGACACATAGAACATACAGCACAGAGGGTCTGCTCGTGACAAAATTTACTTGACTTAAGTTTATTACCAGGACAATAGTAAAAATGAAATAAAGTTAAAACACACAGGAACTGGTACAGGTTTCCCTTTCCCTTGGATCAAAACTCCAGTGAAGACTTTAAAGCATTAGTAAAAAATCTAAGCATTCTATAATTAACATCTGTGAATTTCGAAAATAAAAGTATAGACTTTCTACATGGAGAATGAAGGGGAGTTGAAAATATACCAGTGGAAAAATATGAGTTCAAGTTTACTGTGGTAAAAATATTCTCTTATGATACTAAATACATTTTTTCATGCATGAATGATGACAATGGCATATGCATGCCTAATTTTAATTCTTACAACTAAATTTGCACACAGAAAGTGAAAAAAATGTAAAGAAGAGTCCTGCAACCTTTCCAAGTAGCTTAATGTCCTTATTATAAAGTGTATTGAGAAATGTACCTGATTTAGATGCCTGTAGGTCCTTGGGTGCTAATTCTTTATCTGGAGAAGCATCTCTGGTGTCCTGAATGGAAATTAAAACAAGATGATTAATAGACGAGACACCTTCTATACAATCTGTGGTCATTAACTAAGTGCAAAAATGTAGAAGTTGTACATAAAAATTATTACCTTTAAATGCCGATGCTTATTTGCAGAATCTAAAGGGCAAAGTGGACATTATCAGTGGCATGGAAATATGACAAAAACTAATCTCACAGAGTCATGTGCAATTAGGATCAAGCTAAATCTTCATGCCGGGCTTTAAAAACATGTGGTTACATGTTAGCAATTGGGTGTTGATTCCATGTTACAAATGCCACATGAATAAAATCTGAATCCTTATTTAAAAACTGAAGAAATAATAGGAATATAGGATTAACAAACATGCCACGAAGATTTGAAAAGGGGGATAATATTTTTCAATCACTGACACTAAACGTAAAAGTGCCCACAAGTCACTTTGGACGTGATTATTGTGGAAGATAAAGGTGATCTTGATTCGTAGGTGTGAATCATGACTCTGAAAAAGTATATGTAGACTATGTTTATAAATATGAACAAACTGTTGCTACATTTAAGGAAAGATGCCATAACAATAGGGTATAAATTATGTTGAACAATTAATGAACACAGACCTAATCATGAACCCATAAAACCAGTGCTGTTGAGTCAATTCTGACCCCTGACAAGAGCATATCCAGGGGTATAAATGCTTCAGGGCAAAGTTAGGTCGACCTTTCTCTCTTGGCACCGTTCATGACTTTTGAACTACCAAAGATGTGAAAGCAAAAGTGTGTTCCAGGTTTTTCAAAGGCTAAAACATGACGCAAGTGCATCTCAGCATCTTCATGACCAGTCTCTCAGTTAGTGAACAAAAATGGCAGTGGATTCCATGGTCCAAAATGATGATGCTAAAGAATGAACTGGGGAAGCTCAAGATCTGAATCAGGGAGCCCAAGCGACCTATACTATTCCCCAAACAAGATGAAATGCCACTTGTCATTTTCACTGCCATTCTCTAATGCATGCACCAGGGAGGTTTCAGGCAGGAGGTGTTTGATAACATCACATTCAAATAACTATGAAATTCTTCACTAGGTATAATGTATTAAAATATTTCTGGCATTCTTTCTAATATCAAAACAGGTCTGTGAGTTAAACAAAAGATCTCTGGCAATCTAAAGAATACTGAATAATATAAAGGGATCTTCAGGCTGAAGAGTTTCAGAATCTACTATTTCCAGGATTCTGTCTACCAAATAGTCACTAAAGAATGATTAATGATACCTGCACTATATATATATATATATATATATATATATATATATACACACACACATTGGAGGGTTCTATAATTAACACTGGTGAATTTCTAAAAAAAATATAGACTTTCCAAACTATGGATTTGGTAGAGGACAAAGTACAACAATGGGAAAATATGAGTTGAGGTTTACTGTGGTAAAAACATTCCAGAATGCTTCTAGATATTATCTTTCATGTATGAATAATGACATCCTATATGAATGGCTAACTTCAATTCTCACAGGTATATTTGCAAAAAGTGAAATAAATAAAAAACAAAACCTGTGAGCATGTCAAAAAGTTAATGTCCTTACTAAAAAGTTAATTGTGAAATGTACCTGATTTGGATGTGTGCACATCCTTGGGTGGTAACTCAAGATCAGGAGAAGCATCTTGGGTATTCTAAATGGAAATTAAAAGAAAAGAATTAATAGAGAAAGCACTGTCTATACAAACTGTAGTCACAAACTAGGGGTAAACTTGTGGAAGATTTAGCAAGTTATTACCTTCAGATGCAGATGTTCCATTTCAGAATCTAAAGCACAAAATGGAAAACATCAATGGCGTGCGATTATGACAAAAACTAATCTCACACATCAGAATCAAGCTGAATCCTCATGCTGAGGATCAATATCTGAATATTTAAAAGTTGAATAAACAGTGGAACTATAGAGTAAGCAGGTATGCCATGAAGATTTTGAAATTGATCAAGAAGGCCAGAAAGGAAAACTTTTTTTTTAAGAAATGGAAGCAATTATACAATTAGTTTTGATAAGAGTGAACTATGGATTGATATGACATATGATGCAATTCTCAAGCCCCAGCAAATTAAAAAGAAAAGTAACGTGAGAAAAAACAAGTCCCAGAGTGAGATAAGCACTGATACTTATTTCTAGCTCTAACTTATGAACAATTAGCTCCTACATCAAGACCCAGTCCAATACTCACCATCATAAAGTCATCACTTAACATAGAGTTATACAGCAAAGTGTGACTAAGAAAGGTGATAGTACATGGCTATGTATTAGAATAAAAGTCTGGGGTCTTATAAACCTTGTGTTCAAAAGAGCATCCATCAAAACAAGGAGTCAACTATGGTTAAGTCCACAGGGAAGAAGCACAGCAGCTTGTGTGATCCCAAAACATCAATTACAAAAATTGAATAAGGTGAAGAGAAAAGTATCTGAGCTAAAATTATGAATACACAAATTTAGAATATTTAAAATTATGAATACAGAAGTAGAAGGCTATGGAGGTCAGTGGGAGGCCCAAAGAGACCTGGAGAGTCTCTAGTCAGACAGAACTGCTGAAAGATCCACTCTGGTAAAAGGCAGCATCCTGAGCAGCCTTACTATTGTGCAGAGACTATTGTAATCTTTTTTTTTTTGAGACCATTGTAATCTTCCTTATGCTGGATCGGACATGATACTTGGCCTAATTGACCTCACCATATACACGACTTGAATTGGTTGCATAGACAGAATAACTCAATTCAGGTGTAGCATTAAATGGCTTTGGAAAGTCAGAAGTACCCTTAAGGCAAGAGAGAGATTCTTTGCTTGGATTCTGTATGCTTGTTTACCTTTTCTGCTCCTTTTGTGTTCTGATGACTCTGCTTTAGCCCGGTTTCTGACAGGATCATCCTGAGTTACAAACTGGACTCCAATGTTGTCCTTTTCTTTATGAGATAAAATCGTTCTTCCACATTTTGTAGATGTTGAGTGACCTGTGGTCGGTGCTGGTGGTTTTGATCGAATTTCATCATCAACGTTTGGCTTCGGGGAAAGAGTTTGGTGCACACTGGAAGAATCCCAATCTAAAGATAAAACATCCACTTATTAGAAGGTAAGTGATAACATAAATTTAACTGGCTGTTATGTACACAAATTCTTATTCCAGTGAAACTGCCGCCTGTCTTCTTCTCCCTGAAAAATAGTCCTCATGGCACATTCCTGCTCTGGTAAGTCCTTGTGTTTGCACTACATCAAAAGAGACTTAACAGCAACCAGCAGCACTGGTGTTCCTCATTTAGGCGAGTTCGTTACCAGTGGTCTTTCTTTTAGCCTATGTGGTACTTTTTTTTCCAGTGGTACTTATATGCATTCACTCATAACATTCTATTATTTATTTTGTATTCCAGGAAAGATAGTTGATTAAGTTTACATGGAGTAACATTCTTCCTTTTTCATAGCAAAATCCATGCCTAACTTTTTAAAGCTCAAGTATTCATAAGAGTTTGTCATGTATGGTCTGGCAAAAATGACAAAATTGGGTTATGTTAAGCCATCAACCAGTGTGCTACTTTTAATTGAAAAGCCATTTTCTTTTTTTCTTTTCTTTTTTTTTGGGGGGGGGGGGCATCACTGCTCTCCGGCGGTGGGAGTAGGAGGCCCAGCCCCACTGCTGGAATTGAACCTCCGTCCCAGTGGGCCGCAGTCCTGCGCACAACCACTACGCCACCGGGGCTCAGCCCTGAAAAGCCATTTTCAATGCAATGGAAAGACCTTTCTTAAACATACCGGCTCCAACATTTGTATTTCCATCTTTGGTTTATACTCATGAATACATAGGCAAGATCAGAGCCTTCAGAGAATAGTGTTTCCATTTAAAATAAGGGATGCAAAAGTTGACACTAGAGCCCCAAGGCAACAATGTGCTTGAAACGAGCATTTATTTAAAAAGAAAAAGTAGTTTATTCTTTAGGAAAACCAAATGTAAATGTCATAAAGATAAGTGTAAGAAAAAAAAGAAATGGAGGATTAAGGGACGATGGTGACCAGATATGAAGCTCAAGTGTGGCATGCCATGAGATTGGTTGAGTTGGAGAGATTTGGTTCCACATAAGGGGTATCAAATTGGTCTGTTGCTTCCAAAGAAAATTTGGAGCACTTCTCTGAGTCAGAGGCTGCACTCCCTACAAGCGTAGTTTCCTTGGGGCACTTTGGGCATGGACTCTGCCTCACTGCCACAGGGTAACCAGGCCTCCACACACCAGGATGCCTGAGGTCCGGTGGGGACAATACATAGAGACCCACACCCCCCTAGTCCCCACGCCCAGAGATCCTTGCCCCATCCAGGAGCCCCTTGTGGACCAATCAGGCAGCCCCTCCCCTGCTCAGGAGGCCCACCCACAGATGCCACACAGCAGAGGCTTTTTGCCATGCCTGACTTTGGGCTCCCCTCCAGTCAGCACCTTACTGCCAGACTCCCGCCCACCAATACCACACACATGTGAAGTTTCCCACACAGCCAATAAACTTAGGGCCTGCCAGGCAGTGGACACAGTGTGGCAGAACCTGCTGCAACTGTGGCAGAGGGACTCAAGCATTTGGAGCTAGCCTACTCCACGCTCCCACCTCTGAACTCAATCCTGCCCACCCCTCTGTGCTCTGAGTGAATGGTGAACCTTCACACTAGATGTAGGCCTCCCTTTCCACCAATCTACCTATGGGAAGTTCCCCTAACCAGGAACAGATCACTCAATCCCCCAACTGTCCACTAAATACACTCCCTTCCACTTAGTTAACACTTTCAATCAGATCACAACATGCATAGTTGCTAACAGGTCATAAGGAGACCTGAGAGAAACAGGAGCACAAAGCATAGGAGAAGGCAAGAGGGGATTACACCAATCCTGCTTCTCCAATGTTGTCTTCTCAGGACCTTGGGTGAGTGAGGGATGCTGTGTTTCAGAGTGGGGTGATTGTATGTACAATGGCTGTTCTGAGTGAGCCAGAATGCACTCCGCTCCACTCTTCCTCCCCCTTCATTTGTTCTTGTGTGCTCTGGTCAGACATGTCCCTCTCCCTGAACTGCAGCCTCATTGCTTTCAGGGGTGTGGGTTAAAGGTAGCCTACAGTAAAACCAACACCAGCCTCCCAAAGAGAGAGCACAGAGCTCTGAGACACCAGGGGAAATAACACTTGGTTCCAATAAATCGAACAAAACCCAGCAAGTTTTTGCCATGGCATCAACAAAAAAGAGAAACAAAATTCAATGCAAAGTGATCATCTGGACCTAATGGAAGTAATTGAAAATTCAGATGTTGATCAACCACAGAAAGAAATCTTAGAATGCTTCTTGGACTCATACAGGACATGAGTGAAGCATTACAAAAAAAGAAGGAATTGATGAAGGAGATAAAGGCCATGCACAAAGCATATGAGAAGGCAAGAGGGAAACACCAGGACAAAGGTGAAACACAAAAAAAGAGAAACAAAATACAATGCAAAATGATCATCTGGACCTCCAAAGTTAACTCCCCTGGGGGAGGGGCGATTGATCACATAGTTCAGATTGTGGCTGGGTCCTCAGATCCCACCACTGGATCCCCAGTTCATGCCGTCACGCAGCATTGGCATCCTGGAACTCCTGGCTTAAGTTTGTTTCCTCTTTCCATGTGGAGATATAAACAATACAAAAATCCTTAATAAAACAATAGCCAAAAGAATACAAAAGTACACAAAACAAATAATTCACTATGACCAAGTAGGATTCATACCAGGGAGGAAGGGGTGATACAACATACAAAAGATCATGAGGCTCATTCACCACATTGACATGAAAACTATAAAAACCACATGATATCAGTATATGCGGGAAAACCATTCAACAACATCCAACACCAATGCCAACACTTGAGAAGATAGAAATGGAAGGAAAATTCCTCAGGAAAATACAATCTATATACAAAAAAACAAAAGTCAACATGGTAAACATGGTAGTCAGTGGAGAAAATACTAGCACAACCCTACTGAAAAAGGGGACCAGGCAAGGATGACCCTTGTCCCCACTCTTATTTAATATGGTACTGGAGGTTTTAGTTAACAGCAAAAGGCAACAAAAAGATATCAAATGTATTGCCCTGGGGAAGGAAGAGGCAAAACTATCGTTATTTGCAGATGATATGGTTTTACATATGAAAAATTCCAAAAGATGCAAAAGGGGAGTACTGGAAGCAAAGAGGAATTTGGAAGAGGGGCAGGATACAAGATCAACAGACAGAAGTCTATCAGACTGTTATACACATCGGATAAGATGACAGAAGAGGAGAACAAAAAGGTGGTACCCTTCACAATAGCCAAGCATAAAATTGAAATACCTATGAATATACCTGACTAAAAGAAAAAAAAAGAACTATATGAGGAAAATATCAGAACACTATTACAAGAAACTAAGATTGACCTCAACTAATGGAATAATATTCCATATTTGTGGATTGGAAGACTCCATATAATAAAGATGTCAGTTCCACCCAAGGAACTATATATGTTTAGTGCAATTCTGATACAATTACCCTCATCTTTCTTCAAAGAAATGGAAAAAAATGAACACCAACTTCATATGGAAAAGCAAGAAGCCCAGAATTAATAGAGAACCCCTCAAGAAGAAGAACACAGTTGGAGGGCTTGCTTTGCTTGACTTTAACACATAATTGATCTTTGATAAGGGCCCCCAAAAATATCAATTAAGAAGCAGATGCAGTGAAGCAAGACCCTTATCTCACTCCATGCACAAGAATAAAGTCAAGGTGTATCTCAGACATCTAGGTAAAATCCCAAACCATTAGGGCCATCAATGAGGGAAGTGGGACCAACCTGAGAAATTTGGCACAGGGAATACATAGACTATCAAAAGTAGGGAAGGGCACAAACACAGAATAGGCACAAATAGACAAGTGGGATAAACTGAAGATGAAACACTTGTGTCCATCGAAAGCATTCACCAAGAGAGTAATAAGAGATCCCACAGACTGGGAAAACATCTTTAGCAATGACAAATCAGATAAAGGCCTTATTACTAAAATCTACAATATCCTGATAGCTTCCAAAAGGAACAAAACTAACTGTCCACTGAGGAGGTGGGCAAGGAATCTGAACAGAAATTTCACAAAGGCAGAAATAGGAATGATCGATAAACATATAAGAAAATGTTCCTGATCATTAGCCACAAGACAAATGCAAATTAAAACAACAACGAGATATTACCTAATACACTCACATATAGCCCATTCAAAAAATCAGAGAGCAGCAAATGTTGGAAGGACTGTGCAGAGACAGAAACTCTTATCCACTGCTTGTAGACCTGTAGGTATGTCAGCCATTATGGAAATTGATTTGGCGATACCCAAAATGGATGGAAATGGAGCTACCATATGACCCAGCAATCCCCCTACTGGGCATATACTCAGAAGAGGCAAGGCATCTGTGCTCAGATATTCATCACCGCACAGGTCACAATTGCAAGGAGTTGGAAACAACCCAAATTTCCATCAACTGATGAATGGATTAAAAAGCTGTGTTACATACATACAAAGATGAAAAGCAGTGATGAACGCACGAAGCATATTGCTGCATGGAAAGAACTGGAGGAAATGATACTAAGTGAAGCAAGCCAAGTGCAAAAGGACAAGTACAGCATGAGTTCACTGAAGTAAGCTTAGAAAAATGCAAAATGGGCATAAAGGGGGCACAGGGGAAGAGCTACTGTATACAGACATTCCTGAGGTGAGGTCCAGATAGAATGTGAGGAGCCAGACAATGCAAGGCTACAAACAGTAGCCAACTGAGGAGGGGGTGGTGGGAGAGAAGGCAATGTGTAGTGGAGGAACGGGGTGCTAACCCACCCAAGGGGAGCCTATTGTTTATATCTCCACATGGAAAGAGAAACCAAACTTAAACCCGGAGTTCCAGGATGCCAATGCTGCATGACAGCATGGACCGGGGATCCAGTAAAGGGGGTCTGAGGACCCAGCCTCAATCTCAACTGTGTGATCAGTCGCCCCTCCCCCAGGTTAGTTTGCTTTGGAAGTCAGCAATGAGGCTGCAGCTCAGGGAGCCAGACATGTCTGACCAGAGTACACGAGAACAAATGAAGGGGGAGGAAGAGAAAGTGGAGTGCATTGTGGTCCACAGAGGACGATCTCCCCACTCAGAATAGCCATTGCACAGAGAGAACCATGTAATCACCCCCACTCTGAAACACAGCATCCCTCACTGATCCAAGGTCCTAAGGGGACAACATTGGAGAAGTGGGATTGGAAAGGTACCCAGTCTGACCACATCACCGTGAGACAAGGGCATGCAGCAGAGCAGCAGGAGGTGCAGAGCATGGAGCTCCTGAGGGAATGACAAGGATATACTACTCTGGGGCCAGGATATGGCACCCCATTGAACAGTCATTGAACTATTTACAGGTTTTTCTTTGCTGTTATTCTTTATACTTATTTATCATTTTTTTCTGGACATTGTTTTGGTTTTTTGTTTGTTGTCATCATTTTGTAGTCTTTTGTTGCTTCCTCTTGGCTTTTTTGTTCATATTATTATCCCTGTAAGTCTATCTAGATAAGGCAGAATAGTCTGGAGTTGAAAATGATGGGACTGCTAGTTCAGGGCGGGACATGGGATGTGGGGAGATGGAGGTGGTATTGACCACTCCAGGTAGAAGCAAACACAAGTGATTCTAAATCAGTGTCAAGGATAGCGTAAGAAGTCTGATAGGAATTGGTCAATATCAATGTAACAAAGAGAATTTACTGAAACCCAAATGAAGGATGATAATGATAGTGGGACAAGAAAAAAGTAAAAGAAAATAGAGGAAAGAACTGAGAGGCAAAGGGCATTTACAATACAGGTCTAAACATAGGTAAATATATTTATTTATGATGATGGGGAAATAGTTCTCTGTGTATACTTACAGTGTTATTATTAAGGCAACTGATGGACATTGGGCATTGGACTTCCATTATAGTACTTTCTCAATTCAAGAACACTTTGCTCTATTCAGTTGGCATTCCTGGATACTCACTTTCCCAACAAAATCACTGAAGACAAATGTGTGCACAAACAAAACTAGTGAAGAAAGCTGATGGTATCTGGCTATCAAAGACATAACATCTGGGATCTTAAAGGCTGCAAAGTCAAGCAGTCATCTAGCTCAGAAGTGACAAAACCCACATGGAAGAAGTACGCCAGCCTGCGTGACAATGAGGTGTCAATGGAATGGTTAGCACGCCTCAAAGAACAAATATTATGTCATTGTGTGCCTACCTTCCTGATATGATCACTGAAGATATGATCACACTAAGGTGTGTATATGCAATTGTGGTAAAGAAAGTTGATGATGCCCGGTTATCAAAAGATAGTGTCTGGGGACTCAAAGGCTTAAAGGTCAATAATCAGCCATTTAGCTCAGAAGCAACCAAGTCCACATGGAAAAAGCACACTAGCATATGTGACCACGATCCTTCGAAGGGATCAGGTATCCGGTATCAAAGAACTAAAAATCACATCATTATAAATGAGGGCGAGTATAGATAGGGGACCCAAATTCCATTTGCAGGGGAAATGACATCCCCATACAGAAGGGTCGCTGGCAGGAGATGGGCCATTCAAGGTACAGTGTAGCAGTGATGAAATATGCAACTTTCCTCTAGTTCTAAAAGGCTTCCTCCCTGCACTATCATGATCTGAATTCTATCTTACAAATCCGGTTAGACCAGAGGTTGTACACAGGTAGAGATAGGCACCAGAAAACTGGGGAATCCAGGACAGATAATCCCTTTAGGATCAGTGAAGAGAGTGGCGATACTGGGAGGATAGAAGAGGGATGGTGGAGTAGAAAGGGAAAATCGAGAATAAGGCTCTGCATATTAACTCCTCCCTGGAGTACTGACAACAGCAAAGTGGACAAAGGGGGTCACTGGAGTGAGTTCAATATGACAAAATAATAATTTCTAAATTATCAAGGGTTCGTGAAGGAGGAGAATACAGTGGAAAAAGGAGGAGCTAATAACAGGGGCTTAAGTAGAAAGAAAATGTTTTGAGAATGATTATGGCATCAAATGTACAAACGTACTTTGCATACAATGGAGGTATGTATGGACTGTGATGAGTTGTGAGTTGTAGAGTAATAAAATGACAAAAAAAGAAAAAGAAATTTAGAAGCAAGCTTTCATGCATATTTCCCATTGCACCATATTCATTTTATACCTGTGCCATGTAGACAAAACAAAAGCTAATCATTTGACTTCAAAATTATTGAAAATCATGGAAATCTCACACGAGTGAAAGCAAAAACTGTGCTCCAGAGTTTTCAAAGGCAAGTGCATTAGGCAAGTGCCCTCTTAGGCCCTTCATGGCCACTGTTCACCTGAACCACCAATAAATATCTCAGTTAATGAACAAAAGTGATTGCGCCACCTGGTCACTGTAAGGCGAAACATGATGATTCTAAAGCATGAGTCCAGGAACTCTAGGTTCCCAAGATTTGTATCAGGGAGTCCCAAGGGAGCCATACTATTCTCATAAGATGAAATGTCACTTATCATTTTCACCGTCACTCTCTCCCAAGTGCAACCCTGTTCAGAAACAGGATGTGTGATAACTCTATGAAATTCCTGAGTAAGAATGGTTGTATTTAATTTTTTTCATCTTTCATTTCTGATATAGCAAGGGGTATAACTCACTGAAACAAAGCCTCTCAGCCACTCAGTAATATTAAATAGCATAAGGGGATCCTCAGGTCAAAGAGTTTCAGAATCCATTATTTCCAAGATTGAATCTACCAAAGAGTCACTAAAGAATGATTACTGTTACATGTACCATACATCATAGAGGGTCTGCTCATGATCAAATTTAGTTGACTTAAGATTATCACGAGGACAATAGTAAAATGAAATAAAGTTAAAACACACAGAAGCTGGTAAGGATTTTCTTCTCCCTTGGATCAAAATTTCAGTGAACACGTTAAAGTCTTAGAAAAAAGTCTTAGCATTCCATAACTAACATCTGTGAATTTCCAAAAAGTATAGATTTTCCAAATTAAAAAAAATGTGAAGGGAGTTGAAAGTATACCAATGGAAAAATATGAGTTCAAACTTATTGTGGTGAAAGCATTCTGTTATGATTCTAAAGGTTTTTTCATACACGGATAACAGCAATGACATATGTATGCCTGATTTCAATTCTTACAAGTAAACTTGCAAACAAAAAGTGAAAAAGATAAAAGCCAAGAATCCTGCAACCTTGAAAATAGCTTACTGTCCTTATTATAAATTGTACTGTGAAATGTACCTGAAGTAGAAGCCTCTAGATCCTTGGGTGCTAACTCTTTATCTAGAGAAGCATTTCTGGTGTCCTGAGTGGAAATTAAAACAAGATGATTAATAGACGAGGCACCTTCTATATAATCTGTGGTCATTAAGTAAATGTAAAACTGTGAAGTTGTATGTAGAAGTCATTACCTTTAAATACTGATGTCTTTTTGCAGAATCTAAAGGGGGAAATGGACAAAATCAGTTATAGGTATATATGAAAAAATCAAATCTCACAGAGTCATGTACAATTAGGATCAAGCTAAATCCTCATGTTGGGCTTTTAAAATATGAGGTTACATTGCTTGCTATGGCGTGTTGGTTGCAAATGTTACAAAAGTTACATGAAATATCTGAATCCTTAATTAGAAACTGAACTAACAATGGGAATATAGATTAGCAAATATGCCATGAAGATTTAAAAAGGGAGATGGTATTCTCAGTTATTGCAACTAAAAAATAAAAGTCCTCACAAGTCAGTGTGGGCATGTTATTGTGGGAAAAAAGGGTGGGCTTTACTCTCAAGTGCAAATCATGATCCTGAGAAAATGTGGAATATATTTATAAATATGAACAACAAGCTGATTCTACAATTAAGGAAAGCTGCCAGAGCTATAGGATTTCAATCATATGGAACAATTAATGAACACAGATCTAATCATGAACACCCCAAACCCATTGTCTTTGAGTCAATTCTGACTCATGACCAGAGTATATCCAGGAGTGGAAAAGCTTCAGGGCACAGTTAGGTTGCCCTTTCTCTCTTGGCACTGTTTGTGGTATTTGAGCTGCCAAATGTACAGTTGGCAGCCTAATGTCAACCCAACAGTGCCACTGGAGCACTTTAGCAATAATTCTCAATAAATTGGGAACAACATTCTCCATTTTTCAAAGTCATAGGAAACCATTACTATTTCTTGTCAAATAGTGCTGATTTAGTGACAACTGAAAACAATGGTATTTACACTTCTAAATTCAGACCTATAGCATTATGCAGTTCTGTCGGAATGTAAGATCTTCAAACCTCTATCTTTGCACTTCTCTCGTCACAAATTTGACAATCAGTCTAATGTTGACTATGTACTGTCAAGTGTGTTTATATTTTCTACTAGCCAACAATAAAGAACCGCTCATCCAAAGAGTCCTTCTGCTTTATTTGATGCTTTGGTTGGAGGAAGAAGGCAAATATCATGAGAACATGTGGTTGGGTTTTAGGCTGAGTAACGGAAGTTAAGTTGAAGCAAGTTTTGCTCAAAATTGTTTGAGAAAGTCAGAAGAAGCCTGAAGTCCAGACAGAGATTCTATGATTGGATTCTCTATCCTTCTTTACCTTTACTTCTGTTTTCTGATGCCTCTGATTTCCCCCGATTATCAAGGGGATCACCCTGAGTTACAAATTCGACTCCAGTGTTGTCCTTTTCTTTTTGTGCTGAGATCATCCTTCCACATTTTGCAGATGTTGACTGACCTGTGGTCTGTGCTGGTTGTTTAGATGGGGGCTCATCATCAACCTTTGGCTTCATGGAAAGTGTTTGGCTCACACTGGAAGAATCCCAATTTGAAAAGTCTAAAGGGAAGACATTCTCTTATTAGCAGGTAAATAATAACATAAATTGGACTGGCTTAGATAAAGACACAAATTCTTGTTTAAGTGAAGCGTTCCCATGTCTTCCTTGCCCTGACGAACACCTCCGTTATGACACGCTCTCTGTGGTATGTGGCCTGCTCACACTGCTGAAGCCCTGTTTGCACTACAGCAGAAAAGACCTGACAGCAACCCACAACACCCATGCTCTTGATTTAGATAAGCTTAGTAACCCTTGTCTTTTTTTTTTGTTTAGATATGCTTTTATTTTTCAGTTTTATTTAGCTGGGTTATTTCAGACATTTCTTATGCATTCCATGAAATTTAATTTATCAATTCTACTGGGATTCACACTTTTTCTTCTTTGTAATAGAATTTATGATTAAACATGTAAAACTTAAAGATACAAGGCAATATAGCATGCATGTTCTAGACACATGACTGTTCTTTTTTAAACCATTCACCCATGTGCTACTACTTTTAACTAAAAAAAAGGTGAAAGACCTTTCGTAAGTATACCATCTTCAACATTCATTTTAAAGTTTTGGTTTATCATCATAAATATAGAAGAGATACCAAACAGTTCAGTGATGAACGTTTTCATTTAAAGGCATTGGAAGTGTAAGCTGACATTAGGGCCTAGGAGTAACAATGTGCTTGAAACAAGCAATTGATATAGAAAAAAATTCTTTTTTATTCTTTATGAAAGACCAATGTAAATATCATAAAGATAAGTGAAAGAAAAAAACAAAATATATGGTAGCAAAGTTTGAATGCATGTTTCCCAGTGCACCATATTCATTTAAAACCAATGCTATCTGAGGTATGAAAACCAAATACAAGAGTTGCCTTTAAACTGACTGGAAATCATGGAAAACCCACACCAGTGAAAGCAGACGTGTATGCCAGGATTTTCAAAGGCTATATCATTATGTAAGTGCATCCAGAGACCCTTCACGACCAATCTCTGAGTTGGTGAATAAAAATGGCAGTGCCCTGAACTTTTCATGGTGCAAAACGTTGACTCTAAATCACTAGCTGAGAAACTTTGGTTTTTCAAGGTCCATATCATAAAGCCTAAGGTGTTCTGTGAACAAAATGAAATGTCACTTGTCATTTTCATTGTCATTCCCTAATAAGTGCACTAAAGAGTTTTCAGACACACAAGATGCTTAATATCATCATACTCAAATAACTATGAAATTCTTGACTAGGTGTGCTCTTATTGAAATGTTTTCAGCTGTCATTTCTGATATAGAAACAGGTATAACAAAGTTAAAAAAGATTGAATAGTATAAAAGGATCCTCATGTATCCTCATGATCCTTTCAGAATCAATAAATTCCAAGATTGTGTCTACCAAATAGTCACTAAAGAATAAGGATTGATGCACCATAAACTACACAGGGTATACAGAAAATTTAATTAACTAAAAATCACCAGTAGGAAAAACTAAAATGAAATACATTTGAAACACACAAAAACAAGTAAGGCTTTCCCTCTGGCATAATTCCAGTGTTCCAGTTCAAAATTCCAGTGAACATTTTTGAGCATTAATATTGGTCAGTTTCAAAGAAATATAGACATTCCAAACTATGAATTTAGTGGAGGAGAAAGTAAAACAGTGGGAAAATATGAGTTGAAGTTTGTTGTGATAAAACATTCCCTTATGCTTCTAGAAATTTTCTCATGCAAGGATAATGACAATGATATATGCAAGACCAATTTCAATACTCACAACTAAATTATCAAAAAGAGAAATGAATAAAAAACAAAACCTGTGAACATGTCAAGAAGCTTAATGCTCTTATTACAAAATTTATTGTGAAATGTACCCGATTTGGGTGCGTGTACATCCTTGTGTGCTGACTCAAAATGAGGAGATTCACCTCTGGTATCCTGAAAGGGAAATAAAATAAGAGAATTAAAAGAGAAGGCATGTTTATACAAATTGCACTCACTAACTATAAGGAAAATGTGGAAGTTTAATAAAAAGTTGTTACCTTCAAATTCAGATGTATATTTTCAGAATCTAAAGCACAAAATGGACAAAAACAATGGCATGTAATTATCACAAAAACGAATCTCAAACATTTATGCAGAATTAGTATCAAGTTGATTCCTCATGCTGGGCTTTAGAAATATGTGGTTTGCATGTGTGGGACTGGGTGTTAGTGACGTTTGTTACAAAATCAATAAGAACAAAGTCTGAATCACCATTTAACAATCGAAGAAACAATGGGAATATAGAACACACACATATGCCATGACAATTTTGAAATTGATCAAGAAGCCCAGGAAGAAAAGTTTGACATGAGTAAACTATGGATTAATACGACACATGACATAATTTCCAAGCTCAAGAAAATTTAAAAATAACAAAAGAAAACAAGAAAACACAAATCCCAGATATGGACCCACGCTGAATCCTAACTCCAACTTATGAACAATTAGTTCTTACCACATGGCCTGGGTCAATACTCACCTTTATGAAATCACGACTGAACACAAAGGTGATACAGCAAAATGTGGTGAAGAAAGAAGATGGTGCCTGGCTATCTAGCGAAATAGTTTCTGGGGTCTTTAAGCTTGTATTCAAACAAGCAGCCATCTAAGTGAGGAGTCAACTAAGTCCACACAGATGAAGCACAGCAGCTTGTGTGATCCAAAGACGACAATCACAAAAATTGAATATCATGAAGAGAAAAGCATATGAGTGAAAATTATGCACACAAAATTTGTAGAATGCCATGGAGGGTAGTGGAAGGCCAAAACTCTCCTGCAGATTCTCTAGTCAGACAGAACTGCTGGCAGACCTGCTCTGGTCAAAGGCAGAGTCCTGATCAGCCTTACTGTTGTGCAGAGGCCATTGGAATCTTCATTGTGCTGGATTGGACATGATACCTGGCCTAATTTCCCTCACCATATAAAAGATTTCCATTGTTCCTGGTGCAAGCATCTCTTAAATATTTCAGGACAAAAATTTCTTCTCTGGTTATTTGAATGTTGGTGGGGGGTCTTCACCCTCAAATCCCATTAACTGCTTTCTTTTGTCATGACCCTATTATGATCTCATTATGACTACCTTAGGATGATTTGTTTTTATTGACTTCTGTTGGGTTTCTCAAATGTGAACAACACAAAGAGTGGAAGTATAATGATAATAACTGATATAATATGTTACAGGGAATGTCTGAGTTGGAGAGTTGGAGATGGGCATTAGGATCAGAAAGGGGTTTTTAGAAATATATGGGGATTTGGGGTGACAAAGGGAACACCAGAACTGATGGTGACTACACACCTCATTTTACAGGTGATTTACTCATGGGAGTAGGGGGAGGAATGCTCTAAGATAGATGTAGTACTGATTGTACAATTCTTATTGATATGAATAAAAAGAACTATTGCTTTATATGCTATGCCAATTGTGTGCCAATAAAAATGTTGATTAAAACGGAAAAATTGTATTATGATTTAAAGTGATCAATCTTTTCATTTCGCATTGAAATTAAAACAAAATGGGAAGCTGATACTAAGGTCTAATTAGAAAAAAAATGTTTTGAGAATGATGATAGAAACAAACGTGCTTGACACCATGGATGCATGTATGGATTGTGATAAGAGTTGCATAAACCCCCAATAAAATGATTTTTAAAAAGAGTGATGTCAAGGACACTATATTAAAAAAAAACAAAAGACTTCGATTTTGAAATTATGTTTTCCATCTCTGCAGCAGAGTACTACTGTGCATAAGGTACGATGGGAGCATGCTGATCGCTGGAGACAAAGGTGATAAGGCACCCGAGGAGCAAATCATGATCATGAGAAAATGTATGTAAAATGTTTATAGATATGAACAGCAAACTAATTCTGCAGTTAGGAAAAGAGGACATTGCTATGGGGCTTGAATAATATTGAATAACTAAAGAACAGAGACCTACATCATGAACACATAGAAACACTATTGTCGAGTCGATTTTGACTCACTGTAAGAGGGTCCTCACTGGTGTAAATCTCTCTGGGCACCGTTAGCCTGATCATTCTCCTTTGGTGCAGTTCATGAATTTTGGACTGTACTAAACTTAAAGTTGGCAGCATAAAGCTCACCCAACAGTGCCACCGGGGCTCTTTAAGTCAACTTACAGGACGGGTTACATCAAGGTCACTGACTTGACATAAAGTAAAACATAATAGGTGCAATCATTGGGTGCAGAAGAATTAAAATTGATTATTCCTATTTAGATATTGAGCAACAGAGTACTCCTTAAAATGAATCATTTTATTTTCAATCATTTGCTCATTCTTGTTATTGATGCATGCTATTCAATCAATTGCAACTCATAATGGCCACACGGGTGGAGGAGGAGAGGGTTTCCATATGTCATTGTAATGGTTGCAAAAGACTAATCTTTCCCTTCTAGAGACACTGATGGCTTCCAATAGATGTCCTGCCAAATACCAGCCACCCTCCTTCAACTAGGAAATGAGTACTACACAAAGTAATAAAGTACATGAGACAAGAACTTTATAGCAAAGTTTCAATGATTCCCATTCATATGGGGGAACATTTTGAATTATGTAAAGTGATAGCAAATCATTCAATATTTATTTTCAGATGTTTCTCATTTAGTTACATCTAAAAACAGCAGCATTTACACTTCTAAACTGCTACCTACAGAGTTAAAATTAGTCAGTGTTCCATCTTTAAATCTTTATCTAATGGGTTTCTCTAGTCCAAAATTTAAAAATCAGCTAACTCTTGACTATCTACTGTCATGTATGAGTACACTTTCTACTAGCCTACCAGAAAGAACTGTTTCTTCAAATACTCCTAGCTACCTATTTGCTGGTTTAGTTAGAGGATGGAAACAAATACCACATAAAAGTGTATCTGGATTGTAGGTTGATTTGAGAGTAAGCTCAAATCAAGTTTTGCACTAAATGGTTTTGGAAAGTGAGAAATACACCGAAGTCAAGAGTGGGCCTATGATTGGATTGTCTAGGCTTCTTTACCTTTTCTGCTCCTTCCGTGTTCCGATGGCCCTGCTTTACCCTGATTCTCGATGGCATCATCCCCAGGTACAGACACAGCTCCGCTTTCGTCCTTTTCTTTGTGTCTGAAGGTCTTTCTTCCATGTTTTGAAGCTGTTGAGTGACTTGTGGTCGATGCTGGTGGTTTAGATGGAAGCTCATCACCAGCCTTCGACTTTGTGGAAAGTGATTGGCTCGCTCTGGAAGATTCTAAATCTGGAGATAATATGTTCACTTTTTAGAAGGTAAATAATAACATACATTTGATTCATACCCACATTTTTAAAGATCAAACATACACGAATCTAACACACATGTTGTGGAAACATGATTTCGGGTTTTTTAATCCAGGAATCAGTTTGCTACTTTTAATGAAAAGCCATTTTGAATGCATTGAAATGACCATTGTTTTTTAAAAAATTTTAATCTTTAATCATTTTATTGGGGGCTGGTGCATTGCTTATCACAATACATACTTAAACGTACTATCTTCCACATTCATATTTTAACCTTTGCATTCATGAATATATAGGCAAGATCATAGCAGTTAAGATCAGTGTTTCCATTTAAAGCAAGGGATGTGTAAGTTGACACTACAACCCCAAACTAAACAATGTGCTTGAAAAAAACAATTAATCATAAAAAGTTTATATTTTAGGAAAACCAAATATAAGCTGTAAGGAAAAAAGAAATGTAGAAGTAAGTTTTAAAGCATGTTTTCCATTGCATCATGTTCATTTGACACACTCGAATTTCCAGAGTATAGACTATTCAAAAGTAAAACAACCCAGTTGACTTCATTCTCATTGCAAGTCATGAAAACCCCACTTGGGTGAAAGCAGAAGTGTGTTCCAGGATATTCAAAAAAAGTGAATTATGCGAGTACATCCCCAGGCCCTTCATGGCCAAGCTGCTCATGTCAATCACCAATCTCCAGCAAATGAACTGAAATGGTTGAGTAACATGGTGATTGTTAAGTGAAACATGATGATTCTAAAGCATGAATTGAGGAAATCTGGATTCTCAAGATCTGGATCAGGAAGCCCAAGGGACCCTTACTATTCTCATAACAAGGTGAAATATCAGTTGTCATTTTCACTCTCAAGCTCTCCTTAGTGCACCATGTAGGTGTTTAGGTAAAGCAGTAAGTATGATTGTTTTTAATTGCTTTCATCTTTTATTTCTGATATAGAAAGAGTTAAAACTTACTTAAATAAAACCTATCAGCCACTCTAAATAGTATTAAATAGCATAAAGGAATACTCAGAATGAAAAGTTTCAGAATCCATTAATTTCAAGACTGTGTCTACCAAGTAGTCACTAAAAAATGATTACTGACACATGTACCATATACCACGGAGGGTTTGCTAATGAGATAATTTAGTTGACTTAAGATTATCACAATAATAAAATGAAATAATGTTAAGACACACAGGACCTGGTAAGGATTTTCCTTTCCCTTGCATCATAATTTCTGTGAAAATTTTAGAGCATTAGAAAAAATCATTAGCACTTCATAACTAACATCTCTTACTTTCCAAAGAGTATAGACTTTTCAAATGAAAAAATGGGGAAAGTTGAAAATATACTAGTGGAAAAATATGAGTCCAAGCTACAGTGGTGAAAGCATTCCTTTATGATTCTAAATAATTTTCATGCACAAATAAGATCAATGTCACATACATGCCTAATTTCAATTCAAATTTAAATTTGCACACCAAAGGTGAAAAAATAAAAACCAAGAATCCTGTAACCTTGTCAAATAAATTACTGTCCTTACTATAAAGTGTATTGTGAAATGTACCTGACTTTGATGCATGCAGATCCTTTGGTGGTAATTGTTTATCTGCAGAAGCATCAATGGTATACTGAATGGAAATTAAAACAAGATGATTAATAGGTGAGACAACCTTTACACAATCTGTGGTCATTAACTAAAAGTAAAAATGTGGAAGTTGTGTATAAAGGCCATTACCTTTAAATGCCGATGTTTTATTGCAGAATCTAATGGGCAAAATGGAAATGATCAGTGGCATGGAAATATGACAGAAGCTAACCTCACATATTCATGTGGAATTGTATCAATCTGAATCTTCACGCAGGATTTTAAAAATAGTTGACTTCATTCTCATTGCAAGTCATGAAAACCCCACTTGGGTAAAAGCAGAAGTGTGTTCCAGGATATTCAAAAAAAGTGAATTATGCATGTTGAATCATG